>OX411272.1:3430519-3943158 GCA_948150575.1 Tinea pellionella
TCACATCGTTCACCAATCAATAGACAATGTTTAATTACATAAACAAACATATAACGCATCAGAAAACATCTAATTACTCAAAAACCCGGGTGAACAAACTAAAACTAATTGGTGATAAGGAATGTAGATTTATTTTTCTACAAAACTAATTAAAATTCATTGACAAACTCCAGAAAAAATTGTGGGCCCATTTCTCTTAGGCAAATGGGCCTTCTCCTTTGTCGTAAATAATAATAAAATCAATTCCGATTTTAGTTATGACACAAAACAAACTTGCATTTGATGCACTCAGTACGTGAAAGTCCTGTACAAACGCAGACAATCAGGTTTTTGAATAATTTTATCTGAAAATGAATGTAGACAATTGGCAACAATATGCATTTGAGGGTTAAAGTGAAATTCTTCTAGACAACTTCCCCAATCAGACAATATTATTATAGCTGCGGGGGTTAAAAAATTTCAAACGGAAAGATTGTATTGACGGGGAGCTTTTGACCCTAATGGCTTAATTGTTCCCGATTCCTAAAGTTAAAATTTAACCCATTTTTGCCTCCAGGAGCAATAACGTTCGCCAACGTAGGGATAGCGATGCTGGAACCAAGTTTACCAATTTGGATGGTCGATACAATGCAAGCGAGTCGTTGGCAGCAGGGTGTCGCGTTTCTGCCAGCCTCCATCTGCTATCTGATTGGTTAGTAAATGAACATAATGATGTTAAACTAGAGTGGGGTCCATGAACGGAAACAACTGCTACTACAGATAAACCTGCGCGGGCAGCAGTCGCCTCCACTACGCTGGCTTGAGGAAACGAGCATGTACCATCTAGATTGACAATGCACACTCCTCTCGTTACATCTGGCTACTTTCAAATTATTCCCGAAACGCGACAAGGTCACTTCACGGGTGTTACATTCGAAAGTGGTGGTACTACCCCAGGACGGCAGACTGGACAAATAACCATCATACTACTCTTAGTAAGCGACCATAGTACATATAACATAGTTACATTGGTCAGAATTTAGCGAGGTTCGAACACGGGTCCCATCGGCCGCTAGATACGGCCGCTCTAATTTACGTTTAACGCTTTAGTTTAGTGTTTCTGTCGCTATTATCGTCACGTTTATTTTAGGGACAAATTTATTTGGACCTCTTGGACACAAAATGGGGAGATGGTTAGCTGCTTGCTCAGGCCTTGTTATTATTGGAATTTGTCTCATTTTGGTAAGAATATTATTAATTTTATTGATACCTCCTACCTTATAGTGGGTAATAGTAGCTCATGTTTGATTGTAATACTCGAGTTGTACAATGAACTGTCTTTGAGATACCTCCTACCTTACAGTGGGTAATAGTAGCTCATGTTTGATTGTAACACTCGAGTTGTACAATGAACTGTCTTTGAGATACCTCCTACCTTATAGTGGTTAATAGTAGCTCATGTTTGATTGTAATACTCGAGTTGTACAATGAACTGTCTTTGAGATACCTCCAACCTTATAGTGGTTAATAGTAGCTCATGTTTGATTGTAATACTCGAGTTGTACAATGAACGTCTTTAAGATACCTCCTACCTTACAGTGGGTAATAGTAGCTCATGTTTGATTGTAATACTTGTCGGCTTAAAATTTACTCTACCATTTGTTTTTAGATACCAATGGCCAGCAAGATGGAGCACCTTATCATTCCAAATGCTGGATTAGGATTTGCAATTGGCATGGTGGATTCGTCGATGATGCCTGAGCTTGGATTCTTAGTTGACATCCGCCATGCTGCCGTTTATGGGTCTGTTTATGCTATTGGTGATACAGCTTTCTGTCTAGGATATGCAGTTGGTAAGTGTGCACGTACTCGTACATCTAGATTGGGCGTTTACTTTTTATTGCAAATCGGAAACTGTTTCTTGAAACATAGTAGTCGTCCTGGGGGTAGTACCACCACTTTCAAATGTGACCTTGTTGCGTTTCGGGAGCAGTTTGAAAGTAGCCAGGTTTAGCTAGAGGAGTGTGCACTTTAGATGGTGCATTTTCGTCTCCTCAGGCTGGCATAGCGAGGGCGACTGTTGCCCGTAGAGATTTCTCTGTAGTAGCAGTTGTTTTCACTCATGGATCGCAGTCTAGCATCATCATTAACATCAGACAGAGTGTTGTCATATGCCGAGCAAAATCAAAAGAATGAAAAGTGATTTAAACGGAAATTAATATATACGTTTTAAGTATACTTACTTCAGTGACGGGTCTAGACTAAAGGAATTCGGCGAAGAGCGGCCGTGGTCTAGCGGTAAGACGCGTGAACTCACGATCGATGAGACCCGAGTTCGAACCTCGCTAAATGACCGGTACCAATGTAACTTTGTTACATGTACTTTGGTCGCTCAATGCCTATAGATACTATTAAAGAGTGGTAGGCAGACTGATGATGGCTATTTGTCCAGTCTGTCGTCCTGGGGCAGTACCACAATTTTCGAATGTAACGCCCGTGAAGTGACCTTGTCGCGTTTCGGGAATTGTTTGAAAGTAGCCAGGTATAAGAGAGGAGTGTGCACTGTCAATCTAGATGGTACATGCTCGTCTCCTCAAGCCGGCATAGTGGAGGCGACTGCAGCCCGTAGATATTTCTCTGTGGTAGCAGTTGTTCATGGACCGCACTCTAGCTTTACATCAGGCGGAGTGTTGTCACATGTCGAGCTACAATAAAAAAAAATATATATGACACCAGTTTTGCAGGGTCCCTTCAGACTTGACGTCGGCGACCTCAGCTTTGCGAGGCCTCTTTTATTATTAAGTTAATTAAATGAACTTTGAGCCAGCCTCCGTCAGGTGTGAGGCCGGCACTGACTTACATTTGAGGATTGAGACTCGTTACTCCATTTACTTTCTTCATGTCTCTGATGAAACTTTGATCAGTCAGTCAGTCTTGGCGGCCATCTTGAGACGTCAGGCTATCTGTTTCGAATTATTTTCCTAACCTTGTGTTTCTTCGAGTGTTAATGTGTAATAATGGTGGATTATTGACCATTAAGTGTTCGCGAACGTGCGTGAGTGTGGGCAAACAATTCAGAAGAAGAGAATCTGTGTTTCCATTTTCCTTCCAAAACTCCCTAGGAAGTTTCAGTAAAGATTCTACTACTTTACTGGAGCAATTTATGACTTGACTGTGACTTGACTGTTTGGTGTGATGAATGAATGACTCGTAATGCACAATGTTATTAACTTGATGCAAAAATATTTACTTTGACACTGGCAAATTGTTATAACGCCATATTAAACAAAAAGAAATAAATAAAACTATGATCATTTTCAGGTCCAGCCTTTTCCGGTGCTCTAGTAAACAGCATCGGTTTTGAGTGGATGCTAGTCATCATTGCAATATTGAATTTTGCGTATGCACCTTTCCTTCTCATTCTACGATCACCGCCAGCTCGGGACGAGAAACAGGTAAGAAACCATTGACATTTTTAACAATGCATCATGCAGTTTTATGAGCGGCCGTGGTCTAGCGGTTCGAACCTCGCTAATTCTGACCGGTACCAATGTAATTATAAGCACTATTAAAGAGTGGTAGGCGGACTGGTGATGGTTGTTAGTCCAATCTGCCGTGTTAGGGTAGTGTATGCGATCCAGGGTGCTATATGGTGGCACCAAGGAGTCGTTATGGAGGCGAATAAAATGCGTGCGCACAGCTTGATAGTTTATTGCCAACTGGTTTTACAATGATGATCGGCGCGGGCCGAACGAACGCGCGCTTATTGTGGCGCACAGCCGCGTGGTGTCGCTGTCGTCGACATGCCGCCCCTCTTTGAAAGCTCTGCTTCAACTTCGTGCTCGCTGTGGAGAAGTGGGCATATTTTCGGAAATGATCTTCGAATGATGCCAGCAGACGTTTTTATGTCGGCCACCCTCACGACTCCATCTCTGCCTGGGTGCAGTGCTGTGACACGTCCGAGCAGCCATCTTAATGGGGGAAGGTGGTCTTCTTTAATGCAGACCAGGTCACCGACATTTAATCCAGGCGTATTAGTTCTCCATTTCGATCTGGTTTGCATAATACTCAGGTACTCGTGGTGCCATCTTGTCCAAAAATGACGTCTCAGCTGTTCGATGCGTTGATATCGTGTCAGTCTACTCATGGGCACATCAGTGTGGTCCGGCTCAGGTAAAGACGTTAATTTTCTTCCAATCAGGAAATGGCTAGGAGTCAATGGCAATAGGTCATTTGGATCAGAGGAAAGAGGGCTAATAGGGCGGGAATTCAGTATTGCCTCAATCTGTACTAATGTGGTGTATAATTCTTCGTATGTGAGGTGTGCGTTCCCTAAAATGCGTTTTAAGTGATGTTTCACTGATTTGACTCCTGCCTCATGAAGACCGCCGAAATGTGGGGAATATGGAGGGCAAAAATGAAATGTGATGTTATCTCGCGACAATGAATCTATTATTTGCGAATTGTTTTTAATTAGTTTTTTGATTTCATTATTGGCGCCCACGAAATTAGTCCCATTATCACAGTAAATATCGGAAGGCTTACCTCGGCGTGCAATAAAGCGTTTTAATGATAAAATGAAATTAGTTGTAGTCATGTCTCCTACTAGCTCAATGTGCATGGCGCGTGTTGTGCAACAAATAAATATACAAATATATGATTTGATCAGCCGAGAGCCTCGCCCCTTTTTATTAGATATCATGATAGGACCTGCGTAATCCACGGATGTAAACTGAAAACAATAACTAGGCTCAATTCTATGTTTAGGTAGATTTCCCATTATAGGTAATAATGATTGTCCGCGAAAACGCTGGCATGTTACACAATGTCGTGTTATATTTTTTGCTAAATCTCGACCGCCTATAGTCCAATAAATTTCTCTTGATGAATAAAGTAAATGTTGCGGTCCAGCGTGCATTAAAATTTTATGTAAATATTGAAAATATAATTTTGTAAATATATGATTTTTATGAATTAAAATTGGGTGTTTTTTATTATATTTTATTAAATTAGAATTAAGAAGTCGACCTCCGACTCTTATTACCTGATTCTCATTATCAAAAAATGGATTTAATGATTGTAATGAATTTTTTTTATTTAATGTTTTGCCTACACTTAGTAATTTATATTCATTGGGAAACGATTCTTGTTGAGAAATGCAAGCGAGTTTCATCACGGCAGCTTTTAACTCATGAACTTGAATCGCATCCGTGATTTTTGATTTACTTTTAATGCATTTTATGAAACGCATGATGTACGCAGTTGTACGCTGCAAACGACTAAAACTAGAAAAATGTTTAAATGGATATAATTCTATTGTGTCTATAGAAATCATACACGTAATGTTATTTTTTACTTCTGGTAGCTGATTGTTATTATTTAAATGTAAATTAGGCCATTCGGATTCCGATTGTAATAAAAAATGTGGTCCGTGCCACCAAAGATTATTATTAATTAGGGCGTCACAAGTTAAACCCCTAGTGAGATGATCAGCTGGATTTATATTAGTTGGGATGTGTCGCCAAGTATGATCGCGGGTGATGGTTTGTATTTCGCCAACCCTATTACGTACAAAGGTTTGTAATCTATTCGGCTCAGTGTTTAACCAACCCAATACTATGGTGGAATCCGTCCAAAAAAAACATCTATCGAATGTCAATCGCAATGAACTAAGTACTTTATTACTGAGCCTCGCGCCCAACAGCGCTCCACATAATTCCAGACGCGGTACCGTGAGCGGTTTCAAAGGGCTTACTTTATTTTTGGCACACAATATGTGAACGTACACTTGACCACGTTCATTGATTGACCGAATGTAGGCGCAAGCGCCGTATGCGCTCTCAGATGCATCTGTAAATATGTGAAGTTCCAAATTAATATAGTCATTGCAACAAACATTACGGCTAATTTTTATATTATTTAATTGTGATAATGTGTTTGTAAAATTTAACCATGAATTTTTTATATGTAAGGGCACTTCATCATCCCATGATATTTTTTGTAATCATAATTTTTGTAATGTAATTTTTGCTTCTAATGTAAAAGGTAAAACTAAACCTAATGGGTCGAACAGTTTTGATATAGTCGTAAGAATGCTTCTCTTTGTTATTTTATTATTTTGCTTAAAACTAATATTGTAGCAGATTTTGTCTGTAATTTGATTCCAATTAATACCTAAAGTTTTTGAAAAATCATCTGGACATAAATCATAATTATTTGTAGATATATCACTATTATTTTTAATTGTATTTAATATTTGTAAATTATTGGAACGCCATTTACGTAGCGGAAAACACCCTGTATTTAATTGTTTTGTTACACCATTATAAATATGTATCGCATCTTGTATATTATTAGCACCGGTAATTAGGTCGTCGACGTAAAAATCTTTAGCGATTATAGTTTTAATTATCGGGTCGTCACATTCAATGGATAATTGTTTCAAACACCGTATTGCTAAGAAAGGCGCCGACGCGGTCCCGTAAGTTAATGTATTTAGTTCATATGTATTTAAATTATGAGCGGGTGTCTCGTGCCATAATATTTGTTGTAATTGGCGTTGTGATTCGTTTACTTCTATTTGCCGATACATTTTTTCAATGTCGGCTGTTAATACAATGTAATGTTGTCTAAATCGTAATAATATTGAAAATATATCATCTTGAATGGTAGGGCCGATCAGCTGCAAGTCATTAAATGAATATCCTGAAGAAGACTTGGCTGAGCAATCAAATACTACCCTTAATTTCGTAGTCGTACTAGTATTTTTAATGACACCATGATGTGGTGCAAAATATGAGACTCCGTTATTATAAGAGGATTTTCTCATATGACCTAATTGTAAATATTCTTTAATAAATTGTGTGTATTGTAGTTTAAATTCTGCTTTAATTTTAAATTTATTTTCTAATGACAAAAAACGATGGTGTGCAATTTTATATGTATTTCCTAAAATGTCCGCTGAGGATCTCAAAGGTATGGTCACACTAAACCTACCACAAGATAAACGTTTTATATTTTTAATGAAATGTTCTTCGCATTGTGCCTCCTCAGGCGACAAATTTAGATTATTATTATGTATATTTATGTTGTCTAATTCCCAAAATTTTGCTAATTGATCGTTAATTAATTGTGTTTCGTTTATATGACATTGCACCGGGCCGTTATTAATAACTACTCCCCCCAGAATCCAACCCAGTTTAGAATTCTGAATAATAATATTTGATTTATTTACTTTAATTTGATTTGGTTCAATTAATTCCCAAAATATGCCATTGCCTAATAAGACATCTATTTCAGATGTTTTATAAAAGTCTGGGTCAGCTAAATGTATAGATTTTGGTAATTTAATATTTGTTTTGTTTATTGGCCTTTGTGGCCATGGATTTGTAATTTGGGAAATAATAATGCATGTAACTTTAAATGAGTAATTTGAATGAATTGATTGTATTTGTAACTCACAACATTTTTTTGCAACGGATACATTTTTGTTTAAACTAGTAATTGTAGTGGTTATATTATGTGTATTTAAACCTAATGATTGGCAAAAACGTTCAGTAATAAAATTGGAAGTGCTACCTGAATCTAATATAATGCGCGCACGATGATTCATGCCGTTTTTTGCCTTCACGCAAACCTGTGCAGTAGATAATAAGCCTTGTGTGGACAGCGCTGCGCATGATAATGCGTGTACACTTTCAGCGCTTTCAGCGCCTTCAGCGCTCGCAACGCGCGCTGCACTGCGCTTAGACGCTAGACACAACAGACTATTATGCCTTTTATTACATTTCCTGCATGCACCCAATCTACAATTATTAGGTGCATGTGATCTTAAACAATTTATACACAGATTTAATGACTTTATTTTATTAATTCTCTGTTCATGTGAAAGATCCAAAAATATTGTGCAGTGATAAATATCATGCTCGACAGAGTTACACACGGGACATGAATATTTTCTATTATTTGATGTCGTCATTAAACTATGCACTCTTTCATATTTTCCGTTTTTATTATTCCTGCTTTGTTCTAAAATCTCTAATAAGTCTGCGCGATTTCTTAAAAATGTAATTATGTATTCAAACGTGATTGTATTTAACGTACTACTAGTTTTAAGTTTCTCCCATTCATGCAAAGTACTTGTATCTAATTTAGTTGTAATTAAGTGTATTAATAATGTGTCCCATTTATCGGTGGGTTCACCGAGTGAGGTCAATGACCTTATATTTTTTACAAAATTATCAATTAATCGTTTTAAATTATATGAACTATCTTTTTGTATGCTGTATATATTGAACAATGATTTCACATGATTTGATATCAATAGTTTTTTATTATCGAACCGATCGCAAAGCAACGACCAAGCGATTTCATAATTTGATGACGAAAATTCGATAGATTTAATAACAAGTAACGCACTGCCCTCTAGACAATTACGAAGATAATGAAACTTGTTAATGTCACTTAATTCGTTATTTTCGTGTATTAATGATATGTATGTGTCTCTAAACTCGAGCCACTGGCTATAGTTGCCGTTGAATTTGTTTAACTGTATTGTTGGCAATTTTACGCCCGCGCTTGTGTGTGTGGCTGCATCTCTTTCAGAGACGTTAACGCTGCGCAGAGGCGCTTGCCCGCCACGCGCGCCGAGAAATGACCGCAATGATGCAACAGATTTGAAAAATGTACTCTCAAAAAGTTCACGCTCCTTGAAGAGGTCGTCCGTACCATCCGATATTTCCTCCAATTCAGTCTGAACTTCGTTAAAACTTTCCAATAATGATTCTATCTTTGATAAGCGCATTTCAGCTTCTAATTTTAATTCATTGTTTAATTCTTTTGGTAAATTGTTAACGAAATTCGCAAATAATGTAAGTCGCCCCTTGAAAGTACCGCGTTGTTTAATTAATAACTTTTCGTCACTCATTTTGCCCTTCTTATTGTGATATTTATTATATACTATTGTGAGGATAGAGTGTTGAAAAAGTGTTATGAATCTGGCTATGATTGCAAGTGTAAAATTACCAATTATTGATTTTTTGTTTATTTATTTTTTTTTTTTTTTTTATAAAGTAAATGAATTTTTTTTTTTTTTTAAATTATTATTATGTTTTATTTTGTTTACTATTTAATGAAATGAATATTTAATTAATTTTTTTTTTTTTTTATGGTTATAATATTTATGTTTTATTTTCTTTTATTTGGTAGATTAATTTTTGTTTGTATTTTGTTTATAATTTAAACTGGTTATTTATTGGTATTTTGATTTGTTTTTAATGAAATGACAAAAAATTGTGTTTATGAAGGTACCTTGTGAAACATGTACACCAATAATGTTAATTTTTCTATGAAATATGTTATATATTTATTTTATGTAATGATTATAATGTATTATTTGGTTAATATGTAGTTATTTTTATGGAATTGTTTATGCTGATTTTGGTATTTTTTGTATGTTATTTATTTTATTAGTTGAAAAAATGCATATAATGTTTTGTTTAGCTATGATCGCCTTTATTAATGTGTATTAATATTTTGTTAGATTAGCTTGTTAGTTAGAATGTTGTATTTTTGTATATTTTAATGGTTATGTTATTTGAGGTTATTTTTGTTATGTTTTTGTTGTTACTTTTTGAGCAATTGGATGCTAAAAGTGTATGTTTAAATGATTTTGTTTAGTAAAAAATGATTACCCATATATGCTGTACCGATGAATGGATGAATGGATCAATGGATGAATAATGGTTGATGAGTTGGATTGCCGTGCCTCGTACACTCTTGATGATTAATGCCTCTCATAAACTTGCTGGATTTCTTATGATGATGAGAATGAATGATTTATTTCCACGCTCGAAGGACCATGTATGCGACCCAGGGTGCTATATGGTGGCACCAAGGAGCCGTTGTGGAGGCGAAGAAAAATGCGTGCGCACAGTTTGATAATTTATTGCCAACTGGTTTTACAATGATGATCGGCGCGGGCCGAACGAACGCGCGCTTATTGTGGCGCACAGCCGCGTGGTGTCGCTGTCGTCGACAGGTAGTACCACCACTTTCGAATGTAACTCCCGTGAAGTGACCTTGTCGCGTTTCGGGAGCAGTTGGAAAGTACAGCCAGTACAACCAGGTACAACGAGAGGAGTGTGTACTGTCAATCTAGAACATGCAAACTCGTCTTCTCAGGCCGGCATAGCGGAGGCGACTGCTGCCCGTAGAGATTTCTCTGTAGTAGCATTTTACAATGTTTTTATATGGACCGCACTTTAGCTTTACATCAGGCGGAGTGTAGTCATATGTTGAACTACAATAAGGTCCG
This sequence comes from Tinea pellionella, assembly GCA_948150575.1. Lineage (NCBI taxonomy): Eukaryota > Metazoa > Arthropoda > Insecta > Lepidoptera > Tineidae > Tinea > Tinea pellionella. Next base: position 3,440,814 of record OX411272.1, read on the forward strand.
TTTGCACCAGAAGGCCCGTTAAAGGTACTTTTTCCATAGAGATACATAGGTATACTAGAGGTGCAAACCTCGTAAACATATGAGAAAAGCGTAAGCCGTTTCAAACGATTTGACAAAGTCAAACACTGACTTCTCTGTCTGCCTAAAGGTGACTGCGGTCATCTTTTCTCTCTTCGTCACATTGGGAACGTTATTGCACTTCTAGTTGTATATATCAACTAGTTTTTTTTGTGGCGCGCTTTGCGTGCGCTGGGATTTCAAAATTAGAGGGCATTTACAACAACTTCTGTTCCGGCACTTCGGCCTCTGCTATCTTCTATCTTCGGAGATATCGCATTCCGAAACCGGACAGAAAAGATTTCCGGAACTTGTCGAGGTTTTTCCGAGGTGGCACGGGCCTCCTACTTATACCCCGAAAGTTTACGCCTTTTACCTTGCTCGTCCCGCACGGATTCCCGGCAGAGGGGATGCTTGTGTCGATTTATGCAAAAAAAAATTTGAAAAGAATAAACCGAAGATTCCCTAGATATTGTATTGTCTAATATCATGATGAAAATAAAAAACCTAGCTATTAAAAGTTTAAAAGAAAAATGGTTTTATATTTCTAAAACAGGGGTTACTTTGCATTAATATTAATGATATTCCAATCTATTTTTTATTTTTATTATCTAAATAAAGAGGACATGTTTTGTATAGTGCAGATTAACATATATTTTTTTAAAGATAATTTCGTTACGGGTTATAGAGAAAAAAGGTTTTAATCCTCTTCAGTCCCAGTGCAGTTCACATATAATCCCAACCTTAATGTAAATGCAAATAAGACTAAATTATTACGTACCACTATGGCATTTAAACAATGATATAATTTTTTATTCAAATAGGTCTCTCCGTGCTCCAGTGACTTACGATGACAACTTGCGTGCAGTCAATGCATCCCAGCTGTTCAATCAGATAATTTGTAATTATAGAATCAAAGATACATTATAACAAACTAACCTCTTCATGATTGATTACCTTGCTTGTCTGTTATTGGGAAACTTAATATATTTTGCCAACACTGTTGGAGTCACCTTCACCTTCGTCAAGAAATAGGTCTTCAAGGTCTTCACAAACTAACCCATTTAAAAAACCATTTCGAGATATCGCTTCAATTTTTTGATCACCCAAAACTAATGTTTTTAATTTGACATTTCTAACGATTTAATACAACTTTTAGGGGCGTTTGCACCAGTAGGCCGGTTAAAATAACTTTAACTAAAACTAAAAGTAATACGCTTACTTTAACCGTTACGTTTACATTATGGTTTACATTTACTTCACACGAGTTGCACCATCGTGGCGCCTGTCATTTTTGACGGTTACTTAAACCTTAACCGTAACCAGCGAATCTTGGCTTGGTTAAAGTTAAAGTAATCGTCAAACCAATGTTGCTAACATCAAATGTATGAAAAGAAGCCAAATATGTTTTTCTATTATTTTTCCGGGATCAGCCACCCTTTTAACGATAACAATATGAATTTACACGATATTGCAACGCGTGTGGTGTGAATGTAAATGGTTACGTCGTCGCCGTAAAAGTAATAGTTAAAGTTACTTTAACCGGCTTTCTGGTGCAAACGCCCCTAATATTATAATACCTATTTTATGTATTATTCATTTCTTTGTGTGTCTTTTTTTAATTAACAAACATAATCTTAATTATTTTTGTTATAATTTTAAGTATAAATGTACAATTATCTTGGTGTTGACCTGTCAAATTTTTTATTTTTTTTCCAGAGCCTGATAATTGGTGAGAAGGCTTCAGTGCGATATGTGAGTTATCAAAATGATGAAGAGGAATAAATTCGTGAAGAAACATATATATTTAAACACAAAGAGATAGTTGAGGAATTAATGGTACAATAGGGCGCATCGACACCGAAGTTTCTTGAGCAACTTTTGCAACCATTTGTTGAGGTAGTGTTGAGCAACATTCTGTAACAATGTTGAGTGTTTTTAAAATACGAATATTGTTGATGTTACTGTTAAACTCAACTCTATCTCACCATCAGGCGGAGTATGAGAAAAAGTAAAAAAAAAGGCCATTTCGATGCAGCAGCGTCGCTATAGCACTCACAACAGCGTTCTGAAGGCGATTGCTGACTGACATGACTGCCCCTTCCAGTCACGCTGGATAGGACTGCTTGTATTCATCATATTATAGAAAGCTCGATTACCACTCACTCACTGACTCACTGACATCGTATAGAGAGGGCCCACGTGACCTCAAGAAAACTTCGACATGTTCCGAAAGTCGGTTCCCTCCGGTTCCGTAACGCGTTATCTCCGGAACGGAACGAGATAGGACCGAAGTTTCGAAACAAAAGTTGTAGGAAATGTTCACTAATTTCGAAATCGACACTTTTTTTTCCAAAATTTTGTTTTTTTAAAACTATTACAGCGCTCGCGAAGCACGCCACAAAAACTAGTTAATTTTGTCATTTGATTTGTATGGATTTTGAAATAAGGATTATTATTATTCAAGTTACGAAAGTAGCTCTATCATAAGTGACTTCGGTGTGGAGGCATCAATTGGAGCTCTTGGAATAGTGACAAAAAATTAATACACAGGTCGTTTGCCCGCCTTCTCTGATTGTCATTATTTTAATTGCGTATAAGTTTTAATATATTAAACGAATAAACAATAATTTTACTAATTTTCGAAAGACTATTTTGTCAAAATTAGGGGCTTCAAAAAACGCTTACACTTGATCTTTGACTTGACGTAAGCCGAGATTGACATTGTCAAATCGTTTGAAACGGCCTACGCATGACATGAAAATCAAATGTATGAGGTTTACTCCTTTAGTATACATATATCTGAATAGCTAATAACGTTTCCCAGAAAACGTCACGTTGTTTCTCTGTTTTTGTAGTGGTATTCCAAAAATTTAATATCGATACCAAAAAGAACGAAAAAAATACCGTTTTTAGATAGCGTTATACCGTTACAGACAATAAAAAATAATGTTATTAACGTCGGTAAAGGTATTCAAATGTAACGGTATATGTAGGTTTTCTCAAGTGGGCTTGCATAGCTAAAGCAACGTTACTTTTACGGTACTTTCTGGGTATCGTTTGATACTATTTTTTTTTTAGTATTTTAGTCGCCAGTCTGAAGTGGCAATTTAAAACATGGACGCTGGATTATTATATACATAAATTTACATTATACTATATTATAATTGCCCAATTAGCGTTAAGAAAAATATATACAAGAATGTAGTTTTTATATACTTGTCTATGCTTATATTTATAAAGTTATAGAGGACAATAATTTTCGATTAAAATTGTTTTATTAATAATAATAATAATTAAAGACAATACTTTCACGTGTTATAAAATTGCACTTTTGAGATTTGCGCTCTTTAAAAAATTAGTTTTCTAATCGATTGTTCAACAGCCCTGTTTTGTAGTTTAATATATTTTTTAAACCAGTTTAATTATATGACGGAACGGAAAAGCGGTCCAAGGCTTCTATCCTTCATTTGTAAGCGATAACTAAGCAAATATGCTGAAACACGACAGTTCCTCCGGACAAACAAGTCACAACGTGTCTGCCGCGTCGTGAGTTTTCGGAGACTCTGTCAAAACGTAACGACGCTTTTGTTTCATATTCAGTAAGTGCTTGTACTCATGACCAGTGACCACGCATTCATTTTGTTCCAAGTTAGTTTCCGTAATCGTTCAAATTAGAGTCCGTATTCATGACCGTTCCGACATATAACATGTATTGTTTTTTATAGTAATTATATTGTTCTATTTAACCAATGCCATGTATAACTATTAGGTTAACAAAAGACTTGTTTTATCTGTGTATTATCTTTTTTGTATTACCGTGTTTTGTTTACAGTATAGTTACTAAGTACATTTTTTTAAAAGTACACTGTCAACACTAGCAGCCGTAACACGTAAGGGTTTTACAAAACTTTTTTCTTAAAGAGCGCATTATTTATATAAAAAAATAAAACTATCAGGTGATTTTGGACCAAAAAGAAGTAGTTCATTTTATTTTATATATTATATACGCTATTTTATATTTAAATTTATACTAGTGATAATAAAATCATCGTATTTACTCTTCATTGTACAACTTGAGTATTACAATCAAACATGAGCTACTATTAACCACTATAAGGTAGGAGGTATCTTAAAGACAGTTCATTGTACAACTCGAGTATTGCAATCAAACATGAGCTACTATTAACCACTATATGGTAGGAGTAATTGACGATAAGAAGTTCTTTGAGCGGACTTGGAGTCAAGGAACGTTTGAGAACACTGCGAGAGTTGATTTAGGCTAGGTTCAAACAATGATTAAAAAATTTGTTGTTTTTTTTGCATTTATAGTGAACAAAATAAACTATAATAGAAAATTTATGTACATATAACTGCGGAATACGTAAGCGACTGCTGCCTGTAGTAATTTCTCTGTGATAGCAGTTGTTTCCGTTCATGGACCGCACTCTAGCTTTACATCAGGCGGAGTGTTGTCATCGTGTCATGTGCGAGTAGCAGTGGTCAGGATCATCCATACGTGTATGGATATACGTTCTGAATCTCCAAGCGCTGTTTAGAGGCGCTTAGCTCAACTCAGCTCAACTCAATACTCAATTGTTGTGATGCCTAAAAAAAGGGTCGCCAACCTAACCTAAAACTTGTCCAAGGGCGCCACATGGATCAAATATTTAAAAAAAAGATAGAATAGCAGTTTTTTTTCATTTTAATTTGAGATAAAAAGTAGGATTTGACGTTTGAACCTAGCCTTGGTCTGTCCGGCATACTTTTACGTCTATATACGATTGATAATGTCAAATATGAATGATATAATATATATTATATTTTAATATATTTAGTAGCATTTTAGTACATTCGCTTTTAGTAGCTTATATATATATACTAGATTTTAGAGCTTATATCAACTTTGTATAGCTTATATTATAGAACTTACATATTATTTAGAATTTTAAATGTTTTATTAGTGTTTAATATTAGGTAAGTGTTTGGTAACCATTGCAAAATTGTGGTAGGCAGACTGATGATGGTTATTAGCCCAGTCTGTCGTATACTACCACTTTTAAGTGTAACTGTTTACGTTTATAGTATTTTTCGTTATAACATTCAAAATAGTATTTTATGGAGAGAATAGAAAATAGTAAAATCAAGTTATTTATTTCAAATAGGCCCTACTGGGGCTTGCATTGTCATAATATAACTATATAATATGGTAATAAACTTAACATATAGTATTTTGCGTATAGTATAGTTTTTTTTTTAATATTGACGCGACGTGTGACGTCTATTGGCCTGATATTAAGCACAGTGGAGGTCCATGAGCGTCGACGACTGGAGAACCCAATCGCCGTCACTATGCCGGCCCAGAAGGATCCAAGGTTAAAGGAGTGGGAGCACACGTGGGAGGCTAAAAGCATTCCATTTATCGATTTATTTTTTTTTTCCGTTTTGCACTATGGTCTCACAAAACCTATTTGGTTTGTCTGTGATCTTTAAGTTATATATAGCACTTACATAATACATAATACTTATACAGGGTGTATCGGGCATCGTGTAAAAAATTTCAAGCGATGACTCAGTAAGTCATTCTGAGCAGAGATTAATTTACAAAATAAATACTTTTTTTTTATCCAAATGTCCACCTTTTCCTTGTAGAAACATACATACGAGTAATTTGCTACAAACACGTGTAATCATTGTGTCGGCCGGCGGTGCATCAAACGAATGACCTTGCCTTTGATCGACGCCGACAACCTTTGCCGCCTCGCCTTTGATTTCGCGCCAAGCCGTGTGCCGACACACCTGCAACGACTATTCTGTCAGTTGCCGAATGGCCGCGTAACTGTGTACACGTGCGCGTATTCGTAAGATTTGCGGTGAATGCGAAATAACACTAACGCGACAATGTCACTTTCGAACATTGAACTTTGTGATCGTTCTTTTGTGTGTAGAAAGTGGTGGAAATTTAAGTGCTGCCTTATGTTTGTGGAGAGAACGGTATCCTACACGATTCCGTACGACGCGTATTAAGAATTGTTCAAAATCTTGCGTGGAGTTTATTACGTGGGCAAGACCTACACCCGTATAAGCTCGCATTACATTTTGCGAGTGGCCATCTCGCTCCCCAGACTTAACGCCTTGTGATATTTAATTATGGGGAGACATAAAGCGGCGCGTGTATTCTGACAGAGACGGTGAGGTCAACGACCGCGGTGAACTTCGTAGGCGGATTGAAGGTAAACTACCTAATCATTGTGTTAATAAGTCAATTATACTAAAACATAAAAAATAAATAAATAAATAAAACACTTTTGTTCTACTACTTTCTCAATAAATTATTTTTTATGATCGCTGTATTTTCGTAGTTTCGTAGCACTCGATGTCCACGTCGGCCGGTCCATTTATAGACATTTTGTTTCTGTGATAACACCATACACGAGAACTTTTATTTAGTAAATTTATTTTTTGAGGGGCGTTCACCGCTCACTTAATATTTACCTTAATTTTTTTACACGATGCCTGATACACCCTGTATAATATATATACACAAAATACCTTTATACAATATATACATTATACTATATTTATATATTATTAATATACATTAATGACAAGATTGTGAGACATAAAAAGGATACGCCGAACCGTTCGGCTTCCAGTTCTGTCGGCACAGTGTGGATGATTCCTTCCCCCGCCCAGTGTGGGTGTTGACGCGTTTTGTCTTCATAAATACATTGCTGAAAAGGAACGCATCTGTCAAACTTTTTCCTGCCCTACCTCCTTGTTTGGCAATGCAATTTAGTCTACCAAGGTCGCTGAAGCCGCTCGACGCGCGTACGACTCGCAACCGCTCCGCTCCGCTATATATTTTATTACAACCGCACCGCATTATTTTTATGTACTTTATTGTGTTATCACCGCTTTAATCTATGCTTTATGAACGATATATCTATGTGTTCTTCCGCTATAAGTGTCTCCAAGTGCTGTGAAATTGTGCTGGACTATGATGCACCCACATATCGAGCTCGACAAGTAAGTTGCATGCCTTTTTTTCCTTGAGATAGCTTCTTTTCTTTATTTCCTCCGCGCTGTCTCATGTCTGCCATCATCCACTTCCGAGTTTGAGAGTGTGAGCCTGAACAGCATTGTATTTTGTACAGACACCCCGCTGTAGACCGGCTGTCTAGTCAGGTCTACTGGTCCTTCAGCCTCTTACCGCAAAACAACGGCAAATCTAGGGCAAGGTATTCCGAACCAGCGCAAAACTATATTTTCTACGCACCATTTTTTGGTCCTTCGAGCCGGATGCCTTCATTATTATAAAAACAGCCGTTTCATTTATATACATACGCTATACGCTTTAATACAAAACACTATAACAATATACTTACTCTAATACAAACCGCTATAATATAAATAACAAATACCGACATTTATAACCTAAAACCTAATATTAACCGCTGTAAACTTATTATCTATACGAATTTATATTCATTCCGCACAAATTATATAATACAAAAGACCTTTTTATATCCTATTAACAAAAATTCCAATATTGTTTAATATTTGTTGCATGAAATAAAAGGTTATATAAGCAATTGCTTGCTATATAAGCAACAACGAAACGCATTTATTTGAAGCTATTTATTTTGTTTGAAGCGCTTATTGTTTGTTTTACATTTTATTTAAATCATTTATTATAAACAGTCACATTTAATTGTCTTTTTGATTTGACATATATTGTAATTTAATTCATTCCGCATTTCTATAACCTACCTGAAAATATGGATAAACAAATAAAACTTCTAGAAAGTAAACGATCAACTATGTTCGCTCGACTTAATCGTATTTACGAGTTGTCCAATAAGGTCAATGACCCGACATTGTGTGAAAAGTTTTTATCCGATACTGAAACTATAGATCAGCTGCGCTCAGACTTTATGTTAGTAGTTGATAAAATTAACGAAAAATGTATAGACTCAATTAAAGATTTCAATCCCGATTTTGAAGTTTGTTCCGCTTTCGACGAATTATTTTCTTATATAAAACGCATCCGCTCTAAATATGATAATCAAAATACAGATATTAAACCTAACATTCAATGTAACGAAAACAAAAATATTATAAAGCTACCGCCTATTGTTCTCCCGTCGTTTGATGGTAGAATCGAAAATTGGCCTGTTTTTTATGAATCATTTAAATCTAATATACACAATAATCAAAATTTAACTGACTCGCAACGAGTACAATATTTAATGGGTAAACTTACACATAACGCTTTATTATTGACCGCAGGTGTTATCCCGAATGGCGATAACTATCAGTCATTATGGGAAAGTTTAGTTAACAAATATCAGGACAAACGCAGCTTAGGTACATATTACCTTAATAGTATTTTCGATTTAAAACAATTTACACAAAATATTAATAATTTAAATAAATTTATCGAATGTTTTTCTTCATCTGTACAGGCGCTGGAACAATTACAAATTCCCGATTTAAAAGATTTTATTTATTTATTTTTGGCGCTTAAGAAAGTTGATCCGCAAACCGCTCAATTATTTGAAATGAATGTACGTGGTAAGGACATTCCTTCTTATAAGGAATTTGTCGAATTTACAAAAACGCAAGTCAAAATATTAGAACGTACATCCAATACGCGCACAATATATAATGTCTCCTCAACGAGTACTTCCGCTAATAATCAAAAACAAATTAATAATAAACAAACTTCGCATTCTTTTGTAACTAATTCTGAAATAAACCAATTTTGTAAATTTTGCAACAAAAACGATCATAATGCCTTATATCGATGTGACTCATTTAAATCTTTATCTACTCAAAATAAAATTGATTTTATTAAATCTAACCGCGGATGTTTAAACTGCCTAAGTTTTAAACATACAACATATTTTTGTAAATCGAATAATACATGTCGTCAATGCCAAAAACGACATCACACGCTATTACATATTTCTGTAGATTCGAATGTCAGCCCCGACATGTCTGCAGCCGCACCAGTCACCGAATCCGCCGCTAGTGTACAAGACTCGCCGCAAGAGCAGCAATCAGCTGATCATTTATCTTTTTGCACCCGCGTTCACGCTGCTACATCTACATCCGCCTCGCACCCCGCGCCGCCAAATGCAGTTCTATTGTCCACCGCACAAATATACGCCCAATCTCAGTCTGGCAACCGCATTTTAATTAGATCACTACTGGACAACGGATCTCAAGACAACATCATAACATTGGATTGTTGTAAACGGCTTAATTTAAATATAACCCCGCTATATAATTCTTATGTAAAGGGTGTAGGTGTATCAACGCGTCCGATTCACGGTTACGTTGTTCTTAACGTAAAGTCGAGAATATCGGACGACAGTTTAAATATAAGAGCACTCGTTATCGACAAGATAATCGAGAAGCTTCCCGCATTTTATATAAAACCCGCTGTATTCAATTCTAACATTACGCTCGCAGATCCCACTTGGAACATACCTGGTGAGATTGATTTAATTTTAGGCGCACAATTGTTTCCCCATTTGTTATTAAATGGCCGCATATCTTCTTCCTCGGCGCCTCCCGCTATCGAAACCATATTTGGTTATGTGTTTATGGGTTCTATCCCGCCTTCTTCGTCACTCGTTATTAATCCCATTTCTTTTTGTTCCGTAACCGACATCCACCCGAATAACAAATATTTAAGCGATTGTAAAGAATTTCCTAACAAATTTTATAAACCCGCTGAAACCGAACGCAGAACATATTTCTCTAAATCTGTTCTTAAGTCGAATAAGTTTCCACAAAAATTAGGTTATTCATATTCGAACACTCATAAAAAAAATATATATTTAAAATCGGATCGTTATCAAGAATTTTACCCCGTATGTAACAACATCATTAACTCTGATGACAGATATGTGTCGCTATTTGGGAATAATAATCGAGACCGCTTACATTTTCCACACCACCGTCGTAACAATACTGCCTACCCTACAGCGCTTACGTGTGGTGTTGGACGCAATGTTATGTAAAAATTATATATTTATTATAATATAACTTTTCTTCAAAATTTCTCATTTACGCTAAATTATACACACTTTATTTAATATTATTATAAAAAACATTTAGATTTATTTTATTTCAAACAATTAAATACCGCTAGTTTAACTTATTTACTTTATTCGCTGCGAATTATTTCCAATTATATCAATAAAAAAATTATCTTCCCGCTACGATTCATTTTAGTTGTATTTATTTATCTTTAAATACATCTAAAATATTTTGTTTAAAATTAATGTTATCCATATGATTCAATTTACTTTAGCATTACATCACAACAATTTAAATATTTTTTTCTTACCGCTTTTGTCTAATTTACAAATTATATTTATATTAATAACAAAACATTTTGTTATTAAGAATTACTACTCCTTCAATTTACCAATTTATTTATTTACGAATATATTATCAAAACATTTATTTAATATCGCACATATCTCCGGGTTCGATCGGTAGTATATCACGAAATTATTTATTTTTAAAATTAGGTCCATTTTTAATTGGATACTAATAGTCTTTAACATTTATTATACTCGCTAGTTTTTGTTTTATTCTATTTTATACAACATTTTTGCCTATTATCTCATTATAAACCATTTAAATTACCGCTAATATTTAAACAATAATTTCTAAGTAATATTCAAACGCAATATTATGATTTATTATTTTTCTTTATAAACACAATCCGCTTTTGTTACAACCGCATTAATATAATGATTATGTTTTTTAATATACATATGACCGCACCAATATTTCGCTCTTTTTTGTTATTTTTGTTTATGTACTATTCCAAAATGAAATCGCGATGTTGTACTAAACATTCGATTCTCATTTCTGTAATATTTAACACGTCTATGAGACGTTTACCGTACGTCCATACGACGCGACGTCTACGGTGCGTCCATACGACGTCTACCGCGCGTCTATACGACGTTTGCCGCACGTCCACGAGACGTTTACCGCACGTCCACGAGACTTATTTATATAATTATTTTTTATTATTTATACAATATATGCAAAATTGATCAGATAATGAATGTGAAGATATTCAAGTGTTCCCAGACGGGTTCCGCTTATACAAATCCGCAACTATATTTCTCTCGTCTGGAACCACGTACCGCTGTACTTTTTTATAACCGATTTATTTTATACGCATTTACTTCAAATTATATTTAGATTCTAACCGCCCAGTAGTCTTACTGTGTTTATTTCTCCCGCAATACCGATATCATTACTAATTTATATTAACATTTATTTATATTAACGTTCATTATTATTATTTATTCTTACACGACATTATCTACATACGAGTATACATATCCACGCATATCTCATTTTATTTTACCGCTTATAATTTCAACGGCTCCAGCCTTTCAATTTATTGTGTTTTGAAAATACTCAAGTATTTTCAAGGCGGGGAGCATGTTGACGCGTTTTGTCTTCATAAATACATTGCTGAAAAGGAACGCATCTGTCAAACTTTTTCCTGCCCTACCTCCTTGTTTGGCAATGCAATTTAGTCTACCAAGGTCGCTGAAGCCGCTCGACGCGCGTACGACTCGCAACCGCTCCGCTCCGCTATATATTTTATTACAACCGCACCGCATTATTTTTATGTACTTTATTGTGTTATCACCGCTTTAATCTATGCTTTATGAACGATATATCTATGTGTTCTTCCGCTATAAGTGTCTCCAAGTGCTGTGAAATTGTGCTGGACTATGATGCACCCACATATCGAGCTCGACAAGTAAGTTGCATGCCTTTTTTTCCTTGAGATAGCTTCTTTTCTTTATTTCCTCCGCGCTGTCTCATGTCTGCCATCATCCACTTCCGAGTTTGAGAGTGTGAGCCTGAACAGCATTGTATTTTGTACAGACACCCCGCTGTAGACCGGCTGTCTAGTCAGGTCTACTGGTCCTTCAGCCTCTTACCGCAAAACAACGGCAAATCTAGGGCAAGGTATTCCGAACCAGCGCAAAACTATATTTTCTACGCACCAGTGGGTGTTACGGGAGTGGAAAGAGGGTGTATATACGGGCTATAAAGATTTTCATCTAATATTTATTTAAATCAAGCGGCAATGGACGCGTAAATCGGCAACTGGCCGGCGCGACACCAATCGTCATTTCATTTACATTGCTTGTTTTTGATATTTCAAAATTGATTTTTTTTTAAAACAAATAACTCTGCCATGATGTTATGTAGTTAATATTAGACCAATAAATGTCAAAAAATAACTTTTTTTTTAAATATTCTCTCATAAAAAAAAAAAAGAAATACTCGTACCGCATAATTTAGCCGTATGCGAATCTTCTAAATGGTTACCAAACCTTAAAAAACCTTCATAAAATACTTAATTATTATAGTAGATAAGCATTGGGATGGATTATTTAATTGTAAACATGTCTATAAAATAAAATGGACCGCGCTAGCTGTTACGCATTTCTAAACACTAAACACGGAGTTTCGGCGGCCATCTTGAAACGTTAGGTTATCTGCTTTGAATTATTTTCCTAAACTTGTGTGTTCTTCGAGTGTTAATGTGTAATAATGGTGAATTATTAACCATTAAGTGTTCGTGAACGTGCTTGAGTGTGGGCAAACAATTCAAAAGAAGAGAGCCTGTGTTTCGAGCTTCCCTCCAAAACTCCGTAGGAAGTTTCAGTAAAGATTCTACCACTTTACTGGAGCAATTTTTGACTTGACTGTGACTTGACTTGACTCTTTGGTGTGATGAATGAATGACTCGTGATGCAAAAAAATATTTACTTTGACACTGGCAAATTGTTATAATGCCATATAAAACAAAAAAAAAACACTAAGACCCGTGTTCAAATCTCACTAAATGCCGACCAATGTACATATACTTTGGTCGCTCCAGTGCCTCTGGTACAAAGTTACAAACACTAACTTAGTGTAGGCAAATTTCGATTTTACCTTAATAATATTAGAGACTAGAATTGTTATCCGTGAATGGCTGTACGGATAATATAATTCGAAACGTTATCAATTAAATTATCTTATCCCAATAAATTAAATGTATTAAGTAATGGGCGTGAAATAAATCAAAACTTAGAGTAGTAGGTTGACTGATGATGGTTATTACCACCTCTTTGATGGCCATCTAATATTTTTAAAAAAAAAGTGTATATAACAAAAAAATAAGACGAATTTGAAAATGAACAGTTGTAAAGAGTGGTAGGCAGACTGATGATGGTTATTAGCCCAGTCTGCTCGTCTTGGGGTAGTACCACCACTTTCGAATTACACACCCGTGAAGTGACCTTGTCGCGTTTCGGGAATAGTTTGAAAGTAGCCAGGTATAATGGGAGGAGTGTGCACTGCCAATCTGAATGGTACATGCTCGTCTCTTCAGGTCGGCGTAGTGAAGGCGACAGCTGCCTGTAAAGATTTGTCTGTAGTCGCAGTTGTTTCCATTCATTAACCACACTCTAGCTTTACATCAGGCGGAGTGTTGTCACATGCCGAGATACGAAAAAAAATTTTTTTTTCTAAACTTCGAAAACTCCAGCCCCTATATTTACCCCCACATTAGAACCACAAGAAATTAAGTGTGTGTTGGGAATACTACTCGTAAATTAATAAATTAGCGCTCCGTAGACATTTTGTAGTCTGTTTCAACAAAAGTTTTAAGGCTGTGGACCGCGCTGGAACTGAAGGGGATTAAAACCTTTTTTCTCCATAACCCGTAAAGAAATTATATTTTAAAAAATATGTCTTAATCTACACTATACAAAACATGTCCTCTTCATTTGAAAAACAAAAAAAAAATTGTTTTAATATCATTAATATTCATGCAAAAGTAACCCCAGTTTTAGAAATATAAAACCATTTTTCTTCTAAACTATTAATAGCTAGGTTTTTTATTTTCATCATGATATTAGACAATACAATACCTAGGGAATCTTCGGTTTATTATTTTTTTTTGATTATTTTTTTTACACGAATCGACACACCATCGCGTGAGCAACCCCTCTGTCGCCCAATAAATGGGTACAGGACGAGCAAGGTCAACGGCGTATATCCAGCTCTTAGGGTCGTTTGCACCAGAAGGCCGGTTAATGTAACTTTAACTATTACTTTTACGTTTTCTTTAACCGTTACGTTTACATTATGGAGTATATTTACTCCACACCATTGTCGCGCCTGTCATTTTTGTCGGTTACTTTAACCGTAACCAGCGAATCTTGGCTTGGTTAAAGTTAAAATAATCGTCAAACCAATGTTGCTAACGTCAAATATATGAAAAGAAGCCAAATATGTTTTTCTGTTATTTTTCGAGATCAGCCACCTTTAACGATAACAATATGAATTGACACGATATTGCAACGCGTGTGGAGTAAATGTGAACGTTTAACGGTCGTTGTCGCCGTAAAAATAATAGTTAAAGTTACTTTAACCGGCCTTCTGGTGCAAACCAACGTTTCAGGATGTAAAAAAACGCCCATTACTAAGTAATTTAATAAGATGTATACGTAGTTTATATTTAGTAGAAATAACAAAATAAATATATAATCACATTGTATCTTCCACTTTAATAGATATTATTATAACTTCTTTTGCTTTTTATTAAAATAATATTTATTATTATCATTCATATTTGTAATTAAGTGTAGAATGCTCTAACTCGATAGTTGTTTATTTTTCTAGTTAATTATTTGTATATTTGTCTGCAGCAATGTATATGAAATAAAGGAAAAAACACACGAACCAAAGTCTGTGGGTCCATTAAAGATGTGCGGTGAAGCTAAGCTACGAAACTATCTGTTCCGCTAAAGCTAAAAGAGTGGTAGGCAGACTGATGATGGTAATTTGTCCAGTCTGCCGTCCTGGGACAGCACCACCACTTTCGAAAACACACCCGTGAAGTAACCTTGTCGCGTTTCGGAAACAATTTGAAAGTAGCCAGGTATAGCGAGAGGACTGTGCACTGCCACTCTAGATGGTGCATATGCATAGCGGAGGCGACTGCTGCCAGTAGAGATTTCTCTGTACTAGCAGTTGTTTTCGCTCATGGACCGCACTCTAGCTTTACATCAGGCGGAGTGTTGTCATATGCCGAGCTACATTAAAAAAAGCTACGTTGCTGAGCGAGTAAGATGAGCGAGTCCCTAGCTCGAGTCTTTCGAGTCGCTTTATGTAACTAGAATGGAAAATGCTTAGCTTCGTTGAAACCTGTTCCACTAGAACTACGATATAGCGTCGACTACCCGCGAAACCTTACCATGAGACTGTGAGGCGTGCGATCATATATGAATCTGTACAGTCTAGATTAGGAATCTATACAGCTTACACGGTTTCGTTGGATAAATCGTACCTTGTACTCAACCCCTCGGATTTCAGCTACAATAATAAAAGAGGATCCAGAGTTCAGTTTATTATTTAACCCAATATTCTGTAATAATGTTCTTTCATGCGAATAAACGCACCGTAAATACGCAAAAATTGTTTCTTTTTTTTTATTGTAGCTCGACATGTGACAACACTCCGCCTGATGTAAAGCTAGAGTGCGATCCATGAATAGAAACAACTGCTACTACAGAGAAATCTCTACGGGCTGCAGTCGCCTCCACTATGCCGGCTTGAGACGATCGTGTACTATCTAGATTAACAGTGCACACTCCTCTCGTTATACCTGGCTACTTTCAAACTATTCCCGAAACGCGACAAGGTCACTTCATGGGTGTTACATTCGAAAGTGGTGGTACTGCCCCAGGACGAAAGACTGGACAAATTACCATCATCAGTCTGCCTACCACTCTTGTCGAGAAGACGATGCATCTATACGTATCAAGGAACTCCTATCCTAAAATCTATTTTTTTAACATAAACTCGAGTTAGGGCGTTTCACAAGTATTTTAAACTAATAATATATCTACTTATTTAACTTATATCTTAGTATTTAAATAATATGTCTTGTATATCGGTAACATATCTATAAGTATTATATTCGTTAAAGTATTTAATCATTACTATGTAGTAAAGAAATAAACATATATTCTTTAGCATTACATTTTTTTATGTGTTTATAGATTTGAAGGTTATGAAATATGTTTATTTAGAAAATTACATACGGTGTCAAAAGACAGTGGGCAATCCCTCTAATCAATACTAAAACCTTTAAAATAATTACAATCTTTTATTAATATTTTTCATGTATTTATTTACATCAAACCGCAATGGACGTGTGCACCGCTAAGTTATCGTCAGCTTGCCTAGCAGCTGCATTGGGATTGCTCCATGGCTTTTTACAAAACAAATACACGAAGATACGTTATGTTTTTTACTATTGAAAGCACCGACACACACAATTACAGCACCCTATACCCATGCACACGAGACAGAGATAGAAAGACGTTGGAAGACTGCAACGCGAGGGAGACGGAATGCTGACACTCGTTTACGTACGTGTGTCGAAGTTGCCATACTTGGTTTGCGGGCTTTTTTGTCGTGCGTAACGTATCTTCTATTTGTTTTAATCTCAGATAATTGTTTTTGTATTATTTTATTTAATATAAATAAATATATTATGTATAATTTAAGAAAGTAGATAAGAGTAAAGCGAGCTAAATTAAATTGAAATGTGTATCATTTGGTAATAATATTTATAATATAATAGAAAAGTATATTTTTCTTATATATCTCTATTGAGGTGAAAGCCAACACCTGAGCGTCCATACATTTTGTTTTACAACATTGTTTGAAACGTTGCAGATTTATGTTGAAATTTTATAACTTTCTCAGCACTAATTATTATCGCAAATCACTATAATAAACAAATAGCTACGGCACAGAATATATAAAATGCATTTTAAATATTTTAAGCATGTTATATATTCTGTGCCGTAGCTATTTGTTGAACACATGAATCTGCTATGTTTCAAACAATGTTGTAAAACAAAATGTATGGACGCTCAGGTGCTAGTTTTCACGTTAATATCTTTACTTTAATAATTAAAATATAATCATTAGAATATGTACTATATTATATTATACATATTTACGGCGTATATTTATCTATTTCGCGCCTTTTTTTGTATCAACTTGGAATCGAACTCGTTAGTAATTAGTAATTACGGTATAAGAGAGGAGTGTGCACTGTCAATCTAGATGGTACTTGCTCGTCTCCTCAAGCCGGCATAGTGGAGGCGACTGCTGCTCGTAGAGATTTCTCTGTGGTAGCAGTTGTTTCCATTCATGGACCGCACTCTAGCTTTACATCAGGCGGAGTGTTGTCACATGTCGAGCTACAATAAAATAAAAAAAAAATAAAAAAACTACACTTTTTTAAATTGAAATTGAAACTTATTGATTTTAATTTTAGCGGCTCTTGTGACGCGGTGAACCCGGGTTTGATTCCCGGTCGGAATAAAAAGTTTTTTTTTTCTATATAGAAATGTTAAAAATCAAGAAATTGTTTTTTTCGGGTGTGGGTATTATGTATGTTTGTGTTGATACCCATAGCATAGGTTTTAAGATATTTACAAAGAACAAAACAAAGGAGAATGGCCATTCGCCTAAGAGAAATGGGCCCACAATTTTTTTTCTCTAGTTTGTCGACGATTTTTAGTTAATTTTGTAGAAAAACAAATCTACATTCTTTATTTTCATTTTAATATTATTATATTTTTTTATATTCATATTGTTATATACATATTAATCAGTTTCTGATGCAATATTTTTTTTTTTTTTTTTTTTTTTTTTTAATATTTTAAGCGCGACCAGTGGTGGGAATCATTACATCATGCTTCTGTTAAGTAGACCAATCCTATGGCGAATGATCCACCTTTAGGTGCCACATCTTACACAATAAACCAATAAACTGTAGTATAAAAAAAAATTTGAGGTTATTATTATATTAAATGCTTTAATAATTGATGATATCTATTTTTTTGTGTAATTAAACATTGTCTATTGATTGGCAAACGATGTGTTGATATAAATGAGAAAATATAATATTATTTGAGAATATTGTTTTGTTAACAAACTATTAGAAGTCAAAAATGGGCTATCTCCTTTTTTTTTAAATTTATGGCTTGGCTTTTCTGAATTTTTTTATAATACGAAAAAATATTATTAATATTTATTTATTTCATTACAATTGTTTTTGGCATAAAGTATTCAAATGATATGATGGTTATTATGAGCAAATTATGTTTTTTTCTCGTAATATTTCATCATAATTTAATTAAAAACGAGTAAAATATATACTTTTAAACCTGGTTGGTGCATATTTCTCTCCTCAAGTCGGCATAGTGGAAATCAATGCCAGTGGCCGTGCTAAAGAGTTTAACAAAAGCAAATAGCTGTTTATTCAGCGCCGCGATTGGCAGCAGTTGTTTTGCATTCATGGCCCGCACTCTAGCTTAACATCAGGCTCTATATAATATATTTTTATATATGATAGTTTATAGTGATATATTGTTACTCGCTTTTTCTATATATAATATATTTTAGTTAGTAACTATGTAAAGTAAAAAACTCGTTAGGTTTTTTAAAACAAACCTGTAAGGGTCACTTGCACCAGAAGGCCGGTTAAAGTAACTTTAACTATTACGTTTACATTTACTCCACACGAGTTCCACCATCGTCGCGCCTGTCATTTTTGACGGTTACTTTAACCTTAACCGTAACCAGCGAATCTTGGCTTGGTTAAAGTTAAAGTAATCGTCAAACCAATGTTGCTAACGTCAAATGTATGAAAAGAAGCCAAAAATGTTTTTCTATTATCATTTCGAGATCAGCCACCCTTTTAACGATAGCAATATTAATTTACACGATATTGCAACGCGTGTGGAGTAAATGTAAACGTTTAACGGTCGTCATCGCCGTAAAAGTTACTTAAACCGGCCTTCTTGTGCGACGACCCTTAAAGTGTCCTAGTTACGATGAGGGCTTGGGAAAGTCCGCTATCAATGTATGGTGCGCATTCTTCTCAAGCCGGTATAGTGGGGGTGACGGTCTGCAGATATTTCTTTCATAAAAAAAATTGAGATAATCGCCTTACACACACATACACCTTACTTTTACATCTCTCTGGAAATCTTGAATATTTTTTTTTAGAAAAGTCAACTAACGAGATTTTTATTATTATTGTATAATAATAAATATTTAATGGAATTCTGCTTATTCTACATGACAGAACGGGCGAGAGCGGTCCAAGGCTCCTATCCTCCATTTTTGGTCGATAACTAAGCAAATATGCTGAAACACGACAGTTCCTCCGGACAAACAAGTCACAACATGTTCGCCGCGTGGCTTGTTTTCAGAGACTCTGTCAAAGCGTAACGACGCTTTTGTTTCATATCCAATTAGTGCTAGTACTCATGACCGCGTATTCATTTTGTTCCAAGTTAGTTCCCGTAATCGTTCAAATTAGAGTCCGTATTCGCGACCGTTCTGACACACATATAATAGTATAATATCTAGTCCTGCCCTAATGTCTTAAAAGAAAAATTAAGTTAGTATTTATTTGTGAACTGTCGTTTTAATTTGAAATAAAATGTGGGTATATGAACGAAAATTCGTTTTGTTTTATTTCAAGAAATCTGCACCAGAAGGCCCCTTAAAGCTATTTAACTACTATAACTGTTAGGTGCACCATCGTCGCCTGTATTTTTGACAGTTACTTTAACCTTAACCGTAACCAGCGAATCTTGGCTTGGTTAAACTTAAAGTAATCGTCAAACGTAGAGTGCGGTCCATGAATGGAAACAACTGCTACTACAGAGAAATCTCTATCGGCAGCAGTAGCATCCACTATGCCGGCTTGAGGAGACGATCATCTAGATTGACAATGCACACTCCTCTCGCTATACCTGGCCTCTTTCAAACTATTCCCGAAACACGGCAAGCTCATTTCACGGGTGTTACATTCGAAAGTGGTGGTACTGCCCCAGGACGACAGACTGGACAAATAACCATCATCAATCTGCCTACCACTCTTTAATGAGCGACCAAAATACATATAACATAGTTACATTGGTCAGAATCTAGCGAAGTTCGAACACGGGTGTCATCGATCGTGAGTTCACACGTCTTACCGCTAAACCACGGCCGCTCAAAGTCTGATAAAGTTTAATAAAACTACAAATATATCTTAATTATATTTAATTATCTTAATTTAACTAAAATTACCCTTGAAAAGCAAAAGCATATCCCTCGCCAAAATTATGTGGACCACGATTATTGATGTCTTGATCAATATCATTTTCTCTATACTGTAAATTAAAAAAAAAAAATTAGCGAATTTAGGCACTACAACACGCAACGTAGCGCAGGAGTGCGTGTTCGTACGTTGTTTGCAAGTATCTTTGTTAGCATAGAAAACACGTGTAGGCAACACACAGCGCCGGATTTAGACTTCGGCGGCCCATAGGCAGAGAATGTTGTGGAGGCACTCAAATCGTTTGTGGTTAACTGTTGAAAGTTTCTATTAAGGTCGAGGTGAAGAAGAGAGCAACTAAATAAGTTGGCTAACACAAAATTTAAAACAAAACTCAGTATTTTTTTGTTTCTACTGAGCCTTTATCGATTTAATTTAATTTTTTTTTTGTGGTGTGGTGGCGGCACTGGCAACACACCGAAGACGTGTGGTGTTGCAAATCACACGCCTACATGCGGAGAAACACGCACTCAGTGTAGTATCGTGCGTGATTTTGACAGAACTAGACGCACTATTGCGAAATGGACCGCAAGCTACCGGTGTACTCCGTAGGAAGTTTCAGTAAAGACTCTACCACTTTACTGAAGCAATTTTTGACTCGACTGAGACTTGACCTGACTGTTTAGTGTTACGAATGAACTTGATGCAAAAATATTTATTTTGACACTGGCAAATTGTTGTAATGCCATATAAAACAAAAATAAAAACACGTGTTTCCATTTTCCCTCCAAAACTCCGTAGGAAGTTTCAGTAAAGACTCTACCACTTTACTGAAGCAATTTTTGACTCGACTCAGACTTGACCTGACTGTTTAGTGTGATGAATGAATGACTCGTGATGCACAATGTTATTAACTTGATGCAAAAATATTTTGACACTGGCAAATTGTTATAATGCCATATAAAACAAAAATATAATTAAATCAAACGTCGGATAATTCTTACCTGACCATCATCCTCTTTGCCCCGATCTTGCCAGTTCTGATTAAAATATTGATTGCCAGCTTGCGGAGCTGGAACCGAACCCTGGAACAATATTCTTTATGGTAGTTCGACATATGACAACACTCCCTCTGATATTAAGTTAGAGTCTGTTATAATAAGGGACGTTAGCACCAGAAGGCCGGTTAAAGTAACTTTACCTATTACTTTTACGTTTACTTTAACCGTTACGTTTACATTATGGTGTATATTTACGCCACACGAGTTGCACCATCGTCGAGCCTGTCATTTTTGACAGTTACTTTAACCTTAATCGTAACCAGCGAATCTTGGCTTGGTTAAAGTTAAAGTAATCGTCAAACCAATGTCACTAACGTCAAATGTATGAAAAGAAGCCAAATATGTTTTTCTATTATTTTTCGAGATCAGCCACCCTTTTAACGATAACAATATGAATTTACACGATACTGCAACGCGTGTGGAGTAAATGTAAACGTTTAACGGTCGTCGTCGCCGTAAAAGTAATACTTAAAGTTACTTTAACCGGCCTTTTGGTGCAAACCACCCTAAGTTTGTCCCGTCGGTGACCTTGGGGCTAAAGTCAAAGCCAATCGACAATTGTCACTTGATCGAATCGAAAACAAAACATACGGAAGTGACGGCTTTTGACATCAGGCCCATGTCACGTTTATAGGATCAGTTTGGAAGTATCCTGGTATAACGAGAGGAGTGTGCACTACCAGTTGGATAGTGCAACTTGTCTCCTCGAGTCGGCATAGCGGAGGCGATTTGTCTGTAGTAGCATTTGTTTCGGTTGATGGTCCGCGCTATTGTCATATGCCGAGCTACAATGAATAAAAAAGTACCTGATTAACTCCAGTCCATATTGGTTGTTTGGGTTTAATTAAATTATACTGCTGTTGTAATTCGAATTGTTGTCTTTGCTGCTCGTACGCAGTCTGGTAGTGGTGGTCTTGCTGTGGTGGGGCTACAGGTTCTGGACTTTTTGGCAAGTGGCTCCCTTCTAGGATCTAAAATACGTAGTATGTTTTTTAATTGTGTAACAACTGCTACTACAGATAAATTTCTACAGGAAGCAGTCGCCGGCTTGTTGAAATAGATTGACAATGCACATTTAATTTTTTTTATATGATTATTATGTTGGATTAATTGTTTATTTGAGTAAAATATATTATCCAGCAGCCATTTGTAGAAGCCATTTGTAGAAGCCGGCATAGCGGAGGGGACTGCTGCCTATTACAAAAAATACAGACCTGGAATCCATCCTTCCCCGCTCTATATTTCAATTTAACAACTTGTCCATTTGGATCCTTGTACTGATAAGCACCAACTCTTGATCCGTCTGGTTCGATCACCTCGCCGGCCGCCAGACCATTGTCGGACGCGTATTCAAAACGAAAATTGCCATCTGAAAAAGTACAAGTTTTTTTTAATTATTGTAGCTCGGCATGTGACAACACACCGCTTGATGTTAAGCTAGAGTGAAACTACAGAGAAATCTCCACATGCAGCAGTCACCTCCGCTATACCGGCCTGAGGAGACGAGCATGTACCATCTTAGATTGACAGTCTACCTGTCGCTATACCTAGCTACTTTCAAACTGCTCCCGAAACGCAACAAGGTGTCACTTCACGGGTGATACATTCGAAAGCGGTGGCACTACTCCAGGACGGCAGACTGGGCTAATAACCATCATCAGTCTGCCTACCACTCTTTTAATAAGCGACCAAAGTACATATATCATAGTTGCATTCGTCAGAATTAGCAAGGTACGAACAGGGGTCTCATCGATCGTGAGTTCACGCGTCTTACCGCTAGACCACGGCCGCTCTTAATACAATTAAACCAACCTGAACTTAAAGCCTGTTTATGATGTAGAATATGAGCTTGCTGTTCCTTTGTTGCTGCGAAAGGTGGTCTCCAAGGTTCCGGTTTTAATTCTGGTGCAGGTAAAGGAGTCCAGGGTTCGTGTACTGGAGCTGGTCTCCATGATGGTGAACTCGATTGAGGAGTTATGTCTTTCTGTGGAGCTGGTTTGAAAAGACCTTGTTGGTATGCTTCTAACTGTAATAAATATAAATTCATATAGGGAAGGGGTTTATTGGGGTCCACGCTACGAGTGCAGGGGGTGTTTCATTATTATTAGCTACATGATGATTTTTAGTTAATTTTGTAGAAAAATAAAATGACATTCCTTATCGCTATTATTCACCGTGTTATTAATGCTTTTGATGTTATATTATTTCTGTTTTTTTAAGTAAAATGTAATGTCTTTTGTCTAACGTAACGTATCTTTCTATTTATTCATTTATTTTTAATAATAATAACCTTTATTAAAATAAAAGTGACTCATATACAAAGTGCTCTGCCACCGGAACTAGTGCGGGGACTGTATCTCTGATGGCAGTGCTTGACTCCTAAAACCTATATCTTAAATAAATATATGTGTGTCTGTGTGTAATTGTCTCCATAACCCGACATAGTGGAGGAGGCTGGCATTTCGCTATGGTTAGCACTGGAAGCTCAGGCGGAGTGCGGTCGAGTTACTACTTAAAAATCAGGCAGTATACGGTAACCCCTCAGACTAACTACACTTATGTGTGTTTAATTCTTACTCTATTAGGAATCCTGGTCATATGATCCCACTGCTTGTACATGGGTTGGAAGAGACTCCCCTCGCTTCTCTTCAGACCCTGCAGTATTATATTTGTTAGTTAGACATGCTACATATTTTATTTAACTTTTTAAAAAGAAGTTGTTTGTTTATGTTCAGTGTTTTTTTTTGCATATAGGTAGAAAGGAAAGGAAAAACGGTGGCGATACATTCCTTACGCGCCTGAAATTAGTGTTATTTAATTGGTTGCGCTGCATGGCTTTTAATTCCTTTGCCTTCCTTTCCCGCACTAATTAAAAATAACCGTGTTGACTTTGAGTAAAATAACGTTATATTGAGAAACGATCTATCCACGCAAACGGTGAGTCCTACTTTCCTTATTTTAGATGCCTTTGCATGTATGCCAACCATTACATTCAACCTTTTCTAAATACAGTTCACTTAGCTCGAAACCATTCGATGCCGGTGTATTGAGTGATTACGCGTTTGATTAGCAATTCAAAGTTTATTGGCATTCAATGTTAATAGATATTTACAAATTAAAAATCGATCCGGAAGGGATTTCGTTCAGAAAAGACCAACCCTCATCCCGCCCATTCATGCACCTAGAAGACCTAAATGGTTTTTTATTTCGTTTAAAAGGTCTTGGCCCACACAGTATACTATTAAAAAAACTACGAATGCGCGAGATACGCGTTCTATATTTTTATCGCAAAATAAGTTTGAAAACTGCACTTTTTTTTAGTTACCCCGTTTTTATTTTTGAGATTTTGCGTCTCAATCTGATCCTAGAGTCAACAGCCAATCGACAGTTGTCACTCGATCGAATCGAAAACAAAATGTATGGCATGGCTGTATGGGCTCAGTTCCCTTTGCCTTCCCAGAATGGGAGAATTAACAAAAAAAAAAAAAAAAATGTATGGGATTTGACATTTCGTTTTTTTTTTTTTTTTTTTAATAAAAAAAAAAAATTGTAATAAGGGATAGATGACTGTAACTATGTAATACGGACAAATGTATGCACGCCTGCAAAGGCAGATATTAGCTGGACATGTTTATCTTACTACTAACAAAAATTACCTAATACCAAACACGCAATAAAAGATTTCATTTTATTTCATTTCATAGGAACGATCTGTTAAAACTAACATATGATAATAACAGACCTTATGCAATTTTTAACGCGCTCTGCTTAACTCAAGTTATTGAGTCGTGAACTGTGTTTCGCGACGCACTGTTAATTAATATTGCTACTAATTAGCATACATAACATTTATAGTAAACCTGCACGTGACCGCACTCCACCTAATTTTAAGCTAGAAACAACTGCTATCTATCACAAGAGTTCTGGACCCCTCTAAAATTCTGTGGACCTCCATACATAAAACCCCTTCAATCTCAAATCCATCAAAACCCCACACGGGGTAAGCACCTACCAACTTTCGGCTTAACTCGAAAGTCAAGGAAAAGCTCTTCGAGTATTACAAACATGAACTACTATTAACCATTATAAGATAGGAGGTATGTTAAAGACAGTTCATTGTACAACTCGAGTATTACAATCAAACATGAGCTACTATTAACCACTATAAGGTAGGAGGTATCTCAAAGACAGTTCATTGTACAACTCGAGTATTACAATCAAACATGAGCTACTATTAACCACTATAAGGTAGGAGGTATCTCAAAGACAGTTCATTGTACAACTCGAGTATTACAATCAAACATGAGCTACTATTAACCACTATAAGGTAGGAAGTATCTTAGAGACAGTTCATTGTACAACTCGAGTATTGCAATCAAACATGAGCTACTATTAACCACTATAAGGTAGGAGGTATCTCAAAGACAGTTCATTGTACAACTCGAGTAAAGCAAAAACAAATGAAGGTATACTTACATGCTGTATAAACGTCTGAGGAGCGTAAAATCTGTCGTCAAGAGGCCCTTGACCCATTACACCAATTATCACAGCGCACCACAGGCATATTAACTAAAAAAAAGCCAGGCATTATAAATCTAAGATCGGCCGTGGTCTAGCGGTAAGACGCGTGAACTCACGATCGATGAGACCCGTGTTCGAACCTCGCTAATTCTGACCAATGTAACTTTGTTATATGTACTTTGGTCGCTCATTAAAGAGTGGTAGGCAGACTGATGATGGTTTTTTGTCCAGTCTACCGTCCTGGGGTAGTATCACCACTTGTAAAGTGACCTTGTCGCGTTTCGGGAATAGTTTGAAAGTAGCCAGGCAAGTCAATGATGATGGTGCACATTCGTCTCCTCAAGCCGGCATAGCGGAAGCGACTACTGCCTGCAGTTTCTAGCTTAACATCAGGCGTAGTGTTGTCATATATCGAGCTAAAAAAGTTCGATTTTTTTTCGACCCCCTGAATATTTGGGGTCTTTGCTCCCTGGCCTTTGGGGTCCTTAAAACGTACATAACATACCCGCATTGTATCCTCTCACTACACAACCTCACGTGTGAACGTAATAACTAAGTAATGTCAAAAAATTATGAAACAAACTCTTTTATAGTCGTTCAGTAATATTCAATAGAGCGTTTAATAAATGACCTGATGAGCATTCGGAACGTATGAGGAATGTTATTTTTTATACGTTGTTTATTTACTAACGCTTATATCCCTAAGTAGGTAGGCAGTGATGTGTCTAAGGGTGGTTTGCACCAGAGAAGGCCGGTTAAAGTAACTTTGACTGTTACTTTAACTTTGACAGTTACCTTTACTTTTACTCCACGCGCGTTGCACCATCGTGTAAATTAATTCGTTATAGTTAAAAGGGTCGCTGGTGTAAATGAATTCTCTCAATATAAACAAGAGCGGCTTTTCAAAGATTTGACGTTAGCGACATTGATTTAACTATTACTTTAACTTTGACCGGCCGAAATTCGCCAGTAACGGTTAAGGTTAAAGTAATCGTCAAATGTGACAGATTTTTTTTGAAGCAAACCAATTTTAACTTTAACCATTACTTTAACGTGACAGTAATAGTTAAGTCATATGGTGCAAATGGACATAAGGGATCTAAGGTGCAATTCACACATGACTTAGGGTCGTTTGCACCAGAAGGCCGGTTAAAGTAACTTTAACTATTACTTTTACGTTTACTTTAACCGTTACGTTTACATTATGGTGTATATTTACTCCGCACGAGTTGCACCATCGTCGCGCCTGTCATTTTTGACGGTTACCTTAACCTTAACCGTAACCAGCGAATCTTGGCTTGGTTAAAGTAATCGTCAAACCAATGTCACTAACGTCAAATGTATGAAAAGAAGCCAAATATGTTTTTCTATTACTTTTCGAGATCAGCCACCCTTTTAACGTTAACAATATGAATTTACACGATATTGCAACGCGTGTGGAGTAAATGTAAATGTTTAACGGTTGTCGTCGCCGTAAAAGTAATAGTTAAAGTTCTTCTGGTGCAAACCACCCTATACTATTACTTTCACGTTAAAGTAATAGTTAAAATTAAAATTGGGTTGTCTCAAAAAAAACTGTCGGCTTTGACGCTTACTTTAATGCTAACTGTAACCAGGAATTTTTTGGCTGGTCAAAATTGAAGTAATAGTTAAACCAATGTCACTAACGTCGAGTATATGAAAAGAAGCGAAATATGTTTTACTATAAATTTTTCGGGAATGTACTCCTAATTACATCAGCCGCCACCCTTTTATCGATAACGATATGAATTTACATGATACACGCGATGGGTGATATGCTTTAGGTTTATCGAAAGTTTTGCATGCCGCTAAATGTGGCGAAACATGTGAACAAATTGTAACCCATTTAACAACACCATGTTTCATGCAATAAAGTTATTTTATTTCATTTCATTTCATGGTACAACGCGTGTGGAGTATATGTAAACGTAACCGTTAAAGGCATCGTAACAGTAACTTTAACGGGCCTTTTGGTGCAATTGGACCTAAAGCATTTTCGAATGGCGCTGAAATTAATTTATACACCAAAAAAATTTTTTTTTAATCATTTGTTTTATATGGCATTATAACAATTTGCCATTGTCAAAGTAAATATTTGCATCAAGTTCATATTATTTTGTATCACGGATCTTACATTACATTAAATAGTTAGGTCAAGTCAAAAATAGCTTCAGTAAAATCTTTACTAAAACTTCCTACAGAATTTTGGAGGGAAAATGAAAATAAACGCTTCCTCCTAATGTCCATTTGCACCATATGACTTAATACTTTAATTAATTACTTTTCTTTTAGTTTTTACGGCATTATAAACACCACGTTAAAAATAAATTCACTCGAAGTCGGCTCGATAGTTTCACAAATAATTGCCACAAAAAATATATTTTTCTATGATTTTTCGTGAAAGAACTCCTCATTACACCAGCAACCCTTTTAACTATAACGAATTAATTTACATGATGGTGCAACGCGCGTGGAGTAAAAGTAAAGGTAACTGTCAAAGTTACTTTAACCGGTCTTCTCTGGTGCAAACCACCCTAAGCTTGTTCCAATCTACCATTTAGTTTTCACTCGCTCCATGCAAAAACACTGCCAATATTTTTTAAGACATTGTATTTTTATTAACCGACTTCAAAAGGAGGAGGTTATCTATTCGTCGTGTATTTTTTTTTTTTTTTTTTTTTTTGTGGCGATGTTCCCTCATATCTTCGCCGTTTGTGGACCGATTTTGATGATTCTTTTTTTGTTGGATAGAGTATATGTCCGCATTGGTCCCGTTTCAATTTGAAGATAATATTCCATCTCTAAGGGTGGAAAATTAGGGGATGTTTCGCCGTTTGTGAACCGATTTCGATGATTTTTCTTTTGTTGGATAAAGTATGTCTCGTGATTGGTCAATTTTAAATTTGAAGAAAATATTCCATCTCTAAGGGTGGAAAATTAGGGGATGTTTCGCTGTTTATAAACCGATTTTGATAATTCTTTTTTGTTTGATAAAGTACGTCTCGGGATTGGTCCTATTTGTGGAATAAAATATTCTACCTTTAAGGGTGGAAAATTAGGGGATTTTTCGCTGTTTATAAACCGATTTTGATGATTCTTTTTTTGTTTGATAAAGTACGTCACGGGATTGGTCCCATCTAAGGAATAAAATATTGCAACTGTAAGGGTGGAAAATTAAGGGATATTTCGCCATTAGTGAACCGATTTTGATGATTCTTTTCTTGTTTGATAAAGTACGTCTCGGGATTAGTCCCATTTAAGGAATAAAATATTCCACCTTTAAGGGTGGAAAATTAGGGGATATTTCGCCATTAGTGAACCGATTTTGATGATTCTTTTTTTGTTTGATAAAGTACGTTTCGGGATTGATCCCATTTAAGGAATAAAATATTCCACCTTTAAGGGTGGAAAATTAGGGGATGTTTCGATTGATTTTAATGATTCATTTTTTATCGGGTAGGACTCGAGAGTGTCTGTCTATAAGCCCACTACTCATCACATTTTATTTGAACAGCGCGTTTAGAATGTTATCCATACAATCAATCTACAGTTACCACTAAAAATTACAAAATAAAAACATTTCTGAAAAAAATTGAACCGACTTCTAAATAAAACACAAGGCACTAAAAAGTAAAAAAATAATTTTAATTGAGAGTACATACACACAATTTAATAAGCATAAACAAGAATAGATGCTTATTATTTATTTACAAATTAATTATATGCATTTTATTTAGCATATATCTGAAGTCGGTGCAAGCATTTGAAACATGTTTTATGTATGGTAATGTACCTAGATTCAAGCAATGCGGAGTTTCATATTTGGTTGGCACCGACTTCAGATATATCCTAAATAAAATGCATATAATTAATTTGTAAATAAATAATGAGCATCTATTCTTGTTTATGCTTATTAAATTGTGTGTATGTACTCTCAATTAAAATTATTTTTTTACTTTTTAGTGCCTTGTTTTATTTAGAAGTCGGTTCAATTTTTTTCAGAAATGTTTTTATTATATTGCCAAACTCACGCATGTTCACTTGTTTGTCAGGTTAAAGTAAAAAACAAAGGAAGAAATAAAAAACACATCTTGTTCAATAGATTTATTTATTTTACACACTGATACATACAACTAGATGTGCAATAACGCTCCCAATGTGACGCGAGAGAAAAGATGACTGCAGCCACGTCTAGGTTCTCTGTCATCTAGTATTAGGTCTGACAGCAACATTGTCAAATAATTTGAAACGGCCTACAGTTTTTTATGTCAAATGTATGAGGTTTACACCTCTAGTTTATATCTCTATGATTTAAAGACTATAAATTAGCTGTTGTTTACAATTTCACATATTATATTATTAATTATACAATCTTATATTGGAAAGATTATGTAATTCTTTTTTTTTAAATCGTAACTCGGCATATAACACTCCTCCTGATGTTGAGATAGAGTGAGGTCCATGAACGGAAACAACTGCAACTACAGATAAATTTCTATAGGCAGCAGTCGCCTCTGCTATGCTGGTTTAAGGCATGTACACCATTCCTGTCGACAGCGTACACTCCCCCTATCTAAGGTATCCTATTGATGGAGAGTACTCGCGTTACGCTATCACGGCGTAAATGTAATCTGGTACTTTGCCTTCTGTATGCCAACCACCCTTTACACAATATTGATTCTTGCAATACTTTTAGCAATATAATTAAAAAAAAAAAACTAAAAAGTAAAGTTAACTAAATAAAACAGCTTAATCATCCCACTCTTCTTCGATAGCACTCTTTCCTGCCGAAATTTCTCCCGCACCATTACAGGAATAATGCTCCGATTCAGTGACTTTCGGGATACACGTATGAGATATAAACTTGTATTCGTGAGGACAATTTTTTATATGATCTTCTAGTTGTTCGTGTGGCACTCTGTGCGTAGCGTTGTACGGACAAATGCCAAGCTTTGGATATTTCTTCTCACATTTCACAACGTGGGCTTGCAACCTGGAGCGAGAAACCCAGTGAGCTTTGTTGTATGGACAGACTACGTACGGATCCTCCTTACTCATTGTTTAATGTATTTCTTCGCTTATAACACTTAACTCGCGAACTAAACTATTTGTTTCAGATTCTACTTTATATAGGTCGTATTTTTGTTACAAACCACAATTTCTTACAAAGCCGGGAATCAGACAATTAATAATAATCTCAAATGACCGCCTGACGTTTGTTGAACAAAGTTGTCAACATCAGAAGTTTACCCTCGAACAGAGACCCTAAAATTATCAAAATGAATTGTTAAAACAAAATTAATTTTGAAATATTCTCCATTTCTATAGACCTCAAAATGCTAGCAATACAAAACAGTAACTACCATCAAGCCATTTTAATATATTTCTAAACTAAAATTCACAAAATTAAAATTATTTTCGGGAAAAATTCGTTACTGGCAACCCTGCAAAGATCAATGTTTTGGTATATTAAAAAAAAAGGAAGCAAAGGAATAGCAGTTTATTATGTTATAAAAAATAATAACCTATAACAAACAAATAATTTAAATTACATATATAAATAATCCACCTACGTTTATTTTAGATTATTATGACTTAACTAGGAAAATTAACAGTTTTCTTATTTAAATATTTAATATAGATGCATATGTGAACACTGTCTGTCAGACTGGTGATCAGTCAACTGTCAAAACAAATCTCATGTTTTCTTATCGGAGAAAATGGTAAGTTTTCAATTAAAAATGGATATTATAAACATAATTATGCAGTAAGTAACGTTCCTAAAACATGTCACTATTGTAGGATTTAAAAACATTCGGAGAAAGTGATTTTGATCCGAAGAAATGGATCAATAAAGCTTGGACTACGTCTGATACCGCCGATAAAGAGGTATGTATTTTGTATTTTAATTAATAAAACTGTAATTAAAACATGTTTTCCTGTTTTAATAGCGCGAATGGAGTCTTTAATTATTAAATTTACGATTTTAAACATTACAATTACTGTTTATAATATATTTTGTTTTTTTTAGGTATTTGTGAATAATGCCATAAATCGTCTTCAGCTATACATGCAACAGCTATCAAATTCACTAGATGAGACAACAACACAGGTAAGGAGCAATGAGCGGCTGAGACCTAGCGGTAAGACGCGTGAACTCACGATCGATGAGACCCATGTTCGAACCTCACTACTTCTGATCGGTACTAATGTAACTTTGTTATATGTATTTTGGTCGCCTATACGTACAATCAAAGAGTGGTAAGCAGACTGATGATGGTTATTAGCCCAGTCTGCCATCCTGGGGTAGTACAGTTTTGAATGTAACACCCGTGAAGTGACCTTGTCGCCTTTCAGGAATAGTTTGAAAGTAGCCAGGTATAACGAGAGGAGTGTGCATTGTCAATCTGGACGGCACATGTTCGTCTCTTCAAGCCGGCATAGTGGAAGCAACTGCTGCCTGTAGAGATTTCTCTGTAGTAGCATTTGTTTCCATTCATTGGATTGCAATCTAGCTTTACATCAAGCTACAATAAAAAAATAGCTGAGTATAAAGGGAGAAGTGTGCCCTGTCAATATCTCCTCAAGCTGGCATAGTGGAGGCGACTGCTACACACATTTTTCTGTGGTGTCATTTGTTTCTACTCTTGGATCACTTTCAAACTTGGTTGCATCAGTTACTATAAAATATTTATAGTAGACCCCCACGATATATTTCAGTTAGTGTCATCAATACCGAGAATCTTGACGGACGCGGCGACGGTGAATGCTCTCGGGGTTTCTCTGTCGGACAGCGTCCAAGGTCTACAGCAGAAGGTCGAGGATGTTGAAGCCGATACGGGACACTCCATACTGATGTTAAGAAAAATTGATGACCTGAAAGGGAGACTGGAGGTACGGAGAAATATGTGGTGTAATTAAGATGCGTGAACTCACGATCGATGAGACCCGTGTTCGAACCTCACTAAATTCTGACCAATGTAACTTTGTTATATGTACTTTGGCCGCTCATTAAAGAGTGGTAGGCGGACTGATGATGGTTATTAGTCCGGTCTGCCGTCTTTCGAATGTGACATCCATGAAGCGGAGTATGCGTGGTATAACGAAATAAGTATGCACTGCCAATCTAGATGTGGCATACTTGTCTCCTCAGGTGGTGGATGGACAACACTCTAGAGTGTAAGTTGAAATGCGGTCTGTTACTGGGCTAATAACTATCATCAGTCCGCCTACCACTCTTTAATGAGCGACCAAAGTACATATAACATAGTTACATTGGTCAGAATTAGCGAGGTTCGAACACGGGTCTCATCGATTGTGAGTTCACGCGTCTCACCGCTAGACCAGAGGGCTACTAGAGCGGGACCTTCTATGGCAGTACCATGAAGTACAGATGGGTTACAGAATGCAGCATCAAAACTGCGGGAGGCTGATAAATGGGAACAACTAGCCGTTTCGTTGGAGGAAATATTGGAGACAGGAGTTCCAACGCACGGGGAGAAGTTAACCGAACTGACGACACAAGTGTCTGCTATGACAGCCAGCCTACAGGTACGTAAATTTCAATCGGAGGTATCTTAAAGACAGTTCATTGTAAAACTCGTTTTATTTGATTTTAGGTGCTCTCGGAAGCTCCTGATTTTGACAGTAAACAAGTGCAACTGGAAGCCCTTTACAACAGATTAGAGGCAGCCCTGACTCCTACTGTTATAACAGCCCTAACGCAAAGAAATGCAGGTAATTTAATATAATAATAACCTAAAATATTCTATCTAAGTAATTACGTTTAACGAGCGACCGTGGTCTAGTGGTAAGACGCGTGAACTCACGATCGATGTGACCCGTGTTCGAACCTCGCTAAGTACTGACCAATGTAACTACGTTATATGTACTTTGGTCGCTCATAAAAAGTGGTAGGCCGACTGATGATGGTTATTAGCCCCAGTCTGCCACCACTTTCGAATGTAACACCCGTGAAGCGACGTTGTCGCGTTTTGGGAATAGTTTGATAGTAGCCAGGTACAAGAGAGGAGTGTACCTCGGCATGTGACAACATTCCGCCTGATGTAAAGCTAGAGTGTGGTCCATGAGTGGAAACAACTGCTATTACAGAGAAACCTGTGCGGGCAGCAGTCGCGTCCACTATACCGGCTTGAGGAGACGAGTATGTACCATCTAATGACAGTGCACACTCCTCTCTTATACCTGGCTACTTTCAAATTATTCCCGAAACGGGACAAGGTCACTTCACGGATGTTACATTCGAAAGTGGTGGTACTGCCCCAGGATGGCAAAGTAGGCTAATAACCATTTACAGTCTGCCTACCACTCTTTAATGAGCAGCCAAAATGCATAGTTACAGTGGTCAGAATTAGCGAGGTTCAAACACTGGACTCATCAATCGTGAGTCCACGCGTCTTACCGCTAGCTAGACCACGGCCGCTCAGATTTTAAACGATTATTGTTTATGGCTTTGATGTTTTCTCGTTTCAGAAAGCACAGCAGCAGTCGAAGCAATTTTTACTGCAATGAATCGGCACAACTCTTTAATTCGCTATTGGAGGCGTGTGCAGGCGGACGTACTGCAGAATGCGACACGTTACGAGCACACTGTGCAGAATCTGTTGAAAGATATGTTGGCTCACGCTAATTTGCAGGTGAGCATAGTAAAAATAATATAAAAAATGTATTTATCTGACCAGCTAAGCGGTCGTATTTGTCGTCGTAAGACCTGTGTTCGAACCTAGCTTAATTCTGACCAATGTAACTTTGTTATATGTACTTTGGTTGCTCATTAAAGAGTGGTAGGCGGACTGATGATGGTTATTAGCCCAGTCTGCCGTGTTGGGGTAGTACCACCACCTTCGAATGTATCACCCGTGAAGTGACATTGTCGCGTTTCGGGAATAGTTTGAAAGTAGCCAGGTATAACGAGAGGAGTGTGCACTGTCAATCTAGATGGTACTACCATGTGGAGGCGAATACTACCCATAGAGATTTCTCTGTAGTAGCAGTCGCTTCCGTTCATGGACCGCACTCTAGCTTTACATCAGGCGGAGTGTTGTCACATGCTGACTTCAATAAAAAAAAAGCCATAAGTTGTCATCGTAGGTAGAGGATCCTTGACAATATGACAACTCTCCGCCTGATGTAAAGCTAGAGTGCGGTCCATGAACGGAAACGACTGCTACTACAGACAAATCTCTACTATAGTCATTTAATAGAATGTTGTTATTCCACCTTTCACCATTGACCAGATAAGTATGGGACTAAATAATAATAATGAGGATTAAATCCATTGCCTAAAAATTAAAAAAAAATTGTTTTATATGGCATTATAACAATTTGCCAGTGTCAAAGTAAATATTTTTGCATCAAGTTAATAACATCACATCACGAGTCATTCATTCATCACACCAATCAGGTCAAGTCTCAGTCAAGTCAAAAATTGCTCCAGTAAAGTGGTAGAATCTTTACTGAAACTTCCTACGAAGTTTTGGAGGGAAAATGGAAACAAAGGTTCTCTTCTTTTGAATGGTTTGCCCACACTCACGCACATTTACAAACACTTAATGGTTAATAATCCACCATTATTACACATTAACACTCGAAGAAACACAAG
The DNA here is from genome assembly GCA_948150575.1 of Tinea pellionella. NCBI lineage: Eukaryota > Metazoa > Arthropoda > Insecta > Lepidoptera > Tineidae > Tinea > Tinea pellionella. The sequence continues at coordinate 3,476,287 of OX411272.1, forward strand.
TTTAGAAAAATAATTCAAGACAGATAACCTGACGTTTCAATATGGCCGCCAAAACTCAAAAGAAAAGATATATATTGACAGTTTTTCTTTTGTAGTCGTTTTATTCAAGCCAAAGGGATCATTCCCCATGCAGCTTTTAGTAATATTTCCTTTATTCAAGTGGCATAAAGTAGTTACTTTTTTTTTTCAGGTAGATTGGCTTACAAACGTTCTGAAAAGTAAAACACCTTTAAATGAATTAATAAGGCTCTATACAGACCTTTTACTGTCACTGGAACCTTCGCCTGTTAAAGTAAGTTTTTTTTTGTTTTCTACAGGCAACTGTCACCTCCGCTATGCCGGCTTTAGGAGACGAATGCGCACGGTTCAGGTTGATAGTGTGACTCTGGTCACGCCTTGACTGCTTCCAAGCTCATCCCGAAATGCTTCGAAATGGGTGGTACTGCCACAAGACGGGAGACTGGACTAATAAACACCTTTTTTTTTTTTGTAGCTCGGCATGTGACAACACTCCGCCTGATGTAAAGCTAGAGTGCGGTTCATGAATGGAAACAACTGCTACTACAGAGAAACCTGTGGGGGCAGCAGTTGCCTCCACTATGACGGCTTGAGGAGACGAGCATGTACCATCTAGATAGATTGACTCCTCTCGTTATACCTGGCTACTTTCAAACTGTTCCCGACACGCGACTAGATCGCTTCACGGGTGTGTAATTCGAAAGCGGAAAGTCTACTTTCTATATGACAGAACGGGACGAGCGGTCCAAGGCTTCTATCCTCCATTTGTGGGCGATAACTAAACAAGTCACAACGTGTCTGCCGCGTCGTGTATTTTCAGAGACTCTGTCAAAGCGTAACGACGCTTTTGTTTCATATTCAGTTAGTGCTTGTACTCATGACCGCGTATTCATTTTGTTCCAAGTTAGTTTCCGTAATCGTTCAAATTAGAGTCCGCATCGACCGTTCCGACATATATAATTTGTTTTAGATGTTATCGGCTAGTTTGAAGCTCTGTTCCAGTCCGGTTGAGTCGATAAACGTTTTGGTTGACTACAAAAATGATGTCGACGAATTTATAAGGAATTTTAAAGTTATACTCGAGTGTGAACGGAAAAATAAAGGTATGTTGGACCCTGAAAAGGTTGTGAAGTCACCTTGTCGCTTTAGAAGTTGCCAACATAGTGGAGGTGATCTGCAGAAATTTTATTTATAGTAGAAGTTGTATTTGTGTATTTTTTAAAAATTATTGTAGCTCTAGCATAAAGCTAGAGTGCGGTCCATGAACGGAAACAACTGCTACTACAGAGAAATTTCTACAGACAGCAGTTGCCTCCACTATGCCCAGTTTAAGGACATAAATGTGCACCATCTAGATAGACAGTGCACACTCCTCTTGCAACCTGAATTCTTCCAAACTGCTCCCGAAACGCGACAAGGTCGTTTCACTGGTGTTACTCAAACTTCACTCGAAAGTGGTGGTACTACCCCAACACGGCAGACTGGGCTAATAACCATCTACAGTCCGCCTACCACTCTTTAATAGCGACCAAAGTACATATAACACAGTTACATTGGTCAGAATCTAGCGAGGTTGAACACGGGTCTCATCTATTCTGAGTTCACGCGTTCTACCGCTGGGCCACGGCCGCTACATGGACCGCACTCTTACTTAGCATTGATCGGATATTCATATGATTCTTTTTTTTTTATTGTAGCTCGGCATGTGACAACACTCCGCCTGATGTAAAGCTAGAATGCGGTCCATGAATGGGAACAACTGCTACGGGCTGCAGTCGCCTCCACTATGCCGGCTCGAGGAGACGAGCATGTACCATCTAGATTGACAGTGCACACTCCTCTCATTATACCTGGATACTTTCAAACTGCACCTGAAACGCGACAAGGTCTCTTCACGGGTGTTACATTCGAAAGTGGTGGTATTACCCCAGGACGGTTGTTCATAGTTTTTATTTGTTCAGAATATATTTTACCAGCGGCTTTGAAGGAACTCGGCAGGGCTATCTATGCACCCCTGAGGGATGCCCTACCAAAGTACACAGACCTTCAAACAATTGTACTGACAGAACATTTAAACAAGAAAATTAGTGACAAGGTAAGGTCTACAAAACAATATTTGGTTCACCCTCTAAGGTCCGTTTGCACCAGGCCCGTAAAAGTTACTTTAACCGTTACGTATACATCCACACGAGTTGCACTATCGTCGCGCCTGTCTGTTTTGACGGTTACTTTAACCTTAACCGTAACCAGCGAATCTTGGCTTGGTTAAAGTCAAAGTAATCGTCAAACCAATGTCACTAACGTCAAATGTATGAAAAGAAGCCAAATATGTTTTTCTATTATTATTTCGGGATCAGCCACCCTTTTAACGATAACAATATGAATTTACACGATATTGCAACGCGCGTGGTGTAAATGTAAACGTTTAACGGTCGTCGTCGCCGTAAAAGTAATAGTTAAGAGCGGCCGTGGTCTAGCGGTGAAACGCGTGAACTCACGATCAATGAGACCCGTGTTCGAACCTCGCTAGAGACCGGTACCAATGTAACTTTGTTATGTGTGCTTTGGTCGCTTATTAAAGAGTGGTAGGCAGATGGTTATTTGTCCAGTCTGCCGTCCTGGGGTAGTACCACCACTTTCGAATTACAAACCCGTGAAGGGACCCTGTCGCGTTTCGGGAATACTTTCAAAGTAGCCAGGTATAACGAGAGGAGTGTGCACTGTCAATCTGGATGGTACTTGCTCGTCTCCTCGAGCTGGCAGTGGAGGCGACAGCTGCCCGCACAGGTTTCTCTGTGTAGTAGCAGTTGTTTCTATTCATAGACCGCACTCTAGCTTTACATCAGGCGGAGTGTTGTCGCATGCCGTGCTACAATAATTAAAAAAAAGTTAAAGTTACTTTAACGGGCCTTCTGGTGCAAACGGGCCTAAACATATATTTTTTAAATTCTTATGGTTACATTGTTAAATAGAAATACTATAGCGGCCGTGGTCTAGCGGTAAGACGCGTGAACTCACGATCGATGAGACCCGTGTTCGAACCCTGACTAATTCTGACCAATGTAACTATGTTATACGTACTTTGGTCGTTTTTCTTTTTAGGAGGACCCGTCTGAGATGTCTCGCTTCATAGTCTCAACAATAGAAAGGTGTGAGAATCTGTTGTCAACTTCTCATGCGCAGGCGCGAAAGATAGCCGGGAACGCCGTCTATCCATTCTACATACCAGCTATAGAGGTATTCTCACCTAGACGTATATTTTTTTATATAGCCTTCGACCGGCCCAGCAAGCATAGTGGAGGTGCATGAGCGTTTACGACTGGGGTAGTACCACTACTTTCGAATGTAACACCAGTTTGAAAGTAGCCAGCTATAGCGGGAGTGTGCACAGTCAATCTAGATTCGTCTTCTCAAGCCGGCATAGCGGAGGCGACTGCTGCATCGACCGCACTCTAGCTTTATTTACATCGGGCGGAGAGTTGTCGTGTCCGAGCTAAAATTAAAAAAAAATTGTGATCAGATTTGCACTGTCAACCTGGATGGTGGATCTTCGTCTCCTCGAGCCGGCATAGCGGAGGCGACTGCTGTATGGACCGCACTCTAGCTTTATTTACATCAGGCACTTTACAAATTACACATTACAAAGTTGTCATGTCCGAGTTAAAATTTAAAAAAAAGTGATTAATTTTTTTTTTTCAGGCTTTCATTTCAGCTTTGAACTCCTTATGTTCAGCTTTTGCCAGACATATAGAGAACTGGTTCCTCTCGTCGTCGGCTCAGGGCGTCGCTCCAGGTGTACTCTGGCCTGGATTCCCACTGACAGTCGCTGTCAGTGTTGCCATGAAAACTTTGCCAACGTTAATCAATAATCTGGCAACATCGTGTTTGAAGGAACTCGGTGAGAATAATTTTCTTTTTTGGAACTACCGCTACTACAGTCGCCTCCCCTATGCCGGCTTCAGGAGACAGATATTCGCAGGATAATACAACCCACTTTAGAATTTTGTGTAACCTCCACTATACTGACTCTTGTGTTTACATTCTACGTTTCCATTACAGAAACAACGGAGACTGATATCTTGGAATCGTTGGAGTGGTTGGTACTGGACGATGCGGGTCGTCAACAGCTGAGCGCACTCCGTACCGGTACCGAAGTACCGTGGTCACTGAATATAGACGATGCAAGGAGATGTGACAATATGCTCACTAATTTGAATTTAACTATTGTTGTGGAACCGATCGCTGTACAACTTGGTAAGTTTTTTTTCTTGAAAAATACAATACAATACAATTGTCACGGCTTTTTCCCACAGGGATAGGCAGAGACAACACCCTCGCTTCCTTCACATCCACAATTCTCTTCTTGCACGCCCGACGGTCATGGGCACTAGGCAGCCCAGCTTTCATGAGGATGTCTCCCATTTGATCGGAAAACATCCTTCTGGGTCTGCCTTGTTTAACGCATCTATTCACATCAGACTTAAATATTCCTTTCAGTCATCCTTTCCAAGTGCCCAAACCATCGAAGCATTCCTTTCTCAATCCTCGTCACTACATCATCTTTCAAAGCACATATTTCTTAAAACAATATAGTACAATCCCTCTGTGCTAGAGATTGTATAGAATATAGATGCCGTCCATTTTAAATTTTTTCTTGAATTTTTTTAATGGCATTCAAACAATTTGCCATTGTCAAAGTAAATATTTTTGCATCAAGTTAATATTATTGTGTATCACGAGTCATTCATTCATCACACTAAACAGTCAGGTCAAGTCTCAGTCAAGTCAAAAATTGCTTCAGTATAAGTGGTAGAATCTTTATTGAAACTTCCTAGGGAGTTTTGGAGGGAAAATTAAAACACAGGTTCTTTTCTTTTGACGTGTTTGCCCACACTCGCGCACGTTCACGAACACTTAATGGTTAATAATCCACCATTATTACACATTAACACTCTAAGAACACACAAGTTTAGGGAAATAATTCAAGACAGATAACCTGACGTCTCAAGATGGCCGCCAAAAGTCCTTAAAAAAAATTGTCCATCAATTTGACAAAGGAGTATGTGGGGGCCCATTCGCCTAAGAGAAATGGGCCCACAATTTTTTTTCTCGAGTTCGTCGATAATTTTGTAGGAAAGTAAATCTACATCATTTATTACTAATTAGTTTTAATTATTTTTTTTACTTGAGTTATTGAGTAATTAGACTTTTCTGATGCAATATTTGAGGTTATTATTATATTAAATGCTTTAATAATTGATTATATCTGTATGTTTATGTAATTAAACATTGTCTATTGATTGGTAAACGATGTGTTGATATAATTGAAATAAATTAATGACAAAAATAAGATATTATTTCAGAATATTGTTTTGTTAACAATAGTGTGGTATCAAGTGGGCCCAAAAATGGGTATTTTTTTATACCAGTTAAATATTTTATAATCCAATTTGTTTATTTTATTTTTTTTTTAAATTGCCGATTTTTTGTTTGTTTTTTTTTCAGAGAAAATACCACATTTAAACGTATGGAGTAACAATGATACGTTGACGAGCGATTTGCCTGATTTCAGTATATCACCACAGGAGTATATCACAGTGGTATGTAGAATGTAGAATCTCAGCCATATATATACAGGCTGTATCGGGCAACGTGTAAAAAATATCAGGAGATGACTCAGTAAGTGATTCTGAGCAGAAATTAATTTAAAAAATAAATACTTTTTTTTATCCAAATGTCCACCTTTTCCTTGTAGAAACATACATAATTTACTGCACGTACGCGTAATCGTTGTGTCGTCGGGCGGTGCATCAAACGAATGACCTTGCCTTTGATCTCGCGCCGACAAGCCGTGTGCCGGTCCACCTGCAACGGTGGTCCACGTCGGCCGGTCCATTTATAGACCTTTTGTTTTTGTGATAATACCATACACGGAGAACTTTTATTTAGTAAATTTATTTTTTGAGGGGTGTTCATCCCTCACTTAATATTTACCTTAATTTTTTTACACGTCGTCTGATACACCCCGTATATTTTTTATTGTAGCTCGGCATGTGACAACACTCCGCCTAATGTAAAGCTAGAGTACGGTCCATGAACGGAAACAACTGCTATAACAGAGAAATCTCTACAGGCAGCAGTCGCCTCCACTATGCCAGCTTGAAGAGACGAGCATGTACCATCCAGATCGACAGTGCACACTCCTCTCGTTATACCGCTCACTTCACGTGTGTTACATTGGAAAGTTGTGGTATATGACACTCCGTACGGTCCGTGAACGGAAACAACAGTCGCCTCCTCTATGCCGGCTCGAGGAGAAGATTGACAGTGCACCATGACCCCGAAATGAGACTAGTTGAAAGTGGTGAGGCTACCAGCTACCACGTCGATCCCCACCGGCTGGAATCGATGACCGCGACCACAGTAGCTGACTATGGTCACCTTTTCAGGCGGGACAGTATCTGATGACGTTGCCACAGCATCTAGAATTGAATCTGACGGAAAAAGAAGCCCCATGGTTGTTTTTAAATGAGGTTAGAGACATTTTTTTTTAATTAGAACTCCATCCGACAAACTACAAAGAAATCTCTACAGGCATCAATCGCCTCCGCTATGCTGGCTTGATGAAATGAATGTGTATCGTCTATTTTTATTGCTAATTTCAATACTATAGACAACACTCTGTCGGATGTAAGGCTATAGTGCGGTCCATGAACCTATAATTAATATATAAAATGCATTTTAAACATTTTATATTGGTTATATTTCACAAGCATTTTATATATTCTGTGCCGTAGCTATTTGTTTATTATAGTGATTTGCGATAATAATTAGTGCTGAGAAAGTTATAAAATTACTTAATTTCAACATAAATCTGCTATGTTTCAAACAATGTTGTAAAACAAAATGTATGGACGCTCAGGTGTTGGTTTTCACCGTAACATATTATTTTTAGGTATGTAACCACACGTGCGAGATGTACGCGGAGAAAATATCAAATATAAGAAGTATGGACTCGCTCGGGACAAAAAGATGTCTAACAGACATTGGTGAGTTTCACAATAGCGGTCTAGCGAGTGGAGTCATGATCGATGAGACCCGTGTTCGAACCTCGCTAGATTCAGACCAATGTGACTCATTAAAGAGTGGTAGGCAGACCGATGATGGTTATTAGCCCATTCTGCTGTCCTGGGGTAGTACCACCCACTTTCGAATTGCACTCCTTGTCGCGTTTGAAAGTAGCCGGGTAAACAAGACTGCGCACGGTCAACTTGTCTTGTTCGTTCGTCTCGTCAAGCCGGCAAAGCGGAAGCGACATTTCTCTATAGTAGGCACTTGTTTTCGTGTGTTTTGTTTCGGAGTGTTGTCATTACAGAACTCAAATTAATAAATTACCAATTTTTTTTTCAGTATATCTATCCAGCGTCCTAGAAGACCTAGGTACGACAATAACACCGTCGCTGAGAAGTCTAGAAAAATCTTTAAGAGCTAGTATTGAGAGGGCAGAATAAAAAGCAAATCTAATTTATTTATTTATTATGTAAACTTGATTAAGTAAAAAGCCAGTTTTGCAGACCAATAGCTAAGTTACTTTAGCTTAGCTATGTATAACTAAGTTGGTTTAGCGTAGCTAAATATATAGCTAAGTTGGTTTAACTTAGCTATATAGCTGTTAGCTAGGCGCGTATAGACAAGAACTTAGCTTGAGTATGTGCCATTCAAAAGGCATGCAAATGTTGATATGTCTCAGGTCGAGGTATCTGAACACGCCTGTTAGCTATGTAAAAATAGCTCCGGCTGACTAACTTAGCTAAACTAACTTGAATAGCTAAGTTAAACTAACTTGCATAGCTAAGTTAAACTAACTTTCATAGCTAAGTTAAACTAACTTAGCTCGTAGTCTGCAACCGTCCTAAGGAATTGGAATTCAAAATGGCGTCTACGCCTCATGTCTCGGTGTTTTATAAAATTCTTTATAAATTCGACTTTTTTACATAAAACTTCTTAAATATATTTACTTGACTTAGAGAAAAAGTTATGTATAAGTAATCTAATTTTAATTTTTTTTTTAACATATAGTTGGATTTATAATTAGATAGACTAAAATGACGTTTAGAGGGACGCAGAGTTTTGGAAAAAATTAATAGTGTTGTAATTTTGTGACCCAGTTAATTGAAAATTCGATTAACCTTATTTAATATATTTTCACGTTCGTTGTTTGTTACAATACTGGCTTAGCAATTATGAATGATTTTATTTTAAGATGATTCAATTAATCAATTAAAGTATTCGTGCCACAACACTTCATTTCTAACTTGGCAACATTTTGGAGGAATGTACTGTCAGACCCCCTCTAAACCCGGCTAGAGATTAGAGGAAGACGGAACAATAATCTTTAAATCAAAATAATTTTAAAGATTTTTTTAATAAAAAAATAAAACAATTTAGAACAAACAAACATATAATTTACCAATTCGAAATTACAAAAACAAAAGAATAAATTTTAAAGAAAGAAAAGTTAAAATTATAATCTATATACAAATATTTTCTCTGCATTTCCAAATAAAATAAAATCTATAAATTAATTATTATTCTGACATCAAATATTAAAAACCAAACTATAGATACCGCATCGATCAAATTTAAAACCGAACTATAGATACCGCAATGTCAATTATTTAAACAAAACTATAAATACCGCACATATCCCTTCTCCGTTAGTGTTTAGCCTTTTCAACTGACATCATTAAACATTGTTAAAAATCCTTTACACAAAGGGGCATCCTGTATCATATAATTTTTTCTCGGAAAATCCAATAACTGCAAAAATACTTAGACACACCGGAGCTCCCGTGAATTATTAAGCGGAAGATACTTTAACCTCGAATCCAAACAGGCAAGTACGCCTGGAAGCCTAAGCTTCCAAAAGAATACTTAAATATAAAAAAATTATTCAAGATCAACCAGTCTCCTAAATTCTCCAATCTTTTTTTTCACTGTCATCCTCTGACAACCTACCTTTCAAAAATTCTTTTTTTTTTCTATTTCCTTCATTCATCAATTCATAAACTATTTTAAATAAAATATAAAATAAACGTTACGTTACAATACCCCCTCCCCTAAGGAAAGTTTCAGACGGGTGAAACTTACGCTGTCCTCAGCGATAATAAAAAAAATTAAGAGAAAAGAAAAAATATATATTTACAAATCTAATTTCTATAAACAAAGAAAAAAAAATAGAAAAAAATTATGTTAATTTTAAATTTTTATGTCTTTAATATGAAAGTTCCCTAACGACTTCCCATTTCCATCCACTAACTCGTACACTAATGGGGATAACACACGCTTAACAGTGACCTTTTCATACTTCGGAGCTAATTTGGATGCTTTGTATTTGGCTGCGTCACTTTGTATAAATGTTCTTTTCCACACCTGATCACCTACACTCAGTTTAGCATCCCTTCTTCTTAAATTATAATATTTTGCATTAGAAGCATGTGATTTCACTAACAACTCCCTAACTTTAGCAAAAATTTCCTTTAAGCATCCAAACTCACCCGCATACTCCTCCCTAGGAACCCCTATTTCATACTCACCTTCAGTTTGTCTTTTATAAAATTCACCATTTATAATTGGTTCTCTACCATGAACTAAAAAGAATGGAGAAAAGCCAGTTGTTTCATTTACAGAACTATTGATAGCAAACTGAATCTTTTCTAAATTACTATCCCACGTGCGATGGTCATCTTTTACATAAGATGCCACTGCTGTCATAACAGTTCTATTGTATCGTTCTACTAAATTTACTTGTGGTGTGTATCGTGGTCCATAGTGTATATTAGGTATATGGTAACGGTTTAACAGATTGCGAAATTCGGTTCCTGTAAATTGCACCCCATTATCTGCAATTACAGTTTCCGGCACCCCATGAACAAGAATAACCTTTTGTTCGAGAACTTTACCAACAGCCAGACTGGTTGGGTTTCTCAATGGGAACAAAAGTGTGTATTTTGAAAAACAGCAGGTTATGACGAATAAATGCCTGTAACCCGAACGCGATTTCGGCAATGGTCCTACTAGATCTATTGAAATTACTTGAAAAGGCCTAAAACACACCTTCGGCTTTCCCATCAAACCAGGAGTCAATTTTGATTGGTGTTTATAAGCCAAACAAATGTCGCATTTCTTAACAAAATCTACTACCTCTTGAAACATTCCCGGCCAAAAATATCTTAAACATAGTCTTCGGTGTGTCTTAAATACACCTAGATGTGCAGAAGTTGCCGAAGCATGATTTTCCTGCAAAATTTTTTCCCTATCACTTTTCCTAACAACTTCCTTCCAATCAAATTCGCTTGTCAAACAATATTTAGACTTACAAAACCGATATAATTTATTATCCTTAATATAATAATTAGGATAATTTTTTGGAAACTTAATACACTTTTCTAAAATATTTTCATACCAATCATCTTTTGGCATATCACCTATGGCTTCTACTTTTATAAGTCGAGAAAGAGTGTCTGGTATGACATTGTCCTTACCACGCCTGTGCTCTATATCAAATTGATACTGAGACAACCTGCAACCCCAACGAGCTAACCTACCTGTCGGATTCTCCAACTTCATAAACCATTTTAAAGAAGCGTGATCCGTAACTACGGTAAACCGTCTAGTACCTAAGTATGGTTCAAATTTTTCAATTGCAAAGACTACCGCCAATGCTTCGCGTTCAGTAGCACTATAATTTTTCTCACAAGCATTGAGAGTGCGACTGACATAAGCAATGGGATGATCAGATCCATCAATATCTTGTGTAAGCATGCCTCCTACTCCATAACTAGATGCGTCACAATGTACAACAAAGGGTTTCTTAAAATCGGGACAAGCAAGGATCGGAGCAGAAATTAAAGATTTAATTAAATTGTTAAAAGCAGATTCAGAATCTTCATTCCAAATAAAAGATTTAATTTTGGTACTGGTTAATTTATTTAAAGGTGCCGCAATTGTAGAAAAATTTCTGATAAAACGCCTATACCAAGAACACGTTCCTAAGAACATTTTTACCTCTTTGGCATTTTTGGGTGTTGGAAAATCTAATATTGCTTTAATCTTATCAGGATCAGTCCTCAAACCTTTATCATCTACAACATAACCTAAATATTTAAGAGACTTTCTAAAAAATTTACACTTATCAATATTAATACTCAAATTGGCCGATTTTAATTTATTCAGTACCTTTTCCAATAATAATATATGAGTATTAAAATCCGAACTAACTATAATAATGTCATCAATATATACAAAAACGTAACCACCTACTATATCACTATTAAAATTCTGACCAAATAACATGTCCATCAGCCTTTGCTGTCTCGCCGGAGCACCACAAAGACCAAAAGGCATAACATTAAACTTAAATAAACCCCGGCCAGGAACAGTAAAACTAGTTTTATCTTGGGCCGACTTCTCTAACGGAATTTGCCAAAACGAAGAACTAAGATCTAACGAAGATAAAAACCGTGCCTCCTTTAGACTATCTAAGATCTGTGGAATATAAGGAATTGCATAAGCATCACCCCGTGTTACCGCATTTAGTTTACGACAATCCAAGCAAAACCGCCACTCACCATTCTTCTTTGGAATCATGAGTGTTGGATTATTCCATGGACTTTCGCTCGGCGACACGACATCCAACTCTAACATCCTATCCAACTCCTTTTGCATTTCCCGTAACTTCTCAGGCGACAACGGATAATTACGACATTTGATAGGAGCCGAATCCCCCGTATCAATAGTATGCTCTATTAACTTAGTTCTGCCTAATCCAATACTATCTGAGGAAATAGAAATAAAATTCTCAATCATAGAATTGGCAGTTTCCCTCCGTTCTTCCGAAAATGATTCCAAAGGTCGAATATAGTGAATATCACTTTGCACATTACCCTTTTGACTTTCTAAAAAGTCAATAGGCTTCGTAATACAAGCAACATTCTTAAAAATTTCAGGTGCTAAATTATACTTCTTCCAAAAATCAACACCAAAAATAACATTAGAAACAACACTCGGAATAACAAAAAATCGAATAATCTCAATTTTATTCTGAAAACTGACAGGGAGTAACATTTCGCCTATCGACTGTATTTCTGTACCGTTTGCTACCGAAATACGTGAACTACCTTTATGTACAGTATAACCTAAATCAACAAGTTTTTGTTGAGAGTTATTTCCTAAAATTGAAACTGCCGCACCAGAGTCTAACAAACCCCACAGTTTCATGTCACCAATATCTACACTTAAATAAGGCCTATTATCTAACTGCTCAGGTTTAAAAAGAACCGAAGATACGTCGTAAGACATAAATTTCTTTACAAAACACAACCAATCTGCCCACTCCGATTCATCAAAGATTGGTTTTGACCTTCGGTTCCAACCTACACGTTTTTTGGACACGCATCCTTATTATTACATTTTATACAACTTTTAATTGTGTAACCTAACTCACCACAATTAAAACATTTAACAATTTTCGAAGCAGGACAATTTTTAAAATGGTGCGAATGAGATTTGCACCTCTGACAAAACATGTTTTTATCCTGAGCCTGATCAACAACACAAATATGCGGGTTAGGTTTTTTATTAGGAAAAGATCCGGAATTCATAGTTAAAGACGGTGTCGACTGTATGAACGAATCAGATCTTTGTTTAGCGGACTCGAGTTTTTTACATTTATCCCGCAAATCCCTAACACTAGATATAGTTATTAAGGCAAGATGTTCACCATAATAAGGCCTAATATTATGTAATAATATATCTAGTTTATCTACTTCATCAAGTGGCTTTTTCAATCTGTTAAACATTCCACACATAACAGAAAAATAAATAGTAACAGATTCATCCATCCCCTGCATTCGCGCACGAATATCACCTATCAACCTATAATCACCATCCGGTTTAAATTCATCAAAAAATAAAAATTTTAAATTTTTCCAATCAGAAATTTCATCTTTAATGCCTCTATACCAAACCAAACTAATCCCAGAAAATAATAAAACAGCAGACTTAAACAGGTTCTCTTCACTAATATTATACGCGGAAGACAACTCTTCAATTCGCTCTATAAATTCCCATGGATCCGTAGTACCGTTAAAAGTGAGGTTCCATTTAGCAATACATTTCGACTCACAATTAAAATTAATACTTTTGTCCGGAACGGTGAAGTTAAACGTGGTATCACTCATATTCACCTTGTCCAATAAAATAAAATAATTATTTAAAGTAGAATTAAATTCCTTTACCAAAATAACTTGCTTTTCAGAAGTTGCATTCAAACGCTTTATACGATGATACAAATGAGCCGCTAGAGCACGTGATCTTAATAACGAATGTTTATCCGAAGAATCAAAATAAGTATCCCATCTGGACTGAAGGTCCTTTAATTTGCTTGTTATAATGTCATATTCCTCCTCAAAAGATAAATCAGTTTCAAAAACTTCATCGGAAGGTATCTCAATTAATAATTGTTGTAACTGCTTACGAAGTTTATCGACTGTGTTTTCCGGTGTAACTAAACGTATCTTTACTTCATAAATAAGTTCATCCTTTAATAATAAATGAGGTTTAAATAATTTATCCATTTTGTGGAGAATGCAGAGTAACGATACAAATTATAATTTAAAATAAAAAGATAAAACAAATCTATTTCTTATATAAACAAAATTAATATAATAAAAAAACAATATTATATTTACGTAAGAACAAATTTACAACCCTAAAACAAATTTTAAAACAATTAGGTAAATGCAGAATAAAATGAAATATACATGTATATAGATTATATTTACAGTTGGGCGCCAATTGTCAGACCCCCTCTAAACCCGGCTAGAGATTAGAGGAAGACGGAACAATAATCTTTAAATCAAAATAATTTTAAAGATTTTTTTTAAAAAAAAAAAAAAAATTATTCAAGATCAACCAGTCTCCTAAATTCTCCAATCTTTTTTTTCACTGTCATCCTCTGACAACCTACCTTTCAAAAATTCTTTTTTTTTTCTATTTCCTTCATTCATCAATTCATAAACTATTTTAAATAAAATATAAAATAAACGTTACGTTACAGTACACACTTCGAACTGTCAATTTAGTCTATCTAATTGTAAATCCGACTACTAATATTGGAGACATAATTTAACTTGACAGATGTCAAAATAATATCAATGCTTTTTTTGATATTTATGTTTATTTTTCCATTATAATTTTAACAATAAATAAACGAGTCCGAGAAATTTTATTTCACAAATATTCGTTTTAGTACATATACAGGCTACTTAGAGTGACTTGGGAAAGCGTGACAAATCCAAAACTCTTTATGGCTGATGCGAAGTCGAAGAGCCAGTTAGCAGTAGATCATCTGTCTCACCAGATTTTTTTTTTTTAAATTGTAGCTCGGCATGTGACAACACTCCGCCTGATGTAAAGCTAGAGTGCGGTCCATGAATGGAAACAACTGCTACTACAGTTGCTTCCGCTATACCAACGCATACTCCTCTCGCTATACCTGGCTACTTTCAAACTATTCCCGAAACGCGACAAGGTCACTTCACGGGTGTTACATTCGAAAGTGGTGGTACTACCCCAACACGGCAGACTGGACAAATAACCATTCATCAGTCTGTCTACCACATATACATAATATACTTTTATTATAGTAAACTTGACCCGCAGCTAACTTCAGTGACAACACTCACAACATTAACGGAAACGGACAGCACACACCCTCGCTATACCTGGCTACTTCCGAACTGATCCGAAACGTGGTTCGAAAGTGGTGGTATTACCCCAGGACGGCAGAACCTTGAAGAAATTCTGCATCCCTAGTTAATAGTAGCTTATGGTTTATAATTTATATTTGTGTGTTCCAAGATCCATTTAGGGCCAACCATCGGATAAGTAATCCGAGATCCATGGTGTCATTTTTGGTTCATATTTAGTTGGTGGCAAATCGTAGGGAATGTATAAAGAACCGTCTTCTGTCTTGTCTATGCTGAAGTAATCTTGGTTTATCTGAAATTGATACATATAAAAATACAATAAAGCGATAATGATGAGACCCGTGTTCGAACCTCGCAAAATTCCGACCAATGTAACTATGTTTGGAGTTTTGGCGGCCATCTCGAGACGTCAGGTTGTCTGTTTTGAATTATTTTCCTAAACTTGTGTGTTCTTCGAGTGTTAATGCGTAATAATGGTGGATTATTAACCATTAAGTGTTCGTGAACGTGCGTGAGTGTGGGCAAACAATTCCAAAGAAGAGAACCTGTGTTTCCATTTTCCCTCCAAAACTCCGTAAAGATTCTACCACTTTACTGGAACAATTTTTGACTTGACTGAGATTTGACCTGACTGTTTGGTGTGATGAATGAATGACTCGTGATGCAAAAATATTTACTTTGACACTGGCAAATTGTTATACGCCATATAAAAACAAAAAAAAAACTTTGTTATAAGTACTTTGGTCGCTCATTAAAGAGTGGTAGGCAGACTGTAGATGGTTATTAGCCCAGTCTGCCACCACTTTCGAAATACACACCCGTAAAGTGACCTTGTCGCGTAGTTGAAAGTAGCCAGGTATCTGCTCCACGAGCCGGCATAGCGGAGGCGACTCGGCACTCTAGCTCAACAATTAAAAAAAAAATCTCCACATACCAAGAACTTAGGCAAGAAGAGTACACCGGCCTCGTAGCTCATGATTCTTAATTTGGCGTTTGTTTTGTTGACCGTACCCCAAGCGGCCTTGCTTATATTAGCAGATGTCAGTAGGTAGTAGGCGGCACGGCGGCCATCTTGGCTCACACGCGCATAAGTCTTAATGTGTGGCATTGCGCGGTCGCGATGGGACGAAACCGCCTTCCATTGGCTGCGAAAAAAAGCGTGATCGTCATCGTCACCGTTACCCCTTCTCCCTTTAAATTGAAACCAAAGAGGAAGACACGTCACGCACCCGCTAAACTAGGTTCACTCCGCCTGATGTAAAGCTAGAGTACGGTCCATGAACATGGAAACAACTGCTACTACAGATCTACTATTACTACAGGCTGCAGTCGCCTCCACTATGCCGGCTTGGGGACACGAATTTGCACCATTGGGGTTGACAAACTGTCAATTTCATTGTAGCTCCGGGCATATGACAACATTCCGCTCAATGTTAAGCTAAAGTGCCGACCATGAGGCAGCAGTCGCCTCCGCTATGCCGGCCTGTAGAGCATCCAGATACTATATATGACTAATATAATATTAACCCAGTCTGCCGTGTTGGGTTAGTACCACCACTTTCGAATTACACGCCAGTTTGAAAGTAGCCAGGTATAGCGAGAGGAGTGTGCACTGTCAATCTAGATGGTGTATACTCGTCTCCTTAGGCCGGCATAGCAGAGATGACTGCTGCCCGCACATGTTTCTCTGTAGTAGCAGTTGTTTCTATTCATGGACCGCACTCTAGCTTTACATCAGGCGGAGTGTTGTCACATGCCGAGCTATGGTTTTAAAAAAAAAACTAGTAACCAAATAACTCACTACAGATACTCATTCAGCCATAATTGCTTTCTGTGCGCGAACCCAGCATACGGTAGACATCCACCTCCGAGAAGACCATCGTGAGATTTCTTTACGTTGTCTGAAAGCACAAAAAATTACAAAAATATGAAGAAAAAAAAAGTCGCCTGCACTATGCCGGCTCGTCGAGCAGACCACCTTGCTACTTCCAAACCGTGTGTACTTCGAAAGTGGTGGTACTTACCCCCAAGAAGGCAGACTGAGCTAATAACCACTCTTTAATAGCGACCAAAGTACATATAACAAAGTCACATTGGTACCGGTACTTCCAAACCGTCTCCGAAACGCGACAAGGTCACTTCACGGGTGGTACTACCCCAGGACGGCAGACTGGACAAATAACCATCATCAGTCCGCCTACCACTCTTTAATAGCGGCCAAAGTTTATATAACATAGATACATTGGTCAGAATTAGCGAGGCTCGAACACGGGTCTCATCGATCGTGAGTCCACGCGTCCTAACCGCTAGACCACGGCCGCTCTAATCTTTAAAACGAAAACTACATACCCGAAGACGGATATATCATCTTCAGATCCGGCTGCTTCGTCTTGAACTGCTGCGGCTGGTCCTTTGTCTTGCAAAACGAACGGAGGAAATCACCAGTTAGCCAATCCTGGAAAAAGATACCTTATGTGGTCTAGCGGTAATCGATCGATGAGACCCGTGTTCGAACCTCACTAATTCCGACCAATGTAACTATGTTATACGGACTTTGGTCGCTCATTGAAGAGTGGTAGGCAGACTGATGATGGTTATTAGTCCAGTCTGCCATGTTAGGGTAGTACCACCACTTTCGAATGTAGCACCCGTGAAGAGCGGCCGTGGTCTAGCGGTAAGACGCGTGAACTCACGATCGATGAGACCCGTGTTCGAACCTCGCTAATTCTAACCAATGTAACTTTATTATATGTACTTTGGTGGCTCAGTGCCTATAGGCACTATTAAAGAGTGGTAGGTTAATGATGATGGTTATTATCCCAGTCTGCCGTCCTGGGGTAGTACCACCACTATCAAATGTATCACCAGTCGTGTTCGGAAGTAGTCAGGTATAACGAAAGGACTCTGTGTGCCTACTCACCTCTTTAAGCCAGCATAGCGGAGGCTACTGATGAGTTTAGAAATTTATCTGTAGTAGCAGTTGTTTCCGTTCATGGACCGCACTCTAGCTTTACATCAGGTGGAGTGTTGTCATATGCCGAGCTAGCTATATCTCCCAGGAGGACCAGGACATCTCCAGGAACTTCGTTTACCCCAAAAGAGAATGGGCCCAGAATTTTTTTCTCGAGTTTATCGATGATTTTTAGTTAATTTTGTAGAAAAATAAATTTACATCCTTATTACCAATCAGTTGTTTAATTATTAAAATTAAATTTTATTATCAATTAGATGTTTTCTTTTTTTTTTTTATTGTAGCTCGGCATGTGACAACACTCCGCCTGATGTAAAGCTAGAATGCCATTCATAGACCGAATGGAAACAACTGCTACTACAGAGAAACCTGTGCGGGCAGCAGTCGCCTCCACTATGCCGGCTTGAGGAGACGAGCATGTACCATCTAGATTGACAGTGCACACTCCTCTCGCTATACCTGGCTACTTTTACACTATTCCCGAAACGCGACAAGGTGGACTTCACGGATGTTACATTCGAAAGTGGTGGTACTACCCCAGGATGGCAAAGTGGGCTAATAATCATTTACAGTCTACCTACCATTACCATACCACTCTTTCTGATGCTATATTTGAGGTTATTATTATTTTAAATGCTTTAATAATTGATGATATCTGTTTGTTTATGTAATTAAACATTGTCTATTGATTGATAAACGATGTGTTGATATAATTGAAATAAATTAATGACAAAAATAAGATATTATTTTAGAATATTGTTTAGGTATCAAGTGGGCCCAAAAATAGGCATTCTCCTTTGGGGAAATTACCTTCGCCTCCTTGCCGTAGCTCCCGATACTGCTAGCCTGCGTTATGAGGTCCCAATCGTTGTGCTCCTCAGTCGGGATGACGCAGTGCTGTTTCAACAGACCCCCCATGCAGGTCATGCCCCACGTGCTGTCTGAATGACTGCCCGGCACAGACGCCACCAGGAACACGCTGCAATACCAATATTTCCAACTTCATAGGGCCAAGTATTACATTGACGCCGTGAGAGTGTAACGCGAACTCTCTCCACTAATCACATGTTATTCTTACGCGTTACGCCGTGAAAGCGTAAATGTAAACACGTACTTGAGTTGTAGGCAGACTGGTTGATGGTTACTTGAAAGTAGCCAGGTGTAGCGAGAGGAGTGTGCACTGATCATCTAGATGATGCATATACGTCTCCCCAAGCCGGCATAGTGGAGGCGAATACTGCTCGTAGAGATTTCTCTGTAGCTAGCATTCGTTTCCGTTCACTCTAGCTGTGCATCAGGCGGAGTGTTGTCACATGCCGAGTTACAATTAAAAAAAAACTCCACTCTGTGTTAAACTAACGTATCTCCGAAACCAAGCCCCGGGACGGAAATTTGTCATCTTATCTCAGAAAAAGGGCTTCAGTATATAATTTTAGAAGCAGTATTAAAGAGTGGTAGGCAGACTGATGATGGTTATTTAACCCAGTCTGCTGTGTTGGGGCAGTACCACCAGTTTCTACACACGCGTGAAGTGACCTTGTCGCGTTTCAGAAACAGTTTGGAAGGTTCACATTTGTCTCCTCGAGCCAGCACAGTAGAGGCGACTGCTGCCCATAGAGATTTCTCTGTAGTAGCAGTTGTTATTGTTCACGGACCGCACTCTAGTCTAACATCAGACGGAGTGTCGTTTTTGTCTTATTCAAACTTAATAACTTACTTTATATTCGAGAAATCACAACGCTGTACCCTCTCTACGTAGTAAGCGAGCTCCGGTTGTCTGTAATAGTTCAGATATTGCAAGAGCGACTTCTTGAAGCCAGTCGGGGATTCCCCTTCGAATGGCATCGACGTCTCCGGCAGCTCCGGGCAATTCGGACTCATCCACAGTCTGCGAAAGGTCTGCAAATTAGTATCAAAGCAAAGGAGAATGGCCATTCGCCTAAGAGAAATGGGCCCACAATTTTTTTTCTCGAGTTCGTCGATGATTTTGAAACATAAATCTACTTCATTATTATCAATCAGTTTTTCTTATTGGGGTTATTGAATAATTAGATGTATTCTGATGCAATATTTGAGGTTATTATTATATTAAATGCTTTAATAATTGATGATATCTGTTTGTTTATGTAATTAAACATTGTCTATTGATTGGTAAACGATGTGTTGATTTTTTTTTTCTTTTTTTTTTTCTATTATTGTAGCTCGGCATGTGACAACACTCCGCCTGATGTAAAGCTAGAGTGCGGTCCATGAATGGAAACAACCGCTACTACAGAGAAACCTGTCCGGGCAGCAGTTGCCTCCACTATGCCGGCTTGAGGAGCATGTACCATCCAGATTGACAGTGCACACTCCTCTCTTATACCTTCAAAGTATTCCCGAAACGCGACAAAGTCACTTCACGGGTGTGTAATTCGAAAGTGGTGGTACTACCCCAGGACGGCAGACTGGACAAATTACCATCATCAGTCTGCCTACCACTCTTTTATATATATACTCTGATATAATTGTAATAAATTAATGAACAAATAAGATATTATTTTGGAATATTGTTTTGTTAACATACTTTTGTATATAAAGTGGGCCCAAAAATGGACACTGTCCTTTGCTTCTAGTTTTATTGGCTAGAGTGCGGTCCATGAACAGAACTACTACTAAAAGATAAACTGCACAGGCAGCAGCCGCCTCCCCTATGCCGGCTTGAGGAGACGAGTATGCACACTCTCGTTATACCCGCCTACTTCTTAAAGTAAGTAGGCAGACTGATAATACCATCATTCTTAACTGAAACAGCCATTAAGCGTGTCCTGCATCACATACCCGGGCATAGGGAAGGCGACTTCTGACTGAAGATTTAATTTTTATAGTAACGTGACGTGTAACAACACTAAGCCGACTTGAGAAGTCGAACATGCTATGTCCACACTGATCTCGTCACACCCGTGGCGAAAACTCACCCCTGTGTCCTGTTCTCCCAATCGTCGTAGTACAAGTTGGCCGTAGACACGACAACCCTCAGTGAGCCGTCTTCATAACACAAAATCATCATCTTACTGAAACAATTAATCTTATTTAGTACTCCTTTGTTTTTTTTTTGTTCAATTCTCCCATCGTGAGAAGGCAAAGGCACGCAGCCCATACAGCCGCACGTTCACTAAATTATTTCCTCCTTTTTTAGATTTGTAGCAACATTTACATCCGCCTAATGCAAAGCTAGAGTGCGGCCCATGAACGGAAACAACTGCTACTACAGAGAAATCTCTACGGGCAGCAGTCGCCTCTGCTATGCCGGCCTGAGGAGACGAGCATGCACCATTTAGATTGACAGTGCACACTCCCTAGTAGGTGTTACACTTGTGGTATTACACCAACACAGCAGACTAGAAAAATAACCATCATCAGTCTGCCTACCACTCTTTAATGAGCGACCAAAGCGACATTGGTCATAATTTAGCCAGGTTCGAACACGGGTCTCGTCGATCGTGAGTTAACGCGTCTTACCGCTAGACCACGGTCACTCTGTTACATCTAAATCGACTTACGTGTGATGCTTTCCGAACGGAGTCCGCATATTTACATGATGGGCATCCACGTTGGGCTTCTTCAGGGATATCTCCTCCATATCGTCACACTCCTCGCCGTATAATATTGTCAATCGTTTTTCACTATAAACAAAATATATTCCTTAATAAATTGCAATTATGTGCAAACAATATGAAACAAAAGAATTTTCATTTCATTTTCCCTCCAAAACTCGGTAAGAAGTTTTAGTAAGGTCTATTTGCACGAGAAGGCCGGTTAAAGTAACTTTAACTATTACTTTTACGTTTACTTTAACCGTTACGTTTACATCATGGTGTATATTTACTCCGCACGAGTTGCACCATCGTCGCAACTGTCATTTTTGACGCTTACTTTAACCTTAACCGTAACCAGCGAATCTTGGCTTGGTTAAAGTTAAAGTAATCGTCAAACCAATGTTGCTAACGTCAAATGTATGAAAAGAAGCCAAATATGTTTTTCTATTATTTTTCGAGATCAGCCACCCTTTTAACGATAACAATATGAATTTACACGATAGTGCAACGCGTGTGGAGTAAATGTAAACGTTTAACAGTTACGTCACGGTAAAATATAACTTTAACGGGCCTTTTGGTGCAAATAGACCTAAAGATTCTACCACTTTACTGAAGCTATTTGTGACTTGACCTGACTGTTTAGTGCGATGAATGAATTACCCATGATGCACAATAATATTTACTTTGACACTGGCAATTTTTTATAATGCCATATAAAACTATAACTAAAAAAAATTGTTAACATTTTCCCTCCAAAACTCCGTTGGAAGTTTTAGTAAACATACTACTTTACTGGAGTTATTTTGGACTTGACTGGGAGTGACAAAGTCTCGACTGTTTAATGTGATAAATGAACTTTTGACAGTGGCAATTTGTTACAATTCCATAACAAAAACAAAAAAAAAAACTTACCTATAACCAGCAAAATAGTATTGCGCTAGTAACCAACCGATTTCAACCATAAAGTTGATCTGCAATGAACTCTTCAGTTCACCCAAACTGATGTCTAGAAGTTCTAAAACAAATACACTAAATAAATAATGGCATATGACTACACTCCGTCTGATACAAAGCTAGAGTGCGGTCCACGAACAGAAACAACTGGTACTACAGACAAACTATAGGCAACAGTCGCCTCTGCTATGCTGGCTTGATGACATCATAAAGAAATGAGTGTGCAGCCGTACTGGACGGACTTGTCGGCATAGTGGACGTGACTGGAAGTCAGGCTTCGAGGAGACAAATATGCACTACCCAGATTGACAGCACCCACTCCTCTCGCTATACCTGGCTACTTACAAACTGCTCCGGAGACAAGGTCACTTCACGGGTGTGTAATTCCAAAGTGGTGGTACTAAGGACGGCAGACTGAGCTAATAACCATCATCAGTCTGCCTACCACACTTCTTGATTCTTGATTTTCCGGGCAGACCCACTATGGGGGTCCCTGGTGCGTCCTGCCGTACTTATACAAGCCATCCTATCTCCTGCATGAGGGCCAGTACGCCGTCGACGTTCCGGCACGCCTCAGGGAGTGTTGACGCCCTACCACACTTATTGAGTAATGGGCAAGGTCTTCAACAACTAATCCACGTTAAATCGAAAACCACTTCAATTAGATGTAATTTTTAATTGCAATGTTTTAAACAAAATAAATCTTTTTAAATTGAAAGTTTTTATATTTCCTGACAATGGTTTAGTTCCGTCCGAAACATTACGATCGCAATTTTGAAAAATTAATAAAAAAAGAACAAAGCAATTATAAAAGTTTTCCAGAGACACGTGCCGACTAATTTAATCTATATTATCCAAAAATTACCTAAAAAAGACATCTGTCACCAGATTTACCTTCCCGATTAGTCGAATTATGAGGCACTCTTGTTTGACATTATTGGAGAAGTATGCTATGTCAACTCACCTTGAAAAGTAATCGATAGAGGTTGATTGTGAGTCTCCCTTGCGCTAGTAATGGTTGTGTAGAATATGTAGTACGGGGCACTTTTGGCATGCTTCTCCGCCATCTTTCCCTTTGGTGCTACCACTTTTAAGAACGCTTCCGGCTGTCTTGTGGGAGGTACCATTGGTCTATAATCCATTCCTGGAAAGAATTTTAACAATTCATTAATTATATCAGCTATATATTAAAAGCGCCCGTGGATTCGCGAGCGATGAGACCCGTGTTCGAATCTCGCCAAATTCTGACCAATGTAACTATGTTATGTGTACTTTGGTCGCTCATTAAAGAGTGGTTATTAGCCCAGTCTGCTGTCCTGGGGTAGTACCACCACTTTCAACTTACACACCCGTGAAGTGATTTTGTCACGTTTCGGGAATAGTTTGAAAGTAGCCAGGTATAACGAGAGGAGTGTGCACTGTCAATCTGGATGGTGCACATTCATCTCCCCAAGTCGGCATAGTGGAGGTGACTGCTGCCTGTAAAAGTTTATCTGTAGTAGCATTTGTTTCCGTTCTTGTCGCGTTTCGGGAATAGTTTGAAAGTAGCCAGGTATAACGAGAGGAGTGCCCGCTGTCAATCTAGATGGTACACGCTCGTCTCCTCAAGCCAGCATAGTGGAGGCGACTGCCGCCTGTAAAAGTTTATCTGCCCGCACAGGTTTCTCTGTAGCAGCAGTTGATTCCATTCATGGACCGCACTCTAGCTTTACATCAGGCGGAGTGTTGTCATATGCTAAGCTACAATAAGAAATCTCCGACGAAAGGTCAGAGCGATGAGAGATGCATTTTGTCATGGTGGGAGCTTGTGCAGATGCGTTTTTTGCTATCTGTGCCCACCAGCACGAAGCCACCACCAGAAAAACTACTTTAAACCATATAGATACTAACCTTTGAATTTCTGCGCATTCTGATCTTTGTTCCTAGTAGAATTCCTGTCAACATCCCTCGAAGTAGACGGTCTATCATTATTTTGTGAGTTGGATCCTTTCACGTAAAAGTTATTCTGTACTATAATATCGAGTTGTTCCTCCACAATATTCTTATGCGATATCATCATATTGGGTATCGGGTATTCACCACCATCGTGGGCATCTATTATATGTTCCACTGCAGAAATAATTAATACTTATTCATTTTTTTTATTGTAGCTCGGCATGTGACAACACTCCGCCTGATGTAAAGCTAGAATGCGGTCCATGAATGGAAACAACTGTTACTACAGAGAATTCTCTACAGGCAGCAGTTGCCTCCACTATGCCGGCTTGAGGAGACGAGCATGTACCATCTAGATTGACAGTGCACACTCCTCTCGCTACTTACAAACTATTCCCAAAACGCGACAAGGTCACTTCACAGGTGTTACATTCGGATGGCAGACTGGGCTAATAACCATCACCAGTCTGCCTACCACTCTTTAATGAGCGACCAAAGTACATATAACAAAGTTACATTGGTCAGAATTAGCGAGGTGCGAACACGGGTCTCTTTGATTGTGAGTTCACGCGTCTTACCGCTAGACCACGGCCGCCGTATAACTAGACTAGTGTTTATATCATAGGCATTAGAAAACTAGACTTACGGTGCGGGTGACTATATTCACTGAAGTGCATAGGATTCCTTCTGTAACACTTATCTCCGTAGTTACATACTTTCTTCATCCTTTTGGCTTCAGAAACTAAAAGATTTTGATTATTACAGCTCGAGACAACACTCCGCCTGATGTACGAACGGATGCAATTGCTACTATAGATAAATTTCTACAGACATCAGTCACGTCCGCTATGCTGGCTAGAGAAAATCATAAAGGAGTGTGCACTGACAATCTGGACAGACTTGCCGGCATAGTAGAGGTGATTGCTGCTTGTAGAAATCTGTAGTAGCAGTCGTTTCTGTTCTTGGACCGCACTCTAGCTTTACATCAGGCGGTGTTGTCACATGCAGAGCTACAATAGTAAAATGTGTGCAGGTTCTTATTAACCAATCTTATGTATAACTATTAGGTTTACAAAATTTGACTTGTATTTATCTGTGTATTATCTTCTTTGTATTACTGTGTTTTGTAAACTGTTTGTTGTACTATTCAAAATAGATATCTGGCTATCGTAGCTAAATAATAAACGTGACAAGTCAACAGTGGACTAGTCTCTTAAACCGTTCCGATCAGCATTTTATTCGCTATTATTGTAGGCTAATTTAAACTTTTGTTCATTAGTAACTATTTAGAATTACAAACTAAAGTTCTCTCATATGCTGTCGTAGAAATTCAGCCGGAAAAAATCAATTTTGGCGGGTTAGAACAACGAGTTCCGGGACCGATTTTTTTTAGTGTTATTTTAAATTAAATATATGGCTTACCGTTTGTATTATCTCTTCGTTTACTCGGTGAATTCATGATTTCTTGATTTCTTATGAAATTGAAGAGATTCTCCAACCCCTCTCCATCTGTCCCAAATCTCAATCAATAAATAACGCACGTTCCGTAGGTATAAATTTACTTTTTTTTTAATTTCAACAATTTGCGTATAAATATTATATTATGCAAAAATTTTAACCAAATGTTATAAACCTTTATTTTATCAATATTTCAAATACTTATGATTTGAATTTAATTTAAAAATAAAAAATATATCTCTTTGCTTCTATTATAATGAATATAAAATAAATACTGTCAATTGAAACTGCTCTGCGGCTGGCTGCTGTCAACTGCTGTTGGCGGCTGAAAATGGATGGAGAGAGTCTGTGATGGAGAGTTTCTTAACGAAGAATCTCGATATTTTACCGTATTTTGTGCTACATAGTTGTAGTGTAATAATAATATAAAGTAAAAGTTTTCATAAATTAGTTGAGAATTTAGAGACTTGTGCAATTGTGATATTACTCGCATTTTTAGGCGTACGTCATTCGAATGTAGAGCTTTGTAAAGTTTTGGCGGTTTTTATAAAACACAATTGCATTCAGAAATGTTTAATGGCGGGTACGATAGTGACAATAGTTCTGAGGACTTACCATTAACTACTTTACTTAGTGATAATAGTGAAAATTCTCAATATGATCTCAGTTACGATTGTTTGATACAAGCCTACGAAGTTAGTTGTGATTTTTGTGACAAAGTATTTACTAATCGGTATGTATTTGATTATTAAAACATAATATTTTTATTTGCATTAATTGTTCGAGTTCAACACCTCAGTCAGTAGGTGTAGGTCCTATTGTTCTATTAGATTCAGTTTAGGATATTGATACTTCTAATATTGGACAGAGCACTGTCAAATATAATCTGTGAAGTAACCAGGTATAACAAAAGTATGCACTGTCAATCTGGATGGTGCATATTCATCTTCTCAAGCCAGGCATAGCGGAGGTGACTGCTGTCTGTAGAAATTTCTCTAGCTTAACATCAGACGGAGTGTTGTCATAGAGAAGGGGCCTAATTAGCGGGTCGTGTTCAAATCTTGCTATATTTATTTATTTATATACAACATAGCATACAGCTGTTGGCCAGCCAAGTCACTATGCGTCACATCAAATATTATTTTTTATCTCAATTTTTTTTTTATTGTAGCTCGGCATGTGACAACACTCCGCCTGATGTAAAGCTAGAGTGCGGTCCATGAATGGAAACAACTGCTACTACAGAGAAACCTGTGCGGGCAGCAGTCACCTCCACTATGCCGGCTTGAGGAGACGAACATGTACCATCTATTGACAGTGCACACTCCTCTCTCTATACCTGGCTACTTTCAAACTATTCCCGAAACGCGACAAAGTCACTTCACGGGTGTTACATTCGAAAGTGGTGGTACTTACCCAGGACGGCAGACTGGGCTAATAACCATCATCAGTCTGCCTACCACTCCTAAATTTTGCAATGATACATAAAAATTAATTACAATAGAGTCTTATTTACAATATCAGTGTTTAAATATAGATATTGGATAGCTATTAGAGGACAGACCTTAAAACTTTGAGATGCTTCCAGTTGATAATTATTGGATTAAATCAATCCCGGTTAGAATTCAAACGCGCTACCAAAGGTTCTCAGACACTTAAAACTAATTTTAAAATCACTTTTAATACACAATTACATTTAATTGTCAGAATCCTTCCACCCGTTACGAATAGGTTAGGTTTAGGTTTGTATCTATCCACAAATCCTTGTACCCATTACGAATAGGTTAGTCACATTTAGGTTTGTATTAAAATGGAGTGTTGCTTAAGATGAAAGTGGTACCAAATTGAAGCTTTAACTGTGTCTGATTTAACGCAATGATTATTTACTCGAATTTCTAAGGTTTCCAGATAAAATCGTAACGTAAGATATTATTATCAGTATAGATGTCATTATATTTAATTAAAGTCATATTTTTATCAATGAATATGTCGGCATCGGGGAGTTTCAGATTCAAATTCTGACCAATGTAACTATGCTATATGTACTTTGGTCGCTAGTGCCTGTGGTACACTCACTAGCATGTGGAGTTACGATAGCGGATAGAATGAGGAATAGTGTTGTGCGCGATAGATGTGCTTTCAAAGATGATGTAGTAACGAGGATTGAGAAAGGAACGCTTCGATGGTATGGGCACATGGAAAGGATGAATGAAAGGAATATATAAATCTGATGTGAATGGATGCGTTAAACAAGGCAGACCCAGAAGGGTGTTTTCCGATCTAAGCCGGCCTGTCTAGTGCTCAAAGAACTTGTATGAAGAGAATTGTGGATGTGAGAGGAGTTGTGTCAGGCCTATCCCTGTGGAAAAAGGCTTGACAATTGTATTGTATTGTAATTTCAGATATGAGGCCCTGAAACACACAAAAAGCCATATAATTATTCCGTTACTGCGGCCAACGCTTATCCGATGTCACATCTGTCTCTGCTACTTCACAACGGAAGAGGAATATCAGAATCATCAAAAACAAAGGCACGTGTTCAGTTTAAAAAGTCGGCTCAAGTTTGAATCTGACGATGAAGACTTTGAAACGGAAAATTCGATTCATTTAAATAATCTACATAATATTGGTTGTTATAGATGTAAATATTGTCATATGATTTTTAGTACCAGGTAAGACGCTCAAAATATTTTTTTTTAGTTCAGCTCAAACCCAAAGGGTTCAAGGCCCATACAGCTTTCTTCAGTATTATAATTTCTACTTTTTGGCAGCTACATTTAGTTTTTTTTTTGTAATTGATTATAGAAGAGAAAATATCACTACTAAAGTTTAATCATTTTCATGAAAATTTGTCTTATTTTTAAGTAATTCCCAATAAATATTAGGACATCAAATTAACCCGTGGCTCGCGGTCCTTTGACCGTGAGTGACAGTGTCGTATGGGAGGCACTGTTGGAGTTGCTGGTCTCCCATCGGGCGCGTCCTCAGGTGGTGGATAGAGGGTCCCGGGATACCTCCCTGAGGTACCCCGGCGCGAACCAAAACCAGCAAGGTGGGGTCTCTCCTCGGGTCACACTCTGCTTTCAGAGAAGACCTGAGTGAGAGACCACCCTTCATCGCGTGGGCGGAGGCGATAGCGGGGTACCAAGCGCTATCTCCTTCGCCCCGAGCCAAGAGCGGTAGTCCCGGGGTTGGACTGCCGCTCAGTTACTTGGCTGGAATGGTGTTTCTTCCCGATGAGGTGGGGCCTAACGGCCAAGCGTCGGTGGGGTCGCGGATGAATGCGAAAGCGTGCCCGTGACCTCACCATATGACGTAGTGAGGGACACCGTGGGGGTTTTAGTCGTGTATACCCGGTATTGGGGAGTACCGGGGAGTCCGACATAACCTCGTCGTCTTCCCCGAGACGGCGAGGCATCTATAAAAGATTTCCCCCACGTAAAAAAAAAAAAAAAAAAAAAAAAAAAAAAGGACATCAAATTAAAAGAAAAAGGGGCTTGGGTCAGACACAGGTGCTAATCATCAAAATTGATCCAATTTTGAGGGTGAGAAAACCTCATGCTCTGAACGTCGATGACATTACTAAATGACAACAGCTAAAGTGCGGTCCATGAACAGAAATTACTGCTACTACAGAGAAAACTCTACAGGCTGCAGTCGCCCCATCACTAGGCCGGCTTGAGGAGATGCACCGTCCAGATCTTATATGTTGTTTTTTTTTTATTTCAGATATAATCTACTTATTCACAATTTAGAACATATTAAAATTACTCCACCAAAATTATTTTTATGTGCAATTTGCGAGGGTTTTTATGAAGATAAAACTAAATTAAAACATCACGTAATCCACGCGCACAACAATATGGCGATGCCAAATAATATTTTAAATAAATGTTTAAAATGCAATCTAATTTATAATAATTATCATACTCATGTTATCAAGTATCATTTATCCTATGCTTGTTACCTTTGCCATTTGCCTTTCTTCAATGAGAAAAGTCTGAGCCAACATTTAGAGAAGCATAATAAAAAAGTAAAGTGTCAAAAGTGTCAGAAAAAAATTATTTCGTCCGAAATGAATTCGCACGATGAGAGGTTACATAGTACGATGAAAATTTGCGATACTTGTCTTTTATTTGTTAAACGGCAGAGGGTTTATAACTGTATTAGTGTTGGCGAGTACAGTGTGGCTAGTAAACGGTGTGTTTGTGACCTCTGTAGGAAGAAATTTTTGAGGTTAAATATTGTTAGACGCTTCCGGATAAGACCGTTAAAATTTAAAGAGAAGAGGAATTCACACAAGTCTGTCACTAATGCCGATAGATTGAAAAATATACGAGATAGATTGAAAAAAATTAATTTGTTGAATAAATATTGAATTTAAATCGAATTTTTGCTAATTCGTTTTCATTAATAATGTTTAGGCATCGCCACCACCGCTCAAGAGACGTAATCGGAAGTAGGGTGCGTAAATGTGGAAGCCTCAGTGTGAATCTATATTTACGCTGGCACGACGTAAAGTGACAATTCTCGACTAAGAGGATCGCTTCATTTGATTTTTTCCTCGGCGGTCATAATGTCTAATTGGTGAATTCACTTTACGCCGTGACGACGTAAATGTAAAGTCCATACTTGGCTCTCTGAGTTTGAGTTTACATTCTCACGGCGTCAATAGGATCGCTTCGTTTTAATTTTTTTTACGCCGTGAGCACGTAAATGTACACTCATGCTTGACCCTCTAATGTTCTCAAGTCTGAATCTTGTTATGACCAAAGTAAGATTTTTCTAGCAATAAAAAGCAATTATTTTATTAAAAAATATATTTACAATTAAAATAATACATTTTAAATAATTTATGTTGTGGTTTGTCGCAAAATATCATTGATGGCTTTTTTTTGCAATCTCGGTTACCGCCAACGTGCTTAGTTTCGTTAACTCGCTGTCCACTAGAAGCTCATCAATATTTTTTACGACATCTCTTTACAGAATTACATGCCTAAATCACACTAATTCATTATAAAAATGTAAATAAATGATTAAATTAATTCGTTTTTTATTTAAACTAAAAATACTGGCCGATTTATTAGGGGAGGAAAGCGCGCGTTAGTTTGACAGTTATTTTTTTAAAGTTTGCAGTCGCTGTGACGTTGAAAAAAATACTTGAATTACTCTTTTCCCTATTCTGTAATTTTAAGAATTCTATAAAAGAGAATTAAGCATACATATTTATTTGTGTTAATTAGTTATCTATATGAAGCTAAATTCCAATTTAAAAAGTTAAACCCCATTCTTAGCCATCTTGTAGGAATTTGGCGCAATGCGTCGTTAAGATGAGAAAACTTTATAATTTGTTTTCTATGAGGTTGCGAGTGTAACACGTTTGATTTCGTAATTAGTTAAAGTATACTATCCCATATTATTGGTTAAAAAAGGGTACGAATTGGACATTACATTGTTTGAATACATTTTTTTCTTGATTTCCGCACGTAACGAAATCTGTCAAAAGGCTGGGTTAACCAAAAATTCTGACTAAATATTTGGGATATTTAAATATTGCACACAAGTTTTTTATGACTTTTAACTTAACCTATGAACTATAATTATGTTTATTATTTCTAATATTGACAGATGTTAAAGTCTTTAAAAATGCAGCAATTATTATAATTACTCAATAACACTACGAAGAGACTTTGTTAAATGTTTACACTTATTTTTATGATAGTAGCCCAGCCTGTAAACGTACTCCGCCTGAGTGCGATATGTTTGCAGCCCAGGCAACAGTCACATCCAACTCGAGAAAACGAATCTGCACCAAGTTGATAGGGCACATTTCTCCTCTTATAGTTAGCAACTTGCAAGCTGATCCCGAAGCGAGATAAGGTGTTGCACTTGAAAGTGGTGGAACGGTTGACCGGGCTAATTGTATGCAATCGTAAAAAGACAAATCGTCTTCGCAGATGCTTAGTGAGTATTAAAATAATATAATGTTCAATTTATTTTCACTGTATTTTATCTTCTAATTGCTTTATTCTGACTGGAACTTGGACTGCTGGTAGATCAACACTCTTAGCGCGACGTCGGCCATCTTGCATTTCGTTTAGCTTCGGCCGCAACTCGGGTGGGATCGGTGCTAGTTCACCGAACGGTACCCGTTTACGTAAAAATTCTGGAGTTCTCAATGTTCCTCCTGTGAACAGAGTTTTGCATTATTTAGTTAAATAAATAAAAAAAAGCTTGCATATTTTATTTATTTATTTGTGTGGCCCATTAGCAGAGACGACTGCTACCAGAGAGCAATGTCTGCAGACAGCAGTTACCTCTGCTATAGCGGCTTAATGAAGCTAGTTTCATTTAACAAATCCTCTCGTTCCAAACTAATCCCAAAACGTATGTCAAGTGACAAATATGAAAGTAATGGTAGGTACAAATTACTGCGAGTCTGCAACTAGCAGACTGACCTAATAGCCATTATCTGCTTCCTCTTCAAATAAATAGGTATAGAGATGAAGCTACAAGACATTTGTGAACTTTGTAAAATGTGTTAAAATATAACCACAATCATCCATTGTTTCATGAATGGCGTAATAGAGATATAAGCTATAATCTTGAAATAGGTCCCCTGTGCATAGAGATGTCCAATATTTTTTGTTTTGCAGGACAAAAACGACCTAGGTACAGGCCCGGATCTAAAAGGAGGAAAGACGGTAGAAACTTGTCTGGTTGTCTGTTGCCATTATCTGGTGAGACTGATCAAGTATAAATAGTCAAAGTATCTCGATTTATGAAGGAAGGAGGGTTTGTAGCCCATACTATTAATATGTACTACTTTTAAATTCATAGAAGTGAAACCTTACGTTTTAAGTCTTCAGCGATTCTTACACTGCACAGCATCACGCAGCGTAGCGCGGGAGTGCGTGTTCTTACGTTGTTTACAAGTAACTTTGTTTCACGCGCCTACATGCAGAGAATAATGCACTCCCGCCCGTGAGAACGCACCGAGTTTTACAATATCGTGCGTGATTTTGACAGGACTAGACGTACTATTGCCTCTATCGCTTTATATTCTATTTAAATATCACCACCGCAAGCTGATGTGAAATGAGGCCTCTAGGCCACCACATGACTGTATTGCAGCCCCGCGCGTTTGTGCGTAGCGCGGGGCAGTGTGAGAATCGTCTACTAGGATATCAAAGTATCTTTCTACATAAAATACAAGATCATAGCTCACAACTCTACAGGTAAAAGTGTGTTCTTGTAGGTACATACATAAGGGAAGACTGTATTTTCTATTACCTCCCTTCCGGCGGGGTGGGCTTGGTTGTGTATCGGAGGCGTCTTTTGCAAATAATGCATCCTCATTTTTGGCTGGGTCATCACAACCGTCTGCTCTTGTCCTTGCGCCCAATTTTGGTGAGCTGCGAATTAAATATTATTACCAATTAATTAATATTGTTACGTTCGTGGGGGGCTACAAAATAAATAATACACTACTTCGGACTTCACACCGATTTATTGCATACGACACACAATAACGTAGAAGCCGGAGTGGCACGATAGTCGCTGGATAGCCTTCAGTCGCTGTTCAGTATCGCTTGTTATCGCAGGTGTTGCTTGTATCGCATCCAGAATAGGACTATATTTTTGGGACACTCGGGTGTCGGTATTTATACTCAAACAGGAGGAAGTTTCTAGAAAGATCTCGTCGAAGTTGTTTACTAATTACAATGTAAACAAGATCACAGGTCACGCCACTTTTGTGGGCGTGGCCAAGTTGTTTACGCTACGCCGCTTATACGAGAACTTTCTAGAAACTTCGACACATGCTATCTCTTTCGCACCCCAGGTGCACGTAACAATATAAATAATCCTTAGGCAGTCTTTTGTTGACTGCCATGGACTTTTTCACGACTCCTGTCTAAGAGCCAACTTAATTTAATCAGGTTTTTTAAATTTAGCTCTACATGTGACCATTGACATCTATTGACAGGTATATTCCTTTAAGCCGGGCATAGTGAAGGCGACTGCTGCTTGCAGAAATTTATCTGTGGTAGCAGTAGTCATACGCCGAGCTACAATAAATAAATCAGTAACAGCTTATCTGTCTAATACAAATCCAAGGTGGTGGCGGACTAATTCTATACGCTTCCTGGTAGTCTGGACTACCATTTCACCTACCTCTGTTCTACAAGTATCTTGGACAACCTTGCAACTTCAGCTCTCAAATGATGCAGTTCCTTCTCCCTGGCCTTCGCTTCTTGCTCAGCTACCTTTTCTCGTGACGATAGACGTGCACGCATATCGTCGAAACTGAAATCACAATTTTAAAATAAAAAAAAAATCAGCGACAGCTTGCAGTTTCTCTATGGTGGCAGCTGTTCCCATTCATGGTCCGCACTTTAACTTTTTTTTTATTATTGTAGCTCGACATGTGACAACACTCCGCCTGATGTAAAGCTAGAGTGCGGTCCATGAATGGAAACAACTGCTACCACAGAGAAATCTCTACGGGCTGCAGTCGCCTCCACTATGCCGGCTTGAGGAGACGAGCATGTACCATCTAGATTGACAGTGCACACTCCTCTCTTATACCTGGCTACTTTCAAACTATCCCCAAAACGCGACAAGGTCACTTAACGGGTGTTACATTCGAAAGTGGTGGTACTGCCCCAGGACGACAGACTGGACAAATAACCATCATCAGTCTGCCTACCACTCTTTAATAGTGCCTATAGGCACTGAGCGACCAAAGTACATATAACAAAGTTACATTGGTACCGGTCTTTAGCGAGGTTCGAACACGGGTCTCATTGATCGTGAGTTCACGCGTCTTACCGCTAGACCACGGCCGCTCAAAACATCAAACGGGCTGCAGTCATATCTCACTCCACAACTAGCTCAGCTCGGCTTCGTCCTATGGAAGCAGATTCTTCGTAAATTACCTATATCTACGCGAACTTTTGCAACTCGATTCGACCTAAAGAGTTGTAGGCAGACTGATGATGGTTATTAGCCCAGTCTGTTGTTCTGGGGTAGTACCACCACTTTCGAATTACACACCCGTGAAGTAACTATGTCGCGTTTCGACTGCAGTTTGAAAGTAGCCAGGAATGTGCACTAGTAATATAGACGGTGCACTCGTTTTTCTCAAGTCGGCATATCGAAGGCGACTGCTGTCTGTAGAGATACTGTCTGAAATACCATACAATTCCATATAAATAACCAATCAAAAGACTTACAGTTTTCTTAAACAAGCACATTTTCTTGTCAAATGTTCGACCTGTTCTCTCGACGCTCGTTCAGCTTGTTTGATTTTCGTCGCATCATCGCTCCTTTTTCCTCTTAACTCTTTCTCTCTCGCCAATGCCTCTCTTGTTAGTTTAGGGGAAAGGGAAAAACGTGTTAATATGTGTTGTTTTGTCTGTCTATAAAGTCTAAATTCCCGTGTGTGCATATGTTAAAATTAAGTTAAGTATAAGTACTCGTAAATTAAGGACCAATTTGGAAGTAATCAGGTTTAAGTAGAGAATGGTGTACTGCTAACCTGGATGGTGAGCATTTGTCTCCTCGAGCCGGCATAGCGGAAGCTACTACCACCTTCAAGAAATTCTCTGTGATAGCAGTCGTTTCCGTTTATGGACCGCACTCTAACCGCAAATTGGTTTTATTCGTATTTTTCATTGAAACAATAAAGCAGTTGTTTTAAAGAAAACTTTATTAACGTTAAAAAAAAGTATAAAAAGTATAAATAAAGAGGATTATACAATGTCGAAGAAGTAAAAGCTATATTTAAGCGTTATACATAAGATGACAGGGGACTGATTCTAGCGCAGGGGACTTGGATATTTGTTTAAAATGTTGAAAAAGTCTGCCGTGTCTGGGGTTAACCAGGCAGTAGGACTGTATACTGCCAATATACAGTGCACATTCGTCTTATCAAGCCGGCATAAGGGCGAGTAGTCATATCTATGGTGGCAGTTGTTTCTGCTCACCGATAATCTACGGATAACTAAAAAAAATATATAGTCGTCGTATAAACAGTTAACCTAAATACTGCAACATGGAATATGACCACGGCATACGACTATTTTCGCTTTATTGCTGGAAGTTATACTTCCTTTTAACAAATGGGCATTTCAGAAGAAGTAACTACGGTATAGACACACGCCTACACCGATACACGCTAGAATCAGTCGCTAAATAAAATAATGATAACAAAAAATATATGTTACACAAAATAAATAGTATTCAATGATTAAGAAAGCAATGATTAAAAACATATAAAACAAATGAATTTTGAAAGTGAATTCTTTGGTCCAATTTTTGGCAGTACGTTTTCTTCTACATCACAATAATAATTAAGCACATTAAATAAAAGAATATCTTAAAATTAGTCAAATTGTAAACACAAAAACTAATTCACTAATTGTCCTGATTTTATTAACAAAAATTATGGTTACACGATTTTATTAAATTTTTTGTTTCATTGGCACAAAATTAATTGCTTTGCAGCCGTCTATAATGATTTTGTTTATTTTTTTTCCACACAAACACGCGTTAAGCTCCAACTCGCAAGTTTGTATAGAAAAAAAATGTCTCAAAAAGCATATCCTCTAAATTAATTAGATTTATTTAGTTTACTAGTAATTTGTAAATAAAACAAGAGAGCCAAAGCGAGAAGAAAAGTTGATAAAGCGATACGGAGAGAGCCCGCGAACAACCAAGCCGTAGTCGCGGGAAATAGCGCCAAAAATGTCGGCTGCATGCAACTGTCAAAGTGAGCACGCGAATAATTACAATATAACGTAATATTTACACATAAACAAACGCATTTGAACCATTTATCTCACACCTATATCCCTATTGGAGTAGGCAAAAACTATCGAATGCCAGCTATGAAAAAGCTGTATAGGGTAGAATCCTTTGCCTTAAATAGAACCAAAAAAGAATAATTTGGCGCAAATCTTAATACTCGAAAAAGCTCTCAAAACTAAACTATAAAATTATTTTATTTTGATAATATAAAAAAGTTGCCTTTTTGGACTTGTATGGTAAAAAAAAATAAATGAAATATGACAAATGGGACCCTGTATCCACCATTATGTTGTACCCGTTTGCGTTATTGTTCAAGAAGGAAGAAAGAATATTTTTAATTTTAGATCCAAATTTTTCTGTTTAACCGCGTTTTTTGAATGGCCTGTGATGCGTATAGTAACTTGATGCAATAACTTTGACACTGGCAAATTTTTAAAATGCCATTAAAACTAAATTTAAAAAAAAAAATTCGTTAGACGGCGCTTCTCGCATGCGCCACGCAAAATGCTGTAGGCTAAACCTCATTGTGATTTACTCTCAAATTCATTACTGGGAACCCAATACGAATATGTGGATAGCAGGGGCTATATTTATAGTGAATAGTTACAATGTAGATGTGTAATAATGAAATGTAATTAATAATAACAAACATGCACATTAGAAAACGGTCGCTAAATTTGCCCAAAAAATAGTTATAGGCATTGCTATACAACTAGATGTGCAATAACGCTTCCAATGTGACGCGAGAGAAAACATGGCCACAGCCACGTTTAGGTTCTCTGTCAGTATTTGACTTCGACATTGTCAAATCTTCTTCTTTTTTTTTATTTTGTTTTACATGGCATTACAACAATTTATATAACAAGTAAATATTTTTGCATCAAGTTAATAACATTGTGCATCACGAGTCATTCATTCATCACACCAAACAGTCAGGTCAAGTCGCAGTCAAGTCAAAAATTGCTCCAGTAAAGTGGTAGAATCTTTACTAAAACTCCGTAGGAAGTTTCAGTAAATATTCTACCATTTGCTGCTACCATTACTGAAGCAATTTTTGACTTGACTGAGACTTGACCCGACTGTTTAGTGTGATGAATGAATGACTCGTGATGCACTATTAATAACTTGATGCAAAAAATATGTACTTTGACACTGGCAAATTGTTATAATGCCATGTAAAACAAAAAAAGACCATTCGCCTAAGAGAAATGGGCTAACCATTGAGATATACAGGGTGAATTTTTCAAGTGGGCTTTCATGGCGAAATCCTAAACTATAAGAGATATCGAAAAATGCTGAAAGGAGTCTCGATGCCGATTTTGATAAAAACTAAAACTGCATTATTAGATTTTTGATAAATCCATTTTCCCGGCCAGGAATCGAACCTGTTGATTTTGAAAAAAAATAAACACTCTGTATTATTGCACCATCCGATAGTGTTCCTGATAAGGATCAAATTCTGGGAAGTAATGATATACGGCAAACCAAAGAAAAGTGTTGATTTTTAACAAATTGTCTCTTATTTCCATGTAATTATACATTACCGGTACATTGACAACATTAATTATTTATGATGATTTTCATTAAAAAAATCATCATATTGAGTTAAAATCTCGCGCTCTTCGAGTGAGAATGAAAGGAAAGTCTTGATTTTTAGCAAAATAATGATTTTTTTTAACATTAATTAAATCTCAATTAATCAATTGTTCAAAATGATAGCCATTATTTTCAATACATAGCTGAACTCGACGCCTCAAGGAGTGTACTGCATTCCACATCACAAGGTTATTGATTCCGTTCAGAATATTCCCTAACGCTAGTTTTAAGTCATCAATTTCATTGTACGCACATTTGTAAAATTTGTTTTTGACATGCCCCCAGAGAAAATAATCTAGGCGGCAACCTAGCCGGCCACGGCACAGGACCTTAAAAATTAATTTATTGTTTTTCCTACGTTTCAATTGTTTTTATCATGGCTTTTAACCTCGAAGAGCGCGAGATTTTAAATCAAAACATAATAAATGTAGTAGGTAATGTATAAATACATGGAAATAAGAGACAATTTGTTAAAAATCAACACTTTTCTTTGGTTTGCCGTATATCATTACTTCCCAGAGTTTGATCCTTATCGGGAACACTATCGGATGGTGCAATAATACAGCGTGTTTTATTTTTAAAAAAATCAACAGGTTCGATTCCTGGCCGGGAAATGGATTTATCAAAAATCTAATAATGCAGTTTTAATTTTCATCAAAATCGGCATCGAGACTCCTTTCAGCATTTTTCGATATCTCTTATAGTTTAGGATTTGGCCATGAAAGCCCACTTGAAAAATTCACCCTGTATACTAGAGGCGCAATAACGCTCCCAACGTGAGGCGAGTGAAGATTTAGTGTTGCTAGTAAAACATCGTTTCCCATAACCCGTATTATAATATAAAAAAAAGAAACATTTTATTTTTAAGAAAGAAGAATTTCAACTTATATTAAACAATTAAAACATTGAACTTTATTTTATTTAGCTAAAAATGCATGCCTCTAGATATATTATAATCGACACTGAATAAAAATATCTAAAGAAAAAAAATTAATGTGGGGAAAATTTTTAACTATACCGGCAACACTAAGATTGACAATATCAAATCGTTTGAAACGGCCTACGCCTTTTTCATGACAAATGTATGGGGTTTACGCCTCTAGTTATATATCTCAATGGGGCTAACAATGTTTTTAACTAGTTTGGCAATATCCATCAATGATCTTTGGAAAATTAATAGAATTATGTTATGGACATATTTAACTGCCGATCTTATTAGTAAAAAACAGTGCAGAAATGTAATTTTAATAAAATATTTGTAACAGATGAATTGGAATGGTAGGTGGACGTAGGTTTAATTGTTTTAGCTCCAGTCTTTATAATAATTCAACATGTTTGATTTGCTAACAGAGACAAATCTCTACAGGCAGCATACGCCTCCGCTATGCCGCACTGAGGACACGAAGTGCACCATCCAGGTAGACAGTGCATCTCTCGTTATAACAGACTAATTCCGACAGTTGTCACTGAATCGAATCGAAATCAAAATGTATGGGATTTGACGTTTGACTGTCACTGTCGTTTGGATTTTGACTTTAGCCCAAGGTCACTTTCCATTCTTCACACGGCAGACTGGACTAATAACCATCTACAGTCCGCCTACCACTCTTTAATAGCGACCAAAGAACATATAACATAGTTACGTTGGTCAGAATTTAGTGAGGTTCGAACACGGGTCTCTTTTTTTTATTGTAGCTCGGCATGTGACAACACTCCGCCTAATGTAAAGCTAGAGTGCGGTCCATGAATGGAAACAACTGCTACTACAGAGAAATCGCCTCCACTATGCCGGCTTGAGGAGACGAGCATGTACCATCTAGATTGCCAGTGCACACTCCTCTCTTATACCTGGCTACTTTCAAACTATTCCCGAAACGCGACAAGGTCGCTTCACGGGTGTTACATTCGAAATCGGTCTCATGTCTTACCGCTAACACTCGATTGACAGTGCACATCTTAAGCGTTGAATTATTTTAAAGACTGTAGTATTATCATAGTGCGTTGATTAGGAACAATTTAAAAATAATAAAAACATACACGTAAAGTAAGTACCTTAATTCCTGCTCAGTGACGGCCAATGTTCGTCCACACGCGTCCGCCTTCACAACCAACTTGTCAAAATCGCAAACTTTGGATTGCATCTCCGATTTCAGTTCTAAAAAAAGACACATTATAAATTAATTTAATTAGATCATGGCTCAAATTTAACAGAATCATCAGAATCCATCCTTGTATGTGGGAATTTGAAACTTTACCAGTCCTCACTTCGATACCAGGGGTACAAGGTGCAGATTATGAACCGAGCTCACCGCGAGTAACCGCCATGGCGGGCGTTCCCTATCGTTTCCTGGGGCTAAAGGCAAAAGCCAATCGACATAGGCCGGCATAGTAGTGGCGTCTGGAGCCACCGTGTTAGCGGTTCCCATGGACCTCCGCTGCGCTTACCATCAGGCCAGTCGAGGTCACATGTCGTGTCAAAAAAAAGAAGTTGTCACTGAATCGAATCGCCAACAAAATGTATGGAATTTGACGTTTCGTTATCACTTGGGTGACAGTGAAACGTCAAATCCCATACATTTTGATTTCGATTCGATTCAGTGACAACTGTTAATTGGCCTAGTTGACAGTGGCTCACGGTGAGCTCGGTTTGCAATCAACACCTTATTCAAAGGTTGAAGGTTGATTCGTTCGTTGATTATTGGTTTTTTCTGCGATGTCAGCTGAAAACCAACACTACGACATTTGCCTCTAAGCTAATTTCTCCTTTGTCACTTCATTCTAATAATGTTGTAATTATGTCGAAGAAAATATATTATATTCTATTTATTTCAAATGACTATAAACAGTACAACTTCTATTTAATGGGCAAGGTCCAAAAAAACTAACCCATGGTGAATCGAAAACCATTTCGAGATATTACTTCAATTAGAAGAATTTTTGGATTCTCGTCTGAAAATACTTAAAAATCGCAGAGATATTTGAAAAACTGTAATGACCGTCTTCGACCCTTCACTTCGACTTTCGTACAGTTTGACAAGATAGAATACAAAGTACCAACCTAACAGTTTTGTAGATTATTTTGTTGTCTATGGTTGTCGCCTCACAAGTTTGGCAAATATCTTTTGTTTGTGTTTCCTAACAATAACAGTGTTTTATACGAATAACTATTGTAATTTTTAAAACAAAACTAAGTAAAAGTAAAAAAGATAGCTGTCGCCAGATACACCTCCCCAATTACATCCCATCCCATCTCATCTCAGTTTATTCTATTCTATTCCATTTCATTCCATCCGAGTCTATTCTATTGTATTCTATTCCATTATTGTTTATTATCCCATATGATTGTTGTTATTGCTTTTGTCTTATCAACCACTCACCGGCTATCTCATCCAACAGGTCCTTTTCTCTCTTCACACGCTCTTCTTCTCCTTCCTGCCTGCATTCAGCTTTCATACGGGCGAGACAACTCTCCTTGTCATTCATGAACTGCTCCCATTGGTCATCTGTAAGTGAAAATATTGAAAAAATTTTCATAGTGACCGCACTCCACCTGAAGTTAAGTCAGAGTGCGGATGTTCTACGGTAGCTTTCGTCAGAGAAGCGGCTGTCACAGCGTAAAGTGAGATCTCTCCATCGATAGTATCGCTTCACTTGAAACTTTTAACCTCTGCGGTCAACATATTATTTGCTGGAGAGATTTCACTTTACACCGTGACATCGTAAATGTAAACTCATACTTGGACCTCTGCAGCCCGCTATGACGACGTTATGAGATGTCTCTTCATACTGAGCTTGATAGATCTCAGGTTATAGGAAGGTAAATACGAAGCTGGAATTTGGATTGATTTGAACAAATGGTGCACATTATTCTCCTCAAGCCGGGATAGCGGAGGTGACTTCTGTCTATGGGAATTTATCTTTAATAGCAGTTGTTTCAATGGACCGTGCTCTATCTTAACATCAGGCGGAGTGTTATCTATGCCGAGCTACAATAAAGAATGCAACTTACCCATTTCTTGTCTATGTTGTTCCTTTAGTTTATTAATTTGGTCATTTCTTTCAGCGATAAGTCTCGACTTTGTATTTTCTAGAAGCTTCCTCGCCTCGTCTGCTGCTGATGCTGCTTCTCTTTCTATCTGTTTCAGCTTCAATGACCATTCTTCTGTTATCATTTCTGAAAATAATTATTCATCAACATCAATTGACACGCCTTTTTTCTTTAAGGATAGGGAGAGACAACAGAACGCCACTTGCCACTATCCTAACATCCACAATTCTCTTCATACAAGTTTTACGGTTAGGAGTACTAGACAGGCCGGCATAGATCGGAAAACACCCTTCTGGGTCTGCCTTATTTAACGCATCCATTCACATCAGATTTATATATTCCTTTCATTCATCCTTTCCATAGGCCCAAACCATCGAAGCATTCCTTTCTCAATCCTCGTAACAGTACAAACAATTCTTAAAGAGTAATATTGTTACGTTCGTGCTGGGGGGGAGCTACAAAATAAATAATACACGACTTCGGTCTTCACACCAATTTATTGCATACGACACACAATAACGTAGAAGCAGGAGTGGTACGATAGTCGCTGGATAGCCGTCAGTCGCTGTTCAGTATCGCTTGTTATCGCAGGTGTTGCTCGTATCGCATCCAGAATAGGACTACTTTTGGGACACTCGGGTGTCGGTATTTATACTCAAACAGGAGGAAGTTTCTAGAAAGATCTCGTCGAAGTTGTTTACTAATTATAATGTAAACAAGGTCACAGGTCACGCCACTTTTGTGGGCGTGGCCAAGTTGTTTACGCTACGCCGC
Source organism: Tinea pellionella (assembly GCA_948150575.1). Lineage (NCBI taxonomy): Eukaryota > Metazoa > Arthropoda > Insecta > Lepidoptera > Tineidae > Tinea > Tinea pellionella. The sequence continues at coordinate 3,519,202 of OX411272.1, forward strand.
TTATACGAGAACTTTCTAGAAACTTCGACGCATGCTATCTCTTTCGCACCCTAGGTGCACGTAACAATATTTTAAAGATTAGTAGTCTAACATTGACCCTCACTAATATCAATTAACGGGTAGTTTTGTAAGGATTATATTACCTTTTTCCCGTTCAAATTTATCGTTAGCCTTTTCCATATTATTAGCGTAAGTTATATCAGCTTTGTCTAACAAATGCCTGAGCTGTAAAAGTTCCCAATCTGCTTTGCTGTGGGCTTCAGCTATTTCCTTATCGAACTTAGCTTCCTTACTTTGCAAAGTTTCTTTTAGATTTTCAAACTGTAATTGGAAATAAATGGGCCTAAGTCAAGAGCACAGCAAAAATTGTCACTTGATCGAATCGGAAACGAAACGTCAAATCCCATACATTCTGTTTTCGATTCGATCAAGTGACAACTTGTGCTTTTGAATTTAGCCCAATGTAATGTTAAATGTTGATATAATTTAAAAAAGATCAATCTGGATGGCGCACATTCGTCTCCTCAGGGCGGCATAGTGGAGACAGCTGTTGCCTGCAGATATTTATCTGTAATAGCAGTTGTTTCCGTTCATGGACCGCACTCTAGCTTAACATCAGGCGAAGTGTTGTCATATGCTGAGCTACAATAAAATAAAAATGAAAAAAGATTAGGGATTAATTTGGGCATAAAAGTGTAAAAAGATCCATCAATGGATCTTAGTGGATTTCGCGGTTAACTTACCCTAGTGGTAACTTCTCGAAGTTTCCTATCAGCGTTCCTCATTTCCTTCTCAGTATCGGCTCTTAACTGCGAAAGGGCAGCTCGTGTTCTCTCCGCATGAGCCCTCTCCAAATGTGCTCTGTTCTGAGCTATAGTTGTCGTGTGCTCAGATTTTAGCGTCTCAATAGATTTATTGTGCTGCTGCTCTAGTCTTTCTATAGTCTGCAATTGCAAAAATTCACTTAATTACATGTAAAAAGTGGAGCTAAAGTCAAAAGCCGTCAAAAGTTGTCGAGGTTTCGCGGCTATCTAAAGAATTGCGGTTATCTGTCTTGAATTATTTTCCTAAACTTGTGTGTTTCTTCGAGTGTTAATGTGTAATAATGGTAGATTATTAACTATTAAGTGTTCGTGAACGTGCGTCAGTGTGGGCAAACAATTCAAAGGAAGAGAGCATTTGTTTTAAATTTACCTCCAAAACTCCGTAAGAATTCGAATATAATATAAAAAAATATAATATAACAAAAGAATAGTAAAGATTCTACCACTTTTCTGAAGCTATTTTTAACCTGGCTGAAATCGAAAACAAAGTGACGTTTCGCTGTCATCCAAGTGATAACAAAACGTCAAATCTCATACATTTTGTTTTCGATTCGATCAAGTGACAGTTTATTTGCAGTAGCAGTTGTTTCCGGTTATAAGCGCTCTGGGTTAACCAGAGGGTCAAGTATGAGGTTACATATACGCCGTGACATCGTAACGCGAGATCTCTTCACCAATCAGACGATGTTATTTTAACCTCGACCTCTGGTGGAGTGTTGTCATATGGCGAGCTGCTTCAAGAAAAAGGAGCACCACTATGATCAATCAATTACCTGCAAATGCCTCTGATCCTTTTCCTTTGAGATCCTCCCCTCCCTTTCTAATAAATCTTTGAGCCTATGTACTTCTAATTTGAGAGCCTCTTCTCTTGTTTCGACTCGTTGTAATTGCATTGTCAGAGCTTGTACAGATCTTTGTTGTTCTGTTGCGAGACCTGTTTGGAAAAAAATATAAGAGCGGCCCTGGTAGACCCGTGTTCGAAATTTCGAATCAATGTTTTTTTTTATTGTATCTCGGCATGTGACAACACTCCGCCTGATGTAAAGCTAGAGTGCGGTCCATGAATGGAAACAACTGCTACTACAGAGGAACCTGTGCGGGCTGCAGTCGCCTCCACTATGCCGGCTTGAGGAGACGAGCATGTACCATTTAGATTGACAGTGCACACTCCTCTCGCTATACCTGGCTACTTTCATTGTAATTCTAACTTTGGTCGCTCAGTACCTATAGGCACTATTAAAGCGTGGTAGGCAGACTTATGATCGTTATTAGCCCAGTCTGCGTGTCCTGGGAGCCACTACTTTCGAATGTAACACCTGTGGTGTGATAAGTTTCGAAGTAGCCAGGTATAACGAGTGCACATTCGTCTTCTCAGCTTTTTGCTCTGTAGTAGAAACGGTTTCTGTTCATGGACCGCGCTCTAGCTTTACATCAGGCGGAGTGTTGTCATATGTCAATAAAAAAAGAGGGCCCAAAATGGGCCTCTTGTCCTTTTTATCATACCTCTTAATTGTTGTAACTCAGCAATTTGTGTTTCTGTGCCCGATTTTTCAGTCTTCAGTTGTTCAATTGTTTTTGTTAACTGAAACAAAAATAACAACTTTTAGCCCTATGTTGCTGTCAAACACTCAAACAAAAGAAAGGATATTTTGCCTGTACAAAAAAGCAAAATGTATTAGTGAAGACAGGGCTGTATGGACCTCGTACTCTTTGACTTCCCGTAATGGAAGAAGTGACTAAAAAACAAAGAGGCATTTCACACCATGAAAATACGTGCATTGATGTTTCTAAGCATAATGCTCTAAGAAAATATTGAATTGTAAAATACCCTACAATTCAATGTACAAAAGAGAAAAATAAAATACTGAAGACGTAGCTGTATAGCCTCTGTCCCCTTGGCTTCCCATAATCGAAGAAGTTACTAAAAAAGACGTGATTACCTGCATATTAAGTTTATCCGTGTCCCTTGCTTTCTTCTCCAATTCTCGCATCTTCCATTCGCAATCTGCTAGCATACGTTCAGCTCTTGCAGCAGCCTGTGATCGTGCAGCTTCATGAGCTGATCTCCATTTCGCTGTATTCGCTTCTGCTGCTGATAAAGCCTGGAAATATTGTTTTTAAATTGTAATTATGTTTTCTTTTTCTTCTAGCTTGGCATGTGACAACACTCCGCCTGATGTAATTATTGATAATGGCTGAAAAGAACCAGGCATTAGAAAAAGTAATTGTACATTAGCTGTCTTTCTGATGTCTGTGTGTAGCTAGGTTACGGTGTTTACGTTACAATAAAATATAGTAAGAAGTCCCTCGTTATTATTTCCTATAGGTTATGGGCCCAGAACAAAGGGAAATAAAGTAATAGCAATACGAGAGGAGCAGCAAAAAGAAATAAAGTAAAAATGGAAAAATTTAGTATTGAACGTTTCGATGGAAACAAGGAAAATTTTCGGCAATGGAAGTTCCAAATTAAGTGCGCCTTAAAGGCGAAAGGTTTGGCAATATACCTTGAAAAAAATGACCAGCTCGAAAGCGATGACGAATGGGTGAAAAATGATGCTATGGCGATGTTCATCATAACTCAGGCCTTAGACTACAAACAAATTGCACTAGTTGAGACCTGCGAAACTGCGGCAGAAGTCATCAGAAAACTAGAAAGGATTTATGAACAAAAATCTCAGCTTAATACCCTACTAGTCCAGGAGAAATTTTATAGTTATAAGATGACAGGCACAGATAGCATTGCACAACACATAGCAAAGGTTGAGAGTATGGTCAAGCAGCTACGTGAAAATGGAGAGGAATTAAGTGAAAAATCCGTTATAACAAAAATCATTTCAATATTACCTTTGAAATACCGGAATTTCCGTCAAGCGTGGCTCTCACTAGCACCAGAAAATCAAAATATAATCACTCTTACTGAACGACTAATCGACGAAGAAATAAGTTTGAGCAGGTACGAGGAAGAAGAAATTGCCTTATACACCAACAGAAACGGTCAAAAGTACCGACCCAACAGAGCCAAGAACAAGAACAAATATCAAGAACCAGCAAAGTATGACGAACACAGATTTATTTGCTATAACTGCAACAAAAGGGGACACTTTGCCAGAGATTGTCAGGCCCCAAAGAGGAATATTGGCGCTAATATGGGAAGAATGAAACCATCATGCGTGGATGACGGCAAGGTAGATGAGCTGGATCACTGGATAATGGACAGCGGAGCATCTGCCCACATGACGTATAGGAAAAACAATTTTTTATCTGAAGCATGTTTGTTAGGAGAACAGTCGCGATATCCTTTTAATAATTCAAAAGGAAACGACTTATCAATTGCGAGTTTAGTTTATAGTGAAGTCTGTGGTCCGATGTCATGTATGTCAGTGTCAGGAGCGAAGTATTTCGTAATTTTCAAAGATGTTTTTTCGAGTTTTATTTACGTATACTTTGTTAAACACAAGTCAGATATTTTGGAGCGTTTTATACAGTATAACAACATGGTTCAAAATAAGTTTGGCCACAGTGTCGAAACTTTGGTCACGGGTAACGGCGGTGAGTACGTCAGTCAAGATTTTAAAGATTTTTTGAGTAAGAAAGGGATTCAACATGAATTTAACCCTTATAATCCGGAACAGAACGGTAGAGCTGAACCAGAAATGAGGACAATAGTAGAGCGAGCGAGGTCGATGCTTTATGCACGAGATCTTCCTCTCTATCTTTGGGCTGAAGCTGTAAAAACTGCGGTGTATTTAATGAACAGGGTGACATCAAGTCTCAGACATCAAGGTATTTCTCCGTTTGAACAGTGGGCGGGTTATAAACCTGATCTAAACTTTATCAGAACTTTCGGATCTGTAGGCTTTGTGTGTGTGCCCCAACAGAAAAGAACAAAATGGAATAAGAAAAGCGATAAAATGATTTTTGTTGGTATGCAAGGAAACTCTCAGAACTACAGAATGTTTGACACGAGCACTCGGAAACTAACTATCTCTAGGGACGTAGTTTTTAACGAATTTGATGTTGCAGGATCGGAATTACGACAAAACAGAATACTGTTAGAAATTGAAAATGACAAAGATGAGAGTGAAACTAATAATGACATGTTAAATATTGATAGTGTAGTAAGTAGTGTTGAAGAACAATCAGAGGAAACGATAAATGAAAATAGAGTGAATAGAGCTAACAATGTTGTAGAACAATACGAAGATGACGTTGGTGAAGAACTAAGAGAGATGGAAAATAGAGATGAAGATGTTGTAGAAGAAGAAGTTGATGACGTTAGCGAAGTGATAGGAGAGATGAGCTCAATAAGAAAACCTGAACGACATCAAGCTAACATAGCCGAACTAATTGACGCTGATAAGTGGCAAAGTGAGATTAATGATGAGGTGGCGTTATTTATATTATTTATAATAAACATTGTCAGATATATTAATAATTACACTAAAGAACATGTTAATGCTATTAAAAGAATTATAAGGCACTTGAAGGACATTAAAGATTTAGTTATAAAGTTTAAAGGTACAAAATTTATGTCTGGATATTCTGACGCAGATTATGCCACAAACCTGGACAGAAGATGGTCGACCACCGGTTACTTATTTATGATGAATTTGTGTAATGGTTTTATTAGATTAGTATTATTAATATTTTTGTATATTAATGTTTTTGTATATTCTTAAGTGTAAAATTAAGGGGAAGTATTGTATAATCTGAAATGTAAAATTAAGGGGAAGTATTGATAATGGCTGAAAAGAACCAGGCATTAGAAAAAGTAATTGTACATTAGCTGTCTTTCTGATGTCTGTGTGTAGCTAGGTTACGGTGTTTACGTTACAATAAAATATAGTAAGAAGTCCCTCGTTATTATTTCCTATAGTAATGTGGAAACAACTGCTACCACAGAGAAACCTGTGCGGGCAGCAGTCGCCTTCACTATGCCGGCTTGAGGAGACGAGCATGTACCATCTAGATGACAGTGCACATTCTCATTATATCTGGCTACTTTCACACGCGACAAGGTCACTTCACGGGTGTTACATTCGAAAGTAGTGGCACTACACTCCGCCTGATGTAAAGCTAGAGTGCGGTCCATGAACAGAAACAAATGCTACTACTATACATAATTTTTTTTATACAGCAGTCACCTTTGCTATACCTGTCAGGGGACTAGTAGAAATTACTACTTTTGAGAAACGATTTCCTATAGCCTAAAAAATTAGTAGAGATTTATCTATAACTTTCAAGTCTACTACGATACGACCCCCTCTGTTTGAGGAGACGAGTATGCACCGTCTAGGCTTTTATATGCCTGTACTAAAGGGCTGTACTGTAGACGAGGGGCCAAAGTCAAAAGTTGATTGTCACTTGATCGAATCGACAACAAAATGTATGGGATTTGACGTTTCGTTATCACTTAAGTGACAGTGACACGTCAATTCCCATACATTTTCATTTCGATTCGCTGGAGTGACAACTGTCGATTCGCTTTTGACTTTTGACACTGAGCGACCAAAGTACACATAACGTAATTACATTGGTCAGAATTTAGCGAGGTTCGAACACGGGTCTCATTGATCGTGAGGTCCGTCATCAACAGCTAAACATACCTCTTGAGCCTTCTGCTCCTGCACCCTCTTCTCCTGCTCCAACCTATCTCTACATCTCTCCAAAGCCTGCAATCTTGACTCCAATTCAGCTCCTCTTGCGAGAGCTGCTTGGAGCTCGGAACGTAGTTTTCGCTCTGCGTCATCTAAAACAAATATTCATAGATCCATTACACCAAAAGGCCCGTTAAAGTTACTTTGACTGCTACATTTTACGGTGACTTTAACGGTTACGTTTACATTTACTCCACACGCGTTGCACCATCGTGTAAATTCATATTGTTATCGATAAAAAGGTGGCTGATGTAATTAGGAGTACATTCCCGAAAAATTAATAAAAAAACATTTTTGGCTTCTTTTTTCACATAAACATATTTCACTTGACGTTAGTGACATTGGTTTAACTATAACTTTAACTTTGACCTGCCAAAATTCGCTGGTTACGGTTAGCGTTAAAGTAAGTGTCAAAACTGACAGGTTTTTTTGAAGCAACCCAATTTTAATTTTAACCATTACTTTAACGTGAAAGTAATAGTTAGGTCATCTGGTGCATTTGGACTATAAAGTCAGTGGCGTAGAGTCTATAGCTTGGGAATGACACCAAACCGTGAAGAAAAAACTAGGTTTAACGATATTTTCTAAGTCATTGAGGTGACCACCACGATTACCGCCCCTCTGTAACGAGAGGAGTGTGCACCGTCAAACTGGATGGTGCATTGGTGCACCTTTGCCTCCTCATTTGTTAAACTTAACCGCGATCCATGAATAGAAGCAGAAGCGCTCTGCTTCTACAGAGAAATCTCTGCAAGCATCAATCACCTCCACTATGCCGGCTCGAGAAAATGAATGTGCACCATCCACGTTGTCTCGTTATACCGAGATCCCGAATCACGTCTTAGTCATTTGTAGCTCGGTATGTGACAACAATCTGCCTGAAAGCTGGAGTGCGGTCCATAAACAGAAACAACTGCTACTACAGAAAAATCGGTACAGGCAGCAGTCACCTTCGCTATGCCGGCTCGAGGAGACGAGTATTCACCGTAACCAAGTTGTGAGAGTAATGATCAAAAGTTTTTGATTCGTAGGGCAACACTAACCGTTATGTACAGCTAATTTTCCAGCTAAATCAGCACTACAAGTCCTTGCTGCTGAAAGTTCTTCCTCTAGTGACCTGCTTCGTTGCCTAATCAATTCAGATTCCTTGTACGCCGCAGCCAGTTCACATTTCAGTTCTGGAACAACAAGTCCATAAATTATAATAACCTTAGAGGGGAGAAAACGAGGCGGGGGAGAGGGTGAACTAAAGAAATATCTTTTTTTATTTTAGCACGTCATATGATCGCACTCTGCCTGATGTTAAGCTAGAGTGCGATCCATGAACGGAGGTGACTGCTGTCAGAGAAGGGGATCTGCAGACAGCAGTCGCGCCCGCTATGCCGGCTTGATGAGATGCCTCTTCACACTGCGCTTGAAGGATCCCATGTTATAGGAAGGGGGAAAGACGTGGCTGGGAAGGTTATTCCACAATTTGATGGAACGACGGAAGAAGGATCTAATAGTAGATAGCGTAACCCGCAATAAGCGTGGGTCTCTGCTGTGACGTCACAGTACTAGAAACACAGTCCAGTAGCTATCTCTATAATTAACTCTATAGTTACAGGCATGATAATAAACGTAGATGATTTATTTTTAAAATGTTTAACAACACACACTAATTACGTGCCCGCTTCCTGACGAGTAAAATAACTAATTTTAGAATTATGTCACGCTATACTATTACAAAATTATTAAAAGTAGCGTTCCTCAAATATTACCAGCAAACATGAGCTACTATTAACCACTATAAGGTAGGAGGTATCTCAAAGACAGTTCATTGTATGACTCGAGTATTGCAATCAAACATGAGCTACTATTAACCACTATAAGGTAGGAGGTATCTCAAAGACAGTTCATTGTATGACTCGAGTATTGCAATCAAACATGAGCTACTATTAACCACTATAAGGTAGGAGGTATCTCAAAGACAGTTCATTGTATGACTCGAGTATTACAATCAAACATGAGCTACTATTACCCACTATAAGGTAGGAGGTATCTCAAAGACAGTTCATTGTACAACTCGAGTATTACAATCAAACATGAGCTACTATTAACTACTATAAGGTAGGAGGTATCTCAAAGACAGTTCATTGTACAACTCGAGTATTACAATCAAACATGAGCTACTATTAACCACTATAAGGTAGGAGGTATCTCAAAGACAGTTCATTGTACAACTCGAGTATTACATCAGCTACTGTTAACCACTATAAGGTAGGAGGTATCTCAAAGACAGTTCATTGTACAACTCGAGTATTACAATCAAATATGAGCTACTATTAACCACTATAAGGTAGGAGGTATCTTAAAGACAGTTCATTGTACAACTCGAGTATTACAATCAAACATGAGCTACTATTAACCACTATAAGGTATCTTAAAGATAGTCCATTGTACAACTCCAATATTACAATCAAACATGAGCTACTATTACCCACAATAAGGTAGGAGGTATCTTAAAGACAGACTTGTACCTAACTTCGGAGCCGCTATAAAGCTTGTTTCGCACTACACTCGAGTAATCTTGAAATAAAACCTGTCTACACCTTTCGAGGTAAATGTAATTATACCAATCTATTTTTAATACGCTATTCATTATTGGATTTTGGAGGAAAAATGTTGGCACTTTTCAGATGTGAATCAGCCGTAACTCTTTCACAAACTCGTTTCATGTCACATGCTTCAGAAACAAAGCGTTTGTTGTGTACCAGTATTAGTCATAGCCTTTAATGAAATCGAAGAATTAACATTAGCCCGTTCATAGATCGCACTCTAGCTTAACGTCAGGCAGAGTGTAATAAGTACTATTTTCCCTCCAAACAGTGCAGGATTAAGCCAGCGCGGGGCCTGTAGCAAATTCTGTCAAGGGGCCCCTGGGTTTGCTTTAGGTTCTCAAGTTTAGGTTATTAAATAAGTGGAAGTGAAGCTAGCCTAAGGAGCTTCGCGTTTAAGGCATGCAAGATATTTTACGGTCCTATCTAAATTAATATATTTTTATTACGGCCAGACAGGCGTCGGAGCGCGCGCGGGGCCCCGCCTGTAGCATTTGCTACTCTTGCTACGTGGCTAATCCGGCACTGCCTCCAAAACTCCCTAGAAGATATTAGCAGATTCTACCACTTTACTGAAACTATTTTTGACTTAATTGGGACTCGACGTGGGGATAAAGTCAAACGCCGATCGACAATTGTTACTTTAGATCGAATCGAAATCAAAATGTATGGGATTTGACGTTTTACCGTCACCTAAGTGATAACGAGACGTCAAATCTCATACATTTTGATTTCGATTCGATTTAAGTGACAACTGTCGTTGGCTTTTGACATTAGTCCCTGCATTGCTTTCCCGGACGCATTTATTATCGTACGCCAGGCGGGATTGTGAATGGACCACAGAACATCATTACTGGACCCCTGTAGGTAATATCGTAAATCCGTGTTCGAAAAACAACGTGTTGACTATATAAAAATAAATTTATAACACGTGTTTTTGTTTATGGCCTTTAAAAGTGCATTTACACTTCAGTTCAACACGCCCGTTATTTGCTTTGTATACCAATCTTGGAACATATCCAGTTATAAAATCAACACTATATTCTATACTGTTTATATTAAATATACATTTTTTTTGTTATGGCATTTTAACAATCTGCCAATATCAAAGTAAATATTTGCATCAATTTTGACATTGGCAAATTGTTAAAATTCCATTAAAAAAAGGTAATAGTGCAACACGGGTCAACTGACAACTGCCAATGGGCTTTTGACCAGGACTCATTGTGTCCTGCTTGATGGACTGCAATGTAGGATTGAGAATGGGCCACTTTGGCGGGGCAAACTTGACATTAGGAAGGGGGTCAATTCTCGAATAGTTTTCTACTGATTTTGAGAGCCACTCACGTTCAATTTCTTGATCTTTCGCCTCGATCTCTTTTCTGTATGAGTAAATTTCATCTCGCATACGTTCCGACTCGTCGCATCTAGCGTCCGCTAACTCGGTTAGTTGCGTCACTTGAGATTGAAATTTGCTATCCTGGCTGACAAGGTTTTTCCTGAAAAACAGAAGAAAAAAAATCAATCTTAATTTTTATGTAACCAAACCGAGGAAAAACGTGACCGTCACCGTCACCGTTAACTTCTACCTCCATTAAAAATACATTAGGTATCTATTGAAAATCGTTTGTACCTTTTGTACATCGAATTGCAGATATTTTATTATTTGATGGTTTCTTGGTGCTTTTTTTGTTCAGAAACATCGATATTTTATGAGCGTTTTCACGGCTTGGGATGCCACAAAAACTACCGCTTACTGGAGCAAATTTTCATGTCTTAATAATTGGTTATACAAATTAATACCACTTTTAAAATAACCCCAAAAAAAAAACAAATTCGTCGTCAAAAACACTTCTAAAGCGAGATGGATTATTCCGCGAGTTTTAACTTTATCTTCTCGTTTTTGTTTAAAACTAAATATCTCGATAAAAACATAATATGTTACCTTAAAGACTAAACTCAATCTAGATTCTAGACTATTTTTAGAGTTAACATCTGGTATAATAAAAATATTAATAAAAGTTTTAGTAAATTCATTGATACATAAAATATACGTTTAAATACATCCCGTGACGTGCGGTCATTTGACCGTGACCGTGAGCTAATGGTATATAATGGAGTAAATGGTATATAGACGGTCAATAATTGTCATTTTAATGATTTCTTAGGGGAGTTTTAGCGGCCATCTTGAGACGTCAGGTTATCTGTCTTGAATTATTTTCCTTAACTTGTGTTTCTTCGAGTGTTAATGTGTAATAATGGTGGATTATTAACCATTAAGTGTTCGTGAACGTGCGTGAGTGTGGGCAAACAATTCACAAAGAAGAGAACCTGTGTTTCCATTTTCCCTCCAAAACTCCGTAGGAAGTTTCAGTAAGGATTCGACTTGACTGAGATTTGACCTGACTGTTCGGTGTGATGAATGAATGACTGGTGATGCACAATATTAATTAATAACTTGATGCAAAAATGTTTACTTTGACAATGGCAAATTGTTATAATGCCATATAAAACAAAAAGAAAGGAAGAAAGATTTCTTAGTGAGGATTTTTAAAAGCCCGCAAACTCAAATCAATCAATTTTCATCAAAATAATAGCTATAAATAAATTGGAATTAAGTCTATTAAAAAAGTGTAATATGCATAGAATAAATAAATGAATAATTACGTTTCTAGTGGTTATATCATAAATCTTATTTCGCGTGCTTACTTTGACAGTTGAAGGTCGGCCATTTTGGGCTTTTACGTTAACATAACTTCCATCAACACATAAACAGCAACAAAAATAACTTTGCAAAATTATAAAAAATAAATAAATATATAAAATATTATACGTATATTATTTGGAATTTTATTTAATGTGTGAATTGTACGGTCTTTTTATCTATGTACGCAAAAGATACCAATTTCAAAAACTGTATAAAAAAAGAGATGAGAACCCCGTAAAAACTCTTTTTTATGCTTGATAGGCAAACGTTTGATCACCTGGTGTTAAGCAGTGATGCGGTCTAAGGTGGAGCACGCTTGCCTATGAGGGAGTTCCACAGTTTCGCAGTACGCACAAGACAAAATGTAATGTAAAGCTAGAGTGCGGTCCATGAACGAAAACAACTACCACAGAAAAATTTCAACAGGCAACAATCACCTTCGCTATACGCAGATTGACAGTGCACATTCCTCTCATTATACCTGCCTACTTCCAAACTGTTCCCGAAATGCAATAAGATCTCTTCACGGGTGTTACATTCGAAAGTGGTGGTACTACCCCACTGTACACTACAGCGTTGATAACCATCATCAGAGGGTAAAGTACGAGTTAAAATTTACGCCGTCACTCTGTCTCAGTGTAAATGTGACCTTGCACTTGGCCCCCGGACTCTTTAGTTAGTTTTAAAATGAGATTAATGGTAAGTAGAGCGGCCATGGTCTAGCGGTAAAACGCGTGAACTCACGATATGTGAATCCCGTGTTCGAACCTCGCTAAATTCAGACCGGTACCAATGTGACTTTGTTATATGTACTTTGGTAGCTCAGTGCCTATAGGCACTATTAAAGAGTGGTAGACAGACTAATGATGGTTATTTGTCCGGTCTGCCGTGTTGGGGTAGTACCACCACTTTCAAATGTAACACCCGTGAAGTGACTTAGTCGCGTTTCGAGAATAGTTTGAGAGTAGCCAGGTATAGCGTGAGGAGTGTGCACTGTCAATCTAGGTGGTACATCCTCGTCTTTTTAGGCCGGCATAGCGGAGGCGACTGCTGCCCGTAGAGATTTATCTGTAGTAGCAGTTGTTTCCATTCATGGACCGCACTCTAGCTTTACATCAGGCGGAGTGTTGTCACATGCCGAGCTACAATAAAAAAGTATAGTGTGGTGTACTCACTCATCGTCAGGTTCTATAATTTCGGCAATAAGAACTCCTTCCTCTTCACTAATAGACACTTCTTCCTCCGTCTCACTCTCTGTTTCTTCTTCACTAACTTCCTTATCATATTCCAAAAAACCACTGTCACTATTGTCTACTTTTTCACTCACTTTCACCTCCTCCGAATCGGATTCATCAGTAATCGATTCAAAAGAATCGAGATCATCATCCGTTTGCTCATCACCATCATCGAATACTACGTGCTTTCGAAACGTAACCTTCTTTTTACTACAATCCGATCTGTCATCATCTGAAACGTCCGGGTCTGTTTTAGGTACTTTTAAATTCGATTTCTTCTTAAAAACCGGTGAATCTATAATATCCGGCAACGGTTTATTGTCAGCTTCCGTTTCCGACTTCTCCTTATCCATCAGTTTCTCCAATTCATCTTTCAAATCATGTTTATAAGCTGTCATATCTGTTTTATCATCGATCGACTCATAAACCGGTTCACTCCATCGTTCACTTCTACCCACAACTCTCGGCGTATCATTTTTACTATCACCGACGCCCATGTCATTGTTTTTTTCTAAATTAACAATCGTGCAATCTATACTGCGTGCAATCTCGCGCAGTAATGACTCCGCATGCTTTTTTTCGTATTCAGGATCGTGTTTGACATAAACAAGCGACACATGTCGTTTCTCCTCCGCAGGTGTTTTGTATTTTTGCAACACGAGTTCCTTAACAAAATTCGCGTCGTCCACCGCCCGCCGTTCGTCGAGTTGTATATTTTTAGCTCGCCCCGTCGTTTCTACTTCGGAATTACTCCGTTGTAATGATATTTCTTTTTGAGGACTCATTTCTCTGCAAGATTCCGCTCTGACGATGTTTTTTCTTTTGTTTCTTCTCTTTTTCCCCGCCATGATGTGCTGAAGTAACCCGCTGACGCCAGTCTTCTGATTATAGTCGGTTTCAGGTAGTAACAAATTAACTACATCTTTCCGTCGTTCGATCGTGTCTGCGCGTGCGACCGTTTCGTGCTGAAGGCGTCGTTCGGACGTTTCCGTCTGGTTTTCGGGTTTAGTCGTGGTTTTGGCGCGTTTGAAGAAATTAAACATGGCGGCCGGTTAGCGCATCGTCTGTTTTCGACGAAGTATCCGTTTCTACTGTAAATGTGAAATGTTTTTATTTGTCGTGTGTTTTTTTTTTACGTGATATTATTAGCTTTAAAGTTCGTTTCTTTGCGGATGTGTTTATATGGATTTATCTTGGATGTTATTTTTAACAAAGACCAAGAATTTGAGTTTATTATTTGATAAAAATAAAAACATTATTCATTTGTTTTTAAAATAATGCTATCTATCTAATAAAAAAGCGTCGGTTCGGCATTTGAGCTTAATCCCATCTGAAAGGACACTATCAGACTACTCCTACAGCGCCTCCCCTATACCTATCTTCGTTTCTTGTATTCTACTCCCTCTTTTGTCTAAATAAATAATACAACAATAATAAATTGACTTACAAATCTTACAAGACATGTTCGTTTTTTTAACTCTGTCGAATCCTAGTTATCAACACAAAAGTTAAAAAAAAACTGGCACCTACTACGAGTAACATAAGATTAGCTCTGGAATGACCTTCTGAAACTATATTGGAAGTAGCCAGATATAACGACAGGAGTGTGCACTGTCAATAGGAATGGTGCACATACGTCTCCACGAGCCGGCATAGCGGAGGCGAGTATGCCATCACCAATTGACAGATCTCGAAATGTGATTAAGTCACTTAACTGGTGTTACATTCGAAAGTAGTGGTACTACCCCAGGACAAATAACCATCATCAGTCTGCCTACCACTCTTTAATGAGCGACCAAAGTACATATAACAAAGTTACATTGGTCAGATTTTAGCGAGGTTCGAACACGGGTCTCATAGATCGTGAGTCCACGCGTCTTACCGCTAGACCACGGCTTCTTATATTATTAATAATTTAATAGTAAATCTAAAAATATATTATATCAAAACAGTATAAAAAATATATTTCCTACGTCAACGGACGCCAACGTCGCCGGATATGCGTCTCATTCTCAAGTTTTGAATATAACAAGTTTAGTGATGTTCACGTATCGATTTATTTATTTATTTATACTGGCTACAACAGTACAAGCATGTTAGTAAATATTAATTTTAATATTTTAACGTAGTAGTAGTTCAAAATAGTGTGCACGGCATGAAATATTTAAAACATAACAAATATATACATATACTAGCTGTTGGGTAAAAGCCGCGGGCGCAAGCGGCCCGCGGAGGCCCTTTTTGTCGTAAAACGTATTAGATCGAATAGATTTTAGGCAGTTTTGAAAATATTTAGCTCGCCATCTAAAAGCGTTTACGTTTCTGAACAAAATTGGTATTTACACGGTGACGCTAACGTATCTACTTTTCGAGATATGGCGATTTTAAAAAATTTTAAAAAAGTAGTGCTGGTCATACTGAACAATATTGGTCTTTACACGGTGACGCTAACGTATGTACTTTTTGAGTAATAGCTATTTTAGAAAATTAAAAAAAAAAAGCAAATAGTGCTGGTCATACTGAACAATATTGATCTTTACACGGTGACGCTAACGTATCTACTTTTCGAGATATGGCGATTTTAAAAAATAAAAAAAAAAAAAATAAAAAAAAGTAGTGCTGGTCATACTGAACAATATTGGTCTTTACACGGTAACGCTAACGTATGTACTTTTTGAGTAATAGCTATTTTATAAAATTAAAAAAAAAAAAGCAAATAGTGCTGGTCATACTGAACAATATTGATCTTTACACGGCGACGCTAACGTATCTACTTTTCGAGATATGAAGATTTTAAAAAATTAAAAAAAAAAAAAAAAAAAATTTTAAAAAAAAAGTGCTGGTCATACTGAACAAAATTGGTCTTTACACGGTGACGCTAACGTATCAACTTTTCGAGATATGGCGATTTTAAAAAATTAAAATAAAAAACAAAAGTTTAAAAAAAAATTAGTGCTGGTCATACTGAACAATATTGGTCTTTACACGGTGACGCTAACGTATCTACTTTTCGAGATATGGCGATTTTAAAAAATTAAAAAAAAAAACAAAAATTTAAAAAAAAAAAATAGTGCTGGTCATACTGAACAATATTGGTCTTTACACGGTGACGCTAACGTATCTACTTTTCGAGATATGAAGATTTTAAAAAATTAAAAAAAAAACTAAAACAAAAATTTAAAAAAATAGTGCTGGTCACACTGAACAAAATTGTTCTTTACATGGTTACTCTGACGTATCTACTTCTTGAGATATTTAAAAGAAAGCCCGCCGCGCGGAGCAAATTCGATGTTCACGCGGCCGCGCTCACCGTCCGACTGACCGAGGTAAAGCCGTTTCGATCGTTCGTCCCGAAAATGCCTCGTCGCGGATGCTGTTAGGCCACGCCCAAGCGCCATGCTCCGTTTCATATTGGCGTACCGGCGGGAAAAGGATAAAAATACGATCGAGGAAAAATTTTTTTCGAGCAATTTTGAAAAAAAAAGTATCGTTTTCGAAATTATAGGGCATTCCCTACAACTTTCTCTACGGGGTGATCGCCCCGAGTCGCCCCGTTTCCGAGATATCGCTATCACTTCCGGTCCAGAATCGACTTCCGGTCAAAGTCGTATTTTTCTCGACGGTTTTGGAACGCCCTCTATACGACTCAAAAAACCGCTACCCTCCACTATACCGGCAAGTGCGAAATAATTGATGTCAGTCAGTCAGTCAGTCAGTGGTATTGCAGCTATATATTAGTACTAGCTGTTGGGTACAGACCGCGGGCGCAAGCGGCCCGCGGAGGCCCTTTTTGTCGTAAAACGTATTAGATCGAATAGATTTTAGGGCAGTTTTGAAAATATTTAGCTCGCCATCTAAAGGCGTTTAAGTTTCTGAACAAAATTGACCTTTACACGGTGACGCTAACGTATGTACTTTTTGAGTATTAGCGATTTTAGAAAATTAAAAAAAAAACAAAAATTTAAAAAAAGTAGTGCTGGTCATACTGAACTATATTGGTCTTCACACGGTGACGCTAACGTATCTACTTTTCGAGATATGATGATTTTAAAAGATTGAAAAAAAAAATTAAAAAAAGAATAGTGCTGGTCATACTGAACAATATTGGTCTTTACACGGTTACGTTGACGTATGTACTTTTTGAGTAATAGCGATTTTAGAAAATTCAAAAAAAAAACAAAATAAAAAAAAAAGTAGTGCTGGTCATACTGAACAATATTGGTCTTTACACGGTTACGTTAACGTATGTACTTTTTGAGTAATAGCGATTTTAGAAAATTAAAAAAAAACAAAATTAAAAAAAAAGTAGTGCTGGTCATACTGAACAATATTGGTCTTTACACGGTGACGCTAACGTATGTACTTTTTGAGATACGGCGATTTTAAAAAATTGAAAAAAAAAAAAAAAAAAAACAAATAGTGCTGGTCATACTGAACAAAATTGTTCTTTACATGGTTACTCTGACGTATCTACTTCTTGAGATATTTAAAAAAAAGCCCGCCGCGCGGAGCAAATTTGATGTTCACGCGGCCGCGCTCACCGTCCGACTGACCGAGGTAAAGCCGTTTCGATCGTTCGTCCCGAAAATGCGTCGGTATATTTTCATTGCGCGCTCTGAACGGGCGGAACATAGAGAGCGCGAGCCCCGACGAGCGATCGACGCGGATGCTGTTAGGCCACGCCCAAGCGCCATGCTCCGTTTCATATTGGCGTACCGGCGGGAAAAGGATAGAAATACGATCGAGGAAAAATTTTTTTTGAGCAATTTTGAAAAAAAAAGTATCGTTTTCGAAATTAGAGGGCATTCCCTACAACGTTTGTTCCGGCACTTTTGCCTCATCTCTTTCCGTTTCCGAGATATCGCCACCACTTCCGGTCCAGAATCGACTTCCGGTCAAAGTCGTATTTTTCTCGACGGTTTTGGAACTCCCTCTATACGACTCAAAAAACCGCTACCCTCCACCATATCGGCAAGTGCGAAATAATTAATGTCAATAGATCAGTGAGTGAGTGAGTGGTATTGCAGCTATATATTAGTACTAGCTGTTGGGTAAAAGCCGCGGGCGCAAGCGGCCCGCGGAGGCCCTTTTTGTCGTAAAACGTATTAGATCGAATAGATTTTAGGCAGTTTTGAAAATATTTAGCTCGCCATCTAAAAGCGTTTACGTTTCTGAACAAAATTGGTCTTTACACGGTGACGCTAACGTATCTACTTTTCGAGATATGACGATTTTAAAAAATTTAAAAAAAAACAAAATTTTAAAAAAAATTAGTGCTGGTCATACTGAACAAAATTGGTCTTTACACGGTGACGCTAACGTATCTACTTTTCGAGAAATGGCGATTTTAAAAAATTAAAAAAAAAAATTAAAAAAAAGTAGTGCTGGTCATACTGAACAATATTGATCTTTACACGGTGACGCTAACGTATCTACTTTTCGAGATATGAAGATTTAAAAAAAAAAAAAAAAAAAAAAATTTAAAAAAAAAGTGCTGGTCATACTGAACAAAATTGGTCTTTACACGGTGACGCTAACGTATCAACTTTTCGAGATATGGCGATTTTTAAAAATTAAAAAAAAAACAAAAGTTTAAAAAAAAATTAGTGCTGGTCATACTGAACAATATTGGTCTTTACACGGTGACGCTAACGTATCTACTTTTCGAGATATGGCGATTTTAAAAATTTTAAAAAAAACAAAAATTTTAAAAAAATAATAGTACTGGTCATACTGAACAATATTGGTCTTTACACGGTGACGCTAACGTATCTACTTTTCGAGATATGAAGATTTTAAAAAATTAAAAAAAAAACTAAAACAAAAATTTAAAAAAATAGTGCTGGTCACACTGAACAAAATTGTTCTTTACATGGTTACTCTGACGTATCTACTTCTTGAGATATTTAAAAGAAAGCCCGCCGCGCGGAGCAAATTCGATGTTCACGCGGCCGCGCTCACCGTCCGACTGACCGAGGTAAAGCCGTTTCGATCGTTCGTCCCGAAAATGCCTCGTCGCGGATGCTGTTAGGCCACGCCCACCGCCATGCTCCGTTTCATATTGGCGTACCGGCGGGAAAAGGATATAAATACGATCGAGGAAAAATTTTTTTTGCCCGATTTTGAAAATTTTTTTTTTGATTTCGCCATAAGACGACATTCTCTACAACTTTCTCTTCGGGGTGACTGCCCCGAGTCGCCCCGTTTCCGAGATATCGCTGTTACTTCCGGTCCAGAATCGACTTCCGGTCAAAGTCGTATTTTTCTCGACGGTTTTGGGACGTCCTCTATACGACTCAAAAAACCGCTATCCTCCACTATACCGGCAAGTACGAAATAATTGATGTCAGTCAGTGAGTCAGTCAGTGGTATTGCAGCTATATATTAGTATAATAATAATAATGTCGGAACGGTCATGAATACGGACTCTAATTTGAACGGTTACGGGAACTAACTTGGAACAAAATGAATGCGTGGTCATGAGTACAAGCACTAACTGAATATGAAACAAAAGCGTCGTTACGCTTTGACAGAGTCTCTGAAAACACCGACGCGGCGGACACGTTGTGACTTGTTTGTGCAGAGGGACTGTCGTGTTTCAGCATATTTGCTTAGTTATCGCCCACAAATGGAGGATAGAAGCCTTGGACCGCTCGTCCCGTTATGTCATATATATACACAGTCTGACCATAAATACTGTTACAATTACAAATAAAATATTACATTTGAATTTGGAATCTGTCATTTTTATACGATTGTTCATTGTGTTTTCTCATTTTGACGCCAATACATTGTACAATATTTTGCAATATCGCTGTGATTGCATTACACAAAGTAGGTACGGATCCAAATGCAATTTTTAAAACTCTCCATGCACTCGGTATTAGTCAAATTGTTTGTGTACCGGGCTATTAATAGGTACAATGAGACCTCCTCTGTTTGTGACAGAAAAAGATCTGGCCGTCCACGTAGTGTTCGTACGAAAAAGGTGGTCTAAGCAGTAAGGGAAAGAATCCGAAAGCAAAAGATTTTATCTCGGGAGATGAAGATAGCACCTAGAATCATGTCGCGTATTTTAAAAGATGACTCAGGACTCACAGCCTATAAGAGACGCACCCGTCATTTCTTAACTGATAATTTAAAAAAGAATAGGGTGGTAAAATCGAAACTACTGAAGCGGTACGCAAACAGAAAAATTTTGTTTACGGATGAGAATTTTTCTACAATCGAGCAACATTTTAACAAACAAAATGATCGTATTTGTGTTCAAAGCTCTAAGGAAGCTTCCCAATTAGTCGACAGAGTGTAACGTGGGCAATGTCCGGTTTGGTGGGGTGTTAGCTATGAAGGAGTGACTGAGCCATATTTTTGTGAAAAAGGTATCAAAACATCGGCACAAGTGTATCAAGGTACAATTCTTGAGAAAGCAGTTAACTTAACAAGACCATGTTCAATAACCAAGTATGGTCCTTCCAGCAAGACTCGGCGCCGGGTCATAAAGCTCGGTCCACGCAGTATCTACTGTTTACGCCAGTCTAGACAGGCTGTGGTTAGGCGCCTTGTTGTCTTGTCTGTGTCACAGTGCAAGGACTCGCTGTCGTCGCCCGCGCTCGACGAGTTAACCGCTCTTTTTTATAATCCTTCGTGTCTTTTAATTACCGCAAAAAGTACGACCATTGTGAACAAATCTCTGGATTGTGGATGCGCACAAATTTAAGGAGACCAGCATCGAATAGCTGCGCCAGCCGAGTAGACTCCAAACATATTGTTATTTTCAAAGCTCCCCAGTAACGAATTCGGGACAAGGTGACCCACCGCACCGTCATACGGGCCCAAGGGTCAAGTTTGTACAGTGCAGGGCCATATGCCATGGCTGTAAAGATTTTAAACAGTTTGCCTGGTCATGTAAAAGATGAGTCTAATTATAATAAGTTTGTTAA
Source organism: Tinea pellionella (assembly GCA_948150575.1). Taxonomy (NCBI): domain Eukaryota; kingdom Metazoa; phylum Arthropoda; class Insecta; order Lepidoptera; family Tineidae; genus Tinea; species Tinea pellionella. The sequence continues at coordinate 3,540,162 of OX411272.1, forward strand.
TAAATTAAAGATATTTTTAGTAAATAATAGTTTTTATAATTTAAGTGAATTTTTATATAATAATAAGTAAGGTATATCTATAAGTTTTTTTTTCAGTGCCACAACGGGGTTCTTGCCGAACATCTGGCAGGAAGGAAAATAAATATTTTGATTTTGATTGAAATCAGGGAGAACCCGTGGCGGCCACATCTACAATTAAAAAAATGGCACAACGTGCTTCATAATCGCATCCAAATTACGTCGATTGATAAAAACTGTACTACGCGTATTATCAACAATAGTTTTGGCAATGTTTTCTATCGTAGACTCGTAGTAAAATGTTGATTATAGTGCGTAGTAATTGTATTTAATTATTTTATAAATAGACATTGTATTTGCTTGCACGTGCTGTGTCATGGCGCGTGGCTGTATTGTCGCCATTTTTATAAAATTAGATTATTTTTTTGTTATCTGTACTTTGTGTGCGTTTCTTTTTCATTGGACGCTTTTATTTATTTGTGTACAAAACAGATATAGATGATAAACACAGAAACTAGATGGTACATGCTCGTGCGAGCGGTTCTCTAGTCGTCAAAGCTCATGGACCTCCACTGACCAGTTTACCACCAGACCAGTCGAGGTCACATGTCATGCCAAAATAAAAATAAAATATATTAGTAGCTTTTTGTTTATCCCTTAGATAGGGATTGGCGGCATCGCCAATACTTGAGTAATAGACTAGTTCCTAGTTCAACCATTCCACGTGTCGCCGCGCCTTCCGTTTAGTATTTTTTTATTTATTTATGCCTGCGTGTTAGGATTTTTTTTATTTTAGTATTCATCATTAAATCCATCATACTTATTTACGATCACACACCACTTTAATTTTTTTAAATTTCTAATAAAGAAATATCGATAACTCGATATCGAAAACGGTACAACACTAAACTTTCCCTCAGCATCTAAACTTAGAATGCATTTTATACGTGAAACGAAGACGTACGTTAAAAAACAAAATGGCTGGACTCAAATTCGAAAATTTATATTTAGAATTGAGGCAATGACCTCTAAAAAAAATAACGGCTTTATTTTAACTTTTATTCAAAGTTAAACCTACTAATCATGGAAGCATTTTATAGCTAACTAGCTGCCCCGGCAATCTTCGTACCGCCTCAGAATCAATAAATAAAGAAGCATTTCTGAACGACTTTTAAATTTAATTGATTTCTAAACGACGAGACGAACATCAAATGTTTGACATTCAAAACCAAAGGAACAGTTTCTAAGGGAAAGCGAAATTGTTGTTTTTACTATATTCCAAGCATTTTTTAAACCTTCCCTGGACTTCCACAAATAATTTTAAACCAAAATTATCCAAATCAGTCCAGTCGTTCTCGAGTTTTGATGGTTAAAATAAAAAAAAATAAACAAATAAAACTCTAGAAAAAACGTAGTTTTGTGTTAGGTTAGTCTTGTTAGAAACGAGACATTATTCATTATTAAATAAACAATATAAAAACTGCTATTTATTCTCAAAGAAGGCGTGTAAAACAATTTTACACTTCCCTCTTACCGCCCACGCGAATTAGGAAAATTTACGACATTTTGGCGCAAATACTGTACAGAAAAAAAAACATCAATTAATCATAGTTTTAACATAATCCTAACAAGTCACGGGTTCAATTCCCTTTCAAAATACAGACATATATATTGTAACTCGACATGTGACAACACTCCGCCTGATGTAAAGCTAGAGTGCGGTCCATGAACGGAAACAACTGCTACTACAGATAAATCTCTACAGGCAGCTGCTATGTAAGGATACGAGCATGTACTGCACACTCCTCTTGCTATACCCTGGCTACTTTCAAACTATTCCCGAAACGCGACAAGGTCACTTCACGGGTGTGGAATTCGAAAGTGGTGGTACTACCCCAGGACGAGCAGACTGGGCTAAATAACCATCTACAGTCCGCCTACCACTCTTTAATGAGTGACCAAAGTACATATAACATAGTTACATTGGTCAGAATTTAGAGAAGTTCGAACCGGGTCTCATCGATTGTGAGTTCACGCGTCTTACCGCTAGACGGCCGCTCTACTTCGAGAATTGCCTTCCAGGCGTTGTGTAGTTACATGTCGGGCTCCTATAATAAGCGTATATCGACATAATAATTCAATTTCAAGTGTTTTTCAGTTTCAATTGATTGGCGAAACTCCAACTGAATTCTTGCTGGAATAAAACATTGAGTTTCTAGCTAATAATAGAGTATTAACATTGTTTTGAATCATCTCAAAAACCTAGGGATTTAAAGTTAACAAGAAACCTTTTTCTAATTTTATAAAAATAACTAGCGATTTGGGTGTTCCGTGGGCTATTTCGTGACCGTTTCGGACTTCTGGAGAAACTTTTTTTTATTACTTGTACTTTTCGGAAAAAAAAACAGCCTTGACCAAAAAGCGCTCAGCATACTGACCAAAATCACTCTTTACACGACCACGTTAACTCTTCTAATTTCCGAGATATAGCCGTTTCTTAAAAAAATAAAAATAATAAATAGATTTCATAGATTTGACATACTCGTAATAATAATAATTTAATTCTTAATTGACATACTTATTTAAATGTAATATTGTTTATATACATACTATGTTTACATAAAATGTGTCATGTCGCAAAATGTGGCGGAACATGTGGACAAATTGTTACCTAACACCCTTTTACTAACACCATGTTTCACGCAATAAAGAAATTTCATTTCATAAGTTAATGCTGACCTTCCACTGCAAACGGAGCGTGCTTCCATTGTATGAAAGTGAGCGGAGCGGCAAAGAGTTTGAAAGAGGCCACAGAGTTGAGCAGATTTCCAAACTGATCAAGATCACCTCACGAGTCTCAAAAAAAAATGTCTCAACGATCGTGAGTTCACACATTGTACCGCCAGTCTACAAGCCAGTGTACTGCCGTGTTGGAGTAGTAACACCCGTGAAGTGCAGTGCCGTCTTTTGCAGTTGAGGGGCGCTAGGCTCACAATCTTGGGGGCCCATGTAAAAAAATTTTTACTTATTTTTTTCACACATACAGTATTATTTCAAATTCGTACATATGAATATACGCAAATAATGATCTACTATGGTGTAAGAATAAATTTTTTTTTAGTATGATAAATGTTAATATTAAATTATTCACCAATAAAAAAATTATACGTATTATTTTTGTACTTTTTTCATATTTATTTTGTGTGAAATTGAAAAAAAATTTGTTTCTCAGAGTCGGGGGCCCCCAACCGTGCATAAAGACTCCACTGGCGAAGTGTCAGGCTGCTTTCTGCAGAAAATCCGCGGTCCATCTCTAACTTAACATCAGACCAGTGCCGGATTAAGCCAGCGCGGGGCCTGTAGCAAATTCTGTCAAGGGGCCCCTGGGTTTGCTTTAGGTTCTCAAGTTTAGGTTATTAAATAAGTGGAAGTGAAGCTAGCCTAAGGAGCTTCGCGTTTAAGGCATGCAAGATATTTTACGGTCCTATCTAATATTTTTTTATTACGGCCAGACAGGCGTTGGAGCGCGGGGCCCTAAATTCACGGCGCCTAGTGTAGCATTTGCTACTCTTGCTACGTGGCTAATCCGGCACTGCAACAGACAGAGTGTTGTCACGTGATAGAATAAAAAATAATGTACTATTTAACATAAAGCATTAAAATCAATAAATCACACATAAAACGAGTTCTCTTTCACGTCTGGAATTGAATTCGTGTACCGTTATCGATATGTTAACAAAAAACTAGTTGAAGCACATCTCAGACAGTTAGCTTTTCGAAAGTTAACACACCCAATTCGATTCTTTTTTAAATTCATGTAAGTTATAATTAATATAAAAAATAAATAAGAGCGGCCGTGGTCTAGCGGTGAGACGCGTGAACTCACGATCGATGGGACCCGTGTTCGAACCTCGCTAATTCTGACCAATGTAACTTTGTTATATGTACTTTGGTCGCTCATCAAAGAGTGGTAGGCAGATTGATTATGGTTATTAGCTCAATCTGCAGTCCTGGGGTAGTACCACCACTTTCGAATTACACACCCGTGAAGTGACCTTGTCGCGTTTCGGGAATAGTTTGAAAGTAGCCAGGTATAGCGGGAGGAGTGTGCACTGTCTCCTCAAGCCGGCATAGTGGAGGCGACTGCTTCCTATAGAAAATCTGTAGTAGCATTTGTTTCATGGACCACATTCTAGCTTTACATCAGGCGGAGTGTTGACACATGCCAGACAATAACAAAAGTCAACCCATCGTCTGTGTGCACCAGCGACTCTATCCACATCCATTACTCCCCTCATGCATGCACGTCGGCTGAAGGTGGCCCAGGGTCTTCCTTACCTTAGCATACTCCTTTCCACTCTGTTCACAATATATATTCTAACAAAACTTTTATTACAGGAAACGTTTTGATCAAAGAATCTTTCTTAGGATATTCTAGGAACGGATATGGAAGTAAGTGCAATATACTAAATTAGACCAAAATTTTTGATTTCTTTATGCGGCCGTGGTCTAGCTGTAAAGCTCACAATCGATGAGACCCGTGTTCGAACCTCGCTAAATGCTGACCTCGATGTAACTTTGTTATATGTACTTTGGTCGCTCATTAAAGAGTGGTAGGCAGACTGATGATGGTTATTTGTTCAGTCTGCCGTCCCTAATAACTTAATACCTAATAGTATGGTAACAAAACAATATTCTGAAATAATATCTAATTTTTTATTAATTCATTTCAATTATATCAACACAACATTTACCAATCAATAGACAATGTTTAATTACATAAAAAAAACGTCAATTATTAAAGCATTTAATATAATAATAACCTCAAATATTGCATCAGAATACATCTAATTACTCAATAACGGTGAAAAAATTTAAACTGATTGGCAATAAAGTAGATTTATTTTTTTACAAAATAATTAAAAATCATCGATAAACTCGAAAAAAAATTGTGGGCCCATTTCTCTTAGGTGAATGGGTATACTCCTTTAGCTGCATTGAGAGAATGGAATGTTCTTAGAGTCCCTAATGAAGTTCATTATCAAGTTAAACCACAAAAGATATTTCGGTTCAAATATATTTTTATTTATAGTTTAGGTTGCAGTAAAATAACTTATCCCGTTTGGAAAAAAAAATATAGCCACACCTACCTCGTTTATTTAATAAAGTATTTTATTAATCTAGGTAGGTATAAAACGTACTCGCTAAACAAAAATTGCCGAAATTATTTATTCAATTGCAATATTTTTGTGGATAAAAAAAACGAACTTTAAGCTAATATTTCTTAATTTCATTTATAAATTATATCATGCTAATTACTTTCACAAAAATTCGAATAGAAAGTTATTAAAATCATCAATTACGTGTACTCACTTTTATTAAAAATACACTCGTTAAATTAATTAATTTTAACAACAACACAAACACTGGCTGAAAAAAAACTGGTTGTAACTGCCAAAAAAAAAAGGGCGCGAAAAAAAACCTACTGTCACGTGGAAAAAAAAAATAAACGTCAAAATTTTTGTTTATTTACATGAGGTATTTTTCGGGCGGTGCGGTGACGTGCGCGCGACACGATTTGCTTATAAGACTGGTCTAAACTTAACCGCTTACTAATTTTAAAATAGCTATTCTAAATTTCCACTAATAATATACGCTGACAAAGACGCTAACTTAGGTGAATAATAAGTACATACACCAGTGGCGTAGCTAACATAAGTGGCATAGTACCTGGGGCGTTTTGTGGTGGTATCACCGCACAACAGCCAAATAACAAAGTTACCCCCAAACTGGTGGCAGCACCTTTTTCCACTTTACTCTTTCTATACTATAAATCCATGGAGAAAATGTTGACAACCCTACTATTCCGGTTAAATAAAATCGTGAGTTTGCACGTAGATAGAATGTAGTAAAACGTAATTACTATAAAGAAATTTAGATTAGTCATCGATAAATATCTACGTTTAATATTGATAAAAACAATAAATCTTAGAGATAACAATTTGATAATAATATAATTAAGTATGTCATTTCTGAACGAAACTTTATTCAAAACGGTAGAATTCAGAACGAATTTTATAAAGTTCTATTTTTAAATTTGCAAACATGCATGGGGTTACCGTCGTTGGCGGAGATAGTGTCAATGTCGTTGGAGGAGACGGGGTGAATGTCATTGGGGGAGACGGGGTGAATGTCGTTGGGGGAGACGGGGTGAATGTCGTTGGGGGAGACGGGGTGAATGTCGTTGGGGGGGATGGAGTCAATGTCGTTGGCGGAGACGGGGTGAATGTTGCGGATGGAGACAGTGTTAATATAGTGAATTGAACATATAGTCATTAGAAATAAGTAAAACCATTATTAACATGTGGCAAACTTATATATGGTGTTTTTTTTTTTTGTTATTTAATTAAATAAGTTTAACTGTAAGTTTTTTTTTTCTTGAAGACCAAAGTAAGAATTTACATTTACGCCGTGAAGGCGTGACGCGAAATGTTTGGCGCGCTTTTGCCCGGGAAGGTTGAGGTGTTTTTTATCCCTTACCTTAATTAGTTTAGTGGTTATTATTGTGTAAAATTGGTGTTATTTTGCGTAATTTTATGCTGATTGTGGAAACATTAAAATTCACTCTATATGAGGTAACGGAAGTAGTTGTTTTTTGTGGTTATCCCACGCGGTGAAAGCGCTCATATTGTGACGTGACCGGGTGAATTGCCGCCAAATACTCAAGAAAGCGTCAAATTGTAAAACACCATTGCAATTTGATGCAAAAACATCAAGAATTTACTACTCGACATTGGCAGAATTGTCGTTGTTATGACATCTGAGGCCATTTAACAAAAGAAGAAGAAGATAGAGATACGTTTTCATTTTTACGAATTTTTTAGCCGTTTGTTGTCTCAAAAATGAAATGTAATAGAAATTAACTCATTGGCTACCGTTTTTTATTGTTATTAACGTCGTATCAGATACATATACCTTGAAAGTAATTTATTAATTAATTTATCTATAAGGTAAAAGATAAAGAGTATAATTATCTATTTCTATTAATCTAGAGTGGGGCCGACAATTCACCGATTTTAATTGGGCATTTTTTTACTAATTCGTCATATGACGAATTCGGTTTTGTCACTACTGTCCCAGCTGTCTGACAGGTTTCAGGAAGGCTCGAGGGGCGGAGGGGGGATGAAGGGTGGTAGTGTCTATGCGTGCGCGTGAGTTTGTGTGTATGTCATTTTGACATATAGGTTTGAATTTCAACTAACGGCGCAACCACTCACCAATAAGTAAAGAACTCTGCTAAATCCATGCAGTCGGGTGCTCTTGTCCTCGATGGCTCATCGACAATGCCAGAGTCGACGTCTTCTTCTGAACTCGATTCTGTTTCAGTCTCAGAGAATTGGTCCCGTTGCACAACACTCATTTCAAAATGGCGACCTGCCATTGACACATTGATTTTTGGCGCGTTTTTTTATACGTAAAAGTGTTTACCAAAATATTTTTAGGTCCAATTGCAACAAAAGTCCGGTTAAAGTTACTTTGACTGTTACGTTTACATTTAATTGTACCATCGTCGCGCCTGTCACTTTTGACGCTTATTTTAACGATAACCGTAACCAGCCTCAGTCTTTTTTTTTTTATTGTAGCTCGGCATGTGACAACACTCCGCCTGATGTAAAGCTAGAGTGCGCTCCATGAATGGAAACAACTGCTACTACAGAGAAACCTGTGCGGGCAGCAGTCGCCTCCACTATGCCGGCTTGAGGAGACGAGCATGTACCATCTATTGACAGTGCACACTCCTCTCGCTATACCTGGCTACTTTCAAACTATTCCCGAAACGCGACAAAGTCACTTCACGGGTGTTACATTCGAAAGTGGTGGTACTACCCCAGGACGGCAGATTGGGCTAATAAAAATCACAGTCGAAACAATCCCAAAAGGTTCGGGCACTCCTTCTTCTGCCGTTCCATCAAATTGTGGAACGACCTTCCCAGTCACGTCTTTCCCCCCTTCCTATAACATGGGATCCTTCAAGCACAGTGTGAAGAGGCATCTCATCAAACCGGCATAGCGGACGCGACTGCTGTCTGCAGGTCCCCTTCTCTGACAGCAGTCGCGTCCGTTCATAGATCGCACATCAGGCGGGGTGCGGTCATATGGCATCTAAAATAAAATAAAAAAACAGCGAATCTTGGCTGGTTAAAGTTAAAGTAATCGTCTAACCAATGTCACTAACGTCAAATGTATGAAAAGAAGCCAAATATGTTTTTCTATTATTTTTAGAGATCAGCCACCTTCTAACGATAACAATATGAAATTACACGATATTGCAACGCGTGTGGAGTAAATGTAAACATAACCGTTAAAGTCACAATAAAATGTAACAGTCAAAGTAACTTTAACCGACTTTTTGGTGCAATTAGACCTTAATATTGTATAGTACAATTAAGAGATCTCACTTTACGCCGTGACAACGTAAATGTAAACACAAGCCGCAGAAACAACTGTTACCACAGCAAAACTCCGGCAGCACTCGTCTCCACTATACCGGCCTTACATTCAATACTAAATTCATGACTAGTGGGAACGAGCCTTAAAAGAACTTAGTTTAAAAACTATTTCGATAACTGACGATTGATTAGTTGCAAAAAAAATCCAATTGGTCTTTATATCTATTGACTTAAAGTCGAAATTGATTTATAATTTTATCATTATTATTGGCAAGGAGCAACTATAGAATCTGACATTTAGCTAGTATAAAATACGTTTGTAGCCAAGATACGTTATTTTTGTCGACCTAATTAATCTATACTTATGCTATACTAGCTAAAGGTAGGTACAAATAATAACTCTCAAATAATCATCAATATAATTAAATCGGCCGTGGACCAGTAGTAAAACGCGTGGACTCACGATCGATGCGACTCACTAAATTCTGACCAATGTATAGTTACATTAACCCCCCCATAAGGTGTGGTAAAGGGGTGATAATGGGTAATAGAGGTATTAAACTATTTTCGGTTTCAGCGTCCCAAAAAACATAGAAATACACATCTATCTTGATTTTATATAAAAATTGAAATTTTAACCCCCCGTAAAGGGTGGTAAGGGGGTGCTAGCGGGAAAACAGGCATTTTTCATTGTCATATTCTGTTTCAGCGACCCCAAAAACCTAAGAATAATGGCTTCTCCCATCTGGTTCATCAATTTTTTTTTGTGTGCTTGTCATTGATGATATCTGTTTATTTAATGTAATTAAACATTGCCTATTGATTGGTATAACGTTGATATAATTGAAAGGAATTAATAAAAAAAATATAGTAGAATATGTGTGTATCAAAAGAAGCCAAATATTAGAGGTGGGTCGTTGACAAATTTTTCATCAACGAAAAGAAACCGTTTACGTGAAATGATTGGTGGACTGTTAACTCGTTGATGGTAGAAAAACAGTTGATAAAACCAGTTCGTTGAATCAACGCCCATGTCTACCAAATATGTTTTTCTATTAATATTTCGGTATTGTATCTCAATGTATTGTACACTTAATTACATCAGCCACCCTTTTATCGATAGCATTATGAATTGACACGATGGTGCAACGCGTGTGGAAGAAAAGTAAACGTAACCGTTAAAGCCGTCGTGAAATATAAAAACAAAGTTACGTTACGTTTACATTATGGTGTATATTTACTCCACACGAGTTGCACCAACCGTAACCAGCGAATCTTGACTTGGTTAAAGTTAAAGTAATCGTCAAACCAATGTCGCTAACGTAAAATGTATGAAAAGAAGCCAAATATGTTTTACTATTATTTTTTCGGGATCAGCCACCCTTTTAACGATAACAATATGAATTTACACGATACTGCAACGCGTGTGGAGTAAATGTAAACGTTTAACGGTCGTCGTCGCGTAAAAGTAACAGTTAAAGTTATTTTAACCGGGCATCTGGTGCAAACGACCCTAACGGGCCTTTTGGTGCAATTAAACCTTAAGGTAGGAGGAGATATTAAATTCTTAATGCGTGAAGCTGACGGAAATTAAGTCCTTATTTAACATTATTATAATAAATGTTAATTGAAAAAAAAATGTATATACGACTAATTTTATTCGTAGTCTGATTAATCCGGACCTTAGGCTTGTGTGAGTCTCTTTTTAGATTCACGCTGCCACGGCGCGAAGTGAGAGCCCTCACTTAGATAGAATCCCTTCATTTGTAATTAACCTCCGCGTCAACCCACTGGTTCACTTTACGCCGTGAAAGCGTAAATTTAAACTCATACTTGGCCCTCTGAGAGTAGGTTTGTCAAGGAACCATGTTTCTATAAACTTTTGGATCAAACTTAATTCGTTAAAAATTCTTATATTGTAGATGCCGACTAACCTAACAGTAGAAAGTTTGTTAAATTGCGTAGTATTTAAAATAGCAGCTGCTTTACTTTATAAACTAATAAATACAAATTTTTACATTTAATAACTTGTATAAATTAAAAATAACAACCTGAAAATACAAAGGAAATTGGCGCGTAGTTTTTTTTTTAAATTTAATTTTACCTGACAAAGAGCGCGTGACTTTTACATAAGGTACTTTTTTGGTAAACACTTTTATGCACTTTTAAGAGGTATTTTATAGTTGCAATATTTTTTATGTTTTTTTTTTTGTTTTATTATGCAAGCGGTTTTGTTTGCTGGTCGCGGTGCACTGCTGCACTTTATTCATAGATAATATGTCACCAGCTAAAACGAATAGTGGGGTAGAGACGGCAATGTTACAATAATATTTAAACATTTTAATTAAATTTAAAAAATTAATATTTTTTTATAATATTGCTATTTATTTTATTTTTAAATAAATCTAGTTCTGAATGGTGGACCTGACTAAAAAAAGAACGCAACTGAGGGCCAGTATAAGGTTGCCAATCAATCGATGTAATTTTGACATTGACTATTGGTAGAGAAACATCGTTTTACGCTGCCACGGCGTGAATGCAACCTCGTACTTGGTCCTCTGATCCTAATTATAAAATAATATATTAGGACTGACGAGTAATATTTATCAATTTAATTTTTGGAATATTAAAATGCTATAGATCTGGGCCTATAGTCAATATCGAATCGACAATAAAATGTATGGGATTCGACGTTTCGTTATCACTTAGGCGACAGTGAAACGTCAAATCCCATACATTTTGTTTTCGATTTGACAAGTGACAACTTTCGACCAATAGAATCGTCATAATTTAATATCTTTAAAAAATATTTCAATATATTTCAACTTTCAGTACATTTTGATGTTGTTATTATAGTGAAACCCGAATAAAGAAATACATAATTATAATTTAATAATAAAAAAACGTTTCAATGCATTTTGTTGTTCTTCTTACAAAATAAGGCCAAGACGTTAAACTATTTTCGTTCGAGTTCAAACGCCTGTTTTCATCAAGTCTGCCTAATACGATAGATTCGGATGCTATGGGTAGAGGGTGGGCAGCGGGTTTAGTAGCAGGCAATAGACCTCCAATACTCGGACCCGGTATACTTTGTATTTTTGTAATTTTAAAATAAATTATTAACAACCATTGAGATATATACTAGAGGCGCAATAACGCTCCCAACGTGAGGCGAGTGAAGATCTGCCCACAGCCATAATTAAGCTTTCTGTCAGTTGGTATTTGACAGGACGTATATAAACTCATAATGGGCAAATATGTGGTGAAAACGTGTAATTCTCGATCCCAAATGCACAACAAAAAAAGCGGAATTACGTTTCACACGTAAATATATCCTTTCAACATCAATATTGTCCTTAAACAACAAAAAAACAAATAAAATTAGGGATATTTTTTACATTTAGTGTTGCTAGTAAAACATCGTTTCCCATAAGCCGTATTATAATATAAAAAAAGAATTATTTTATTTTTAAGAAAGAATAATTTCAACTTATATTAAACAATTAAAACATTGAACTTTATTTTATTTAGCTGAAAATGCATGCCTCTAGATATAATATAATCGACACTGAATAAAAATATCTAAAGAAAAAGAAAATTTGTGTGTGGAAAATTTTTTAACTATACCGGCAACACTAAGATTGACATTGTCAAATCGTTTGAAACGTCCTACGGCTTTTTCATGTCAAATGTATGGGGTTTGCGCCTCTAGTATAATATCTCAATGTTAACAACTTTTTAAATTCATATATTTTTATAATAGCTCGGCATATGTCCACGCCTGATGCAAAGCTAGAGTGCTGTCCACGAACGGAAACAGTCGTCTACGTAAGGTGGTACTATCTATATACAGGTCAGAATAAATCAGAAACTATAAGAAATAGAAAAATTGAAACAAAATCAAAATCAACGGGTTCGATTGTAAAAACATAATAATTTTGAAATAAAAAAAAATTTACGCACGGGTTGCCTCAATGGCTATCTGCCAAATATCATGACAAAACCAATTTATACATCATTCGCGTCATTGATATATACAATATATCTCTATGATTGCGTTTTATAATATATTTCTATTTTAATTTATATGAAACTATCTAAACTTAAGTTTCTAATGTGGATGAGTGAATAATTGAATATGGTTGATTATTATCCATTGAGTGTTCGTCAACGTGCGTAAGTGCGGGCGAATGATTTAAAATAGAAGAATATATGTTTTTATTACACTTTGAAAGCTCCTAACGAAGTTTTAGGAAAGATTTTAACTAAAAATGATAAACGAACGAAAAGACTAGGCTCCATAGGTAACGAAGTTCTTGCCTTAAAGAAAAAAAAAGAAAAGTCATCAACATCGGTGTCAATGATTTTCTAACCTAAAACTTGGAATTCATGGAATTCGAGAAAAGATGTCGAACAGCAATCTATTTCTTAAATCGGGCTTCGTTAGGGCTCCATTACAGAATGGCGTTGGCAGATACGTCGGCCAATTGCAACGAGTTGTGTTGAAGTTTTGTAAGAGTCACGGGGGCAGTCGGGGAATGAGGTATCACTAAATTGTTCTAATTCAGCCTTTCATTATATTTTACTTACATTACTTCTTATTAGTAGACAAAGAAGTCAGACTTATGATATCTCTCTCTTATGTCTATGCAAATAATGGCTTTTAAACACACAATTTTGTAAAATACACAATAAATTAGCCAGTATAACAAGAGGAGTGTGCGCTGTCAATCTAGATGGTGCATGCTCGTCTCCTCAAGCCGGCACGGTGGAGGCGAATATTGCCCGTAGAGATTTATCTATAGTAGCAACAATTTACTATTTGCAGAGATTTCATAGAACAAAATTTAGTTGATTTTGCTAACGAAAATCCTGGGGTGGTAGTTTATTTGAAGCCTCGAAGACATCGGGGCCCTATCATCGTCGGAGAATATTGTAAGTGAATTAAATTAATAGACTCAAAATAACTCCTTAATTAGACACAGATTAAAAATCTGGTAAAACGAAGATGTTTACATGTGTTCCTTTCGTAATTTATTTATTTATAGAATTACAGCTTAATAAATCAAAATGTTTTTTTTATTGTAGCTCGGCATGTGACAACACTCCGCCTGATGTAAAGCTAGAGTGCGGTCCATGAATGGAAACAACTGCTACTACAGAGATAAACCTGTTTGGGGAGCAGTCGCCTCCACAGTGCACACTCCTCTCGTTATACCTGGCTACTTTCAAACTATTCCTGACACGCGACAATGTCACTTCACGGGTGTGTAATTCGAAAGTGGTGGTACAACCCCAACACGGTAGACTGGACTAATAACTATCATCAATCTGCCTACCACTCTTTAATAATATAGAATAATAACAAATAAAAAGATGTATTGTGTGAAAGTGGATGGCAGTGTCGGAAGGGGGCGCTAGGAAGACCCTTCTCAGTCAATCGGTCAACTGCCGAGAGTTGAGCACCCTCAACCGACGTGCATGCATGAGGGGAGTAATGGATGTGGTCGAAGCGAAAGTGGTATCTAGAGAGAGGAGTCGCCGGCGCTCCATAGTTTCTGCCTACCCCAGTGGGAACAAGACGTGAGTAAGTAACAAATAAAAAAACTCGATTTAATTTCAGTAAATGGCGACAGGGTATGGATGAGTATGCATAACAAAAGTATATCAGAAATTACTAAATGGATGGAGGTATGTTCATTATGTTGAATACGACAATGCCCATTTGATACGTAATAGTTGGTTAACAAAACAATATTCTATAATAATATCTTATTTATTCACTAATTCATTTCAATTATATCAACACATCGTTTACCAATCAATAGACAATGTTTAATTACATAAACAAACAGATATCATCAATTATTAAAGCATTTAATACAATACAACATGAGCGGCCGTGGTCTAGCCGTAAAACGCGTGAACTCACGATCGATGAGACTCGTGTTCTAACCTCGCTAATTCTGACCGGTACCGATGTAACTTTGTTATATGTACTTTGGTAGCTCAGTGACTATAGGCACTATTAAAGAGTGGTAGGCAGACTGATGATGGTTATTAGTCCAGTCTGTCGTCCTGGGGTAGTACCACTACTTTCAAATGTAACACCCGTGAAGTGACCTTGTCGCAGTTTGAAAGTAGCCAGGTATAGCGAGAGGAGTGTGCACTGTCAATCTAAGATGGTACATGCTCGTCTCCTCAAGCCCCATGGTGGAGGCGACTGCTGCCCGCACAGCCTTCTCTGTAGTAGCAGTTGTTTCCACTCATGGACCGCACTCTAGCTTAACATCAGGCGTAGTGTTGTCACATGCCGAGCTGCAATATAAAAAAGTGCATTTTTGCAGGTCCTAAGAACGCAAACAGGTGACGTCGCTAAGACAAGGTTGCGGAAATATCAATACACTGATTACCCATCAGTTCAAGGTCCGTGGACACCGTTCACCTTCAAAAATCCAGAACTGAACGTGGCTAGACTACCAGACCCGAAATATGGTGCGAATGATCGGCTGCCTAAATCTGCAACCGAAGTCTTGGAGGAATTATTCCAGAAGCAAAAGTTGAATGGATAATTTTAATTAGGATTTTATGCAGTCTAGCTGTAGCGTTTATTTTTTTGCTCCGAACGGATGGACAGTGCCGGATTAAGCCAGCGCGGGGCCTGTAGCAAATTCTGTCAAGGGGCCCCTGGGTTTGCTTTAGGTTCTCAAGTTTAGGGTATTAAATAAGTGGAAGTGAAGCTAGCCTAAGGAGCTTCGCGTTTAAGGCATGCAAGATATTTTACGGTCCTATCTAAATTAATATATTTTTATTACTGTCAGACAGGGGTTGGAGTGCGGGGCCCGTAGCATTTGCTACGTGGCTAATCCGGCACTGCGGATGGAGTTTTGAAAAGCTTTGCAGTTGAATTAGGGAGGCCAATTTTTTATTTAATTTAATATTTTAGAGTTATTTGCATTTATTGCAAATAGAACTAGATGTACAATAACACTCCCAATGTGACGGGAGAGAAAAGATTACCGCAGTCACCTTTAAGTGACGCAGATGTATGAAGTTTGCACCTCTAGTATATATCTCTATGGTTAACTACCATTTTTATTTCAGCAGTAGGATTTATTCCATTTTTTTTTGTAGGAACAAAGCTTTTGAAAGCTTCTCGAAATTAAATAAACGCTATAGGTGGTCACCAGTTTAAATATATTTAATAAGAGTTTCAAAGTCTAAAAAAACTGTCAGAAGACGGATTTTTTTTCTGACTGCGCTAGATTCGGTTTTAAATGTTTTTTTTGGTTTTGAATTAATAGAATTGTATATTATAGGTAATTTAATAAAGAATATTTTGAAAAAGATAGTTTGTATACTTTTGGCAACAATATGCACTATAGGGTTAAAGAAGTTGTTAATAGTGATACTTAATAATGTAGATATATTAATAAAAATTTTAATTTACTTTTTTTTCTTAATTCAGTCTGCCCTGCAGCATTTGTTAAGCTATAGTGTGGTCCAGGAACGGAGAACGACTGTAATAGAAATGCGCATCCAACAGTCGCCTCCACTATACTGGTTTAGTTAAGCGAATTACAATTCTCTTCATGCAAGATCTACAGTTAATGTATAATATTCTACAGTAACCCAGATTTCATAAGGATGTCTGATTTGATCGGCATATGTCTACACGTGAACGGAAACAACTGTCTCCGCTATGCCGGCTTGAGGAGGCGAATGTGCACCATCTAGATAGACAGTACACACTTCTCTTCGTTATACCTGGCTACTTTCAAACTGTTCCCGAAACGCGACAAGGTGCCTTCACGGGTGTGTAATTCTTAACTCCAGGTGTGTACTACCGCAGGGGGGCTATTGCGGACGCGAGCTCACCGTGAGTCACGATGACTATCTGGTTTCCTTCCGGCACTATTTGTAATGTAATTGGACGAGCCACTGTCAACAGGGAATGCCCATCGTGTTTCGTCCAATTACATTACAAATAGTGCCGGAAGGAAACCAGATAGTCACCGTGACTCACGGTGAGCTCGCGTCCGCAATAGCCCCTCAGGACGGCAGACTGGGCTAATAACTATTATGTCCTGGGTCTGCCTTGTTTAACGCATCCATTCACATCAGATTTATATATTCCTTTCAGTCATCCTTTCCATGTGCCCAAACCGTCCAAGCGTTCATTTTATTCTGTATTTCTATAAATTTTAAAATAGGTAATTTGGGGCAATCAAAAACAAAACTTATACAAAAATACTTTTATTTTTCTTTAACTTAATAAAATTTTAGAACAAGATTTAAATCCTTCGAGGCCGTTAATAAACCTTGGTCCTTCGTGCCGGATTTTTCAAATATTGCATGCAGACAAAAAACTTAAATAAGAAAATATATTTTTATACAGTTTTTCTTGGCGAAATAAAAACAAAATGGAATTGAAGACGAAGATCGAGATATGAGAAGATTTAGGAACTCCTCTTTGGCTCCTGATTACTTGCCAACAAAGCAAAACGGCTAACAATCGCGACACGCGCTTGAGAGGACGTATGGACACTCCGCCTGCTGTAAAGCTAGAGTGCTATCCATGAACTGAAACAACTACTGCTACACAGAAATCTTTACGGGCAGCAGTCGCCTCACTACGCCGGCCTGAGGAGACGAGTATGCATTGTCTAGATTGATAGTGCACACTCCTCTCGCTATACCTGTACTCCTAACAGTGCCGGATTAAGCCAGCGCGGGGCCTGTAGCAAATTCTGTCAAGGGGCCCTTGGTTTGCTTTAGGTTCTCAAGTTTAGGGTATTAAATAAGTGGAAGTGAAGCATAGCCTAAGGCGCTTTACGTTTAAGGCATTTAACGCTCCTATTTAAATTAATATTTTTATATTACGGTCAGACAGGGGCCCCCAAATCACGGGGCCCGTAGCATTTGCTACTCTTGCTACGTGGCTAATCCGGCACTGACTCCTAATTATATCAGCCACCCTTTTCTCGATAACGATATGAATTTACACGATGGTGCAACGCGCGTGGAGTAAATGTAACTTTAACAGGCCTTTTGTTGCAACAGGGCCAAAGAGTAGCTCCCCAATCCATAATAACTGTGACTAGATCCTTCGAACCGGATTTTTAATATACGCATACGAAAACTTAATTCAAAAACGGACCCCAAGCCGCTTATGACCACTATTTGTTAAAAAAAATAAACTCAAATCAGCCTTCTCTAAACAAAATATCACTTGGTCCTTCGTGCCGGACCTTTACAACCATTGTTTTGGCTCAATCATTGGTGAGTGCTAACTTTTTAGAGGAAAAATAACATCGTGCTTTTGAATAAAAATTGGATTTGTAGCGAATGGAAGAAACTCATAATTTACCATTTTTTAATCTTAGTCTTTTGTCGTTTTCCTTCTTTCGTCTGTTCAGTCTTTGATATTTAAAGAAGCAAACTGCCAACTACCCACAATTTTTGGCTTCGTCTTTGTAGCAAAACGTCCATGGGCTAAAGTCGAAAGCCAATCGACAGTTGTCACTCGATCGAATCGAAAACAATATGTATGAGATTTGACGTTTCAAGCGATAACGAAACGTCAAATCCCATACATTTTGGTTTTCGATTTTTTTTTTTTTGTTTTATATGGCGTATAACAATTTGCCAGTGTCGAAGTAAATATTTTTGCATCAAGTTAATTACATTGTACATCACGAGTCATTCATTCATCACACCAAACAGTCAGGTCAAGTCTCAGCCAAATCAAAAATTGTTCCAGTAAAGTGGTAGAATCTTTACTAAAACTTCCTACGGAGTTTTGGAGGGAAAATGGAAACACACTCACTCACCCACGTTCACGAACACTTAATGGTTAATAATCCACCATTATTACACATTAACACTCGAAGAACACACAAGTTTAGGAAAATAATTCAAAACAGACAACCAGGGGGGCTATTGCGGCTGCGAGCTCACCGTGAGTCACGGTGACTGTCTGGTTTCCTTCCGGCACTATTTCTAATGTGATCGGACGAGCTACCGTCAACAGGGAACGCCCATCGTGGCTCGTCCAATTACATTACAAATAGTGCCGGAAGGAAACCAGATAGTCATCGTGACTCACGGTGAGCTCGCGTCCGCAAAAGCCCTCCTGACGTCTCAAGATGGCCGCCAAAACTCGGTTTTCGATTCGATCAAGTGACATCTGTAAATTGACTTGACTTTAGGCCCAGGGTCTCTATAAGAAAAAATGTACACTACGAATTTCTCTCACCGCTACAGAACTAATTTTTATTAGTACCCTATTCAGAAAGGCCTATCTCAATATTACACGCTATTTCATTACTAAATCCAATCTCGTGTGCATTCACAACCACATCGTCACCCCCAACTAACTGCACATTATTTTCAGTATGAAATTCAGTTTTAAAGTGAGAATTTTTTATATGTACATTCATGTACCTCGGCGACCTGAATCCCTTACCACATATCGCACAAATGTGCTGCTTTCCATCGTTATAATGGACTCTACGTTTATGGACTCGTAAATATTGCATGCATTTGAAGTGGGAAGGGCACAAGTCGCAGTGGAATTCGCCGTTCGTGTGCACCGACTTCAGATGCACCGCGAGAGACGAATGGGTGTAGAATGACTTCGGACATTTTGGACAGTAGAATATTTCTCTATATCTTTCCGGGTCTTGGTCGTAGAGTAATTCTTTATTATTAAATTTGAACTCTAAAACGTGTTTCTTCTCATGCTTCACCAAATATCTTTTACATTTAAAATATTCATTACAAATCTCACATTGATAGCATCCAGTCCCGTGCACTTCCTTAACGTGCGACATCCAGCTTTTGTATTTGTAAATTTTTTTACACAGGCGACACTTGACGTAGCTGTCAGTTATTTTAGTGTTGCCATGTTTGGCTAAATGTTCTATCAAGTGTTGTCTACTTATAAAATATATTTGGCACGTGTCGCACTGAAAGAATTGTTTTTTTATTATTTGCACTTTTAGGTGACGCAGATTGTGTTTTAAAAGGTCGTATCTGTAAAAAAAATGCAAATGTTATTATTACATAATACACACACTATGACAGTACAAGCGATAGCTTAGAAATATAGTTAAATATTAGATTAAATTAAAAAGTGGCCGTGGTCTGGCGGTAAGACGCGTGAACTCACGATCGACGAGACCCGTGTTCGAACCTCGCTAATTAATTCTAACCGGTACCAATGTAACTTTGTTATATGTACTTTGGTCGCTCAACGCCTATGGGCAATATTAAACAGTGGTAGGCAGACTGAGGATGGCAGTCTGCCATCCTGGGGTAGTACCACCACTTTCGAATGTAACACCCGTGAAGTGACTTTGTCGCGTTTCGGCAATAGTTTGAAAGTAGCCAGGTATAACGAGAGGAGTGTGCACCGTCAATCTAAGATGGTACATGCTCGTCTCCTCAAGCCGGCATAGTGGAGGCGACTGCTACCCGCATAGGTTTCTCTGTAGCAGCAGTTGTTTCCACTCGTAGACCGCACTCTAGCTTTACATCAGGTGAAGTGTTGTCACATGCCGAGCTACAATAAAAAAAGGGCAAATACGTTCCGCATAACTAAAAAGTGGACCACGCAAACTAGGTCTAACTGACACACTTTGACACAAGTACGTAAAGCGGGCTACACACGTTAAGTTTTAACTGACACGTATAAGTAGGCAAAATAGAATGGTACAGGGGGGCTATTGCGGACGCGAGCTCACCGTGAGTAACGGTGACTATCTGGTTTCCTTCCCGCACTATTTGTAATGTGATTGGACGAGCCACGATGGGCGTTCCCTGTTGACAGTGGCTCGTGACTCACGGTGAGCTCGCGTCCGCAATAGCCCCTCAGTTCTCGTGCACCTACGATTTTAACTGAATAGTATGTGTATAGCCCACTTAAATGGTTGACAGCATTGCAGTCTGCCAACGCCTTGTACCTTTGTCTCCTGTGCATCTTTATACATACTGTAATAGAGTGAGTGAGTGGGTGTAGTTGTTTTTTTTTTAAATTATTATTGTATCTCGGCATATGACAACACTCAGCCTGATGTAAAGCTAGAGTGCGGTCCATGAACGGAAACAACTGCTACTGCAGAGAAATCTCTACAGGCAGTAGTCGCCTCCACTATGCCGGCTTGAGGAGAACGGTACATCCAGATTGACAGTGCACACTCCTCTCGCTATACCTGGCTACTTTCAAACGCGACAAGGGTACTTCACGGGTGTTACATTAAAAAGTGATTGTACTACCCGCAACACGGCAGACTGGACAAATAACCATCATCAGTCTGCCTACCACTCTTTAATGAGCGACCAAAGTACATATAACATAGTTACATTGGTCAGAATTTAGCGAGGTTTGAACACGGGTCTCATCGATCATGAGTTCACGTGTTCAGCCGCTAGACCACGGCCGTTCTAAGACAACAGAGAACATAGAGTATCTTCCTCTTGTTGCTTTTAACCTAGTAAAGAAATAAACAAACTTACTCGTTAGCGAAAGTGGACGCACAAAAATCGCAGTAATATTCTAACATCTCAGCTTTAACGATGTCGCTCTGGCCAAAAATACAATCAGCTTCTAATTTTATATCATTGTTTATATTTGTGTCCAAATATGGTATATCTATTTCCATCTGGAAGAAACACATAATATTTGCATCTAGTCTTGCACTACGACGCATGAACCGAGTGAACGAAATGAGACCCGTGTTCGAACCTCGCTTAATTCTGACCAATGTAACTATGTTATATGTACTTTGGTCGCTCATTAAAGAGTGGTAGGCAGACTAATGGTGGTTATTAGCCAGTCTGCCGTGTTGGGGTAGTACCACTTTCAATTTTCACACCCATGAAGTGATCTTAGTCACTTGGTTATGGTGTAAAAATATGTACTTTGGTCGCTCAGTGCCTATAGGCACTATTAAAGAGTGGTAGGCAGACTGATGATGGTTATCTGTCCAGCCTGCCGTCCTGGGGTAGTACCACCACTTTCGAATGTAATACCCATGAAGTGACTTTGTTGCGTTTCGGGAATAGTTTGAAAGTAGCCAGGTATAACGAGAAGAGTGCATTGTCAATCTAAGATGGTACATGCTCGCCTCCTCAAGCCGGCATAGTGGAGGCGACTGCCACCCGCACAGGTTTCTCTGTAGTAGCAGTTGTTTCCATTCATGGACCGCACTCTAGCTTTACATCAGGCGGAGTGTTGTCACATGCCGAGCTACAATAAAAAAAAAAGAGAGGAGCGTGCCCTGTCAACCTGCGTGTAGAAATTTATCTCTAGTAGCGGTTGTTTCTTACCATAATACTGCGTTCTTCCATTAAATTATGAAAATATTCCGGTTCTTGTGTTATTTTTATATCTCCGTCCATTTTATTCTGTAATTTATATTGTAAATGAATTATTATTTGTTTTTTTCCGAATATTAACGTGATAAATTAGTTATTCTCAGATTAAGATGAAAATAATATTTTTATTTTATTTATTTTCGGGAAACTAATACGGTATTAGTAGAAAATATGCCACTTCTGCTCTAAACAAATTAGGAAGAAACTACTTCTCGACCAGATTGTCTACAGCAAAAAAGACTAGGCATGTTAAAAGCCATGATATCGTATCTTTACACATGGAAGCATGGTCAAATCAAAAATTGGTAGGTAAGTTTAAATGTTAAAACATTACTGTAAACTAGCTTTTTACATTTGTATACATATCTAATTATGTAAAAAATATTGTTATTTACTGTAACTTAAAGGTTTCAGTGCATTTATCATACAATAATCAAGTAAAAATTGCTGTATACGAAACTTTAATAAAACGTTGTGTTTATTATTACTTACCTAAGTTGTTAAAATTATTTCTATAAACATTTACTTATATATTCTAAGGTCTTCTTTCTTGTCTGTAGTTTATAAACTTAATATTATTATTTAGAATTGAATTAAAAGGAGACGCCTCGCCGACAAAGGCCGAAAACAGCATTATTTATTATCGAATCGGCATGGCATCGGCATTCAAAAAAATCCTTTGACATTTATAGTTTTAATTTTTATCCGATGCGATTACAACGAAATCGCAAAACTATTTTATTAGGGTGGTTTGCACCAGAGAAGGCCGGCTAAAGTAACTTTGACTGTTACTTTAACTTTAACTTTGACAGTTACCTTTACTTTTACTCCACGCGCGTTGCACCATCGTGTAAATTAATTCGTTATAGTTAAAAGGGTTGCTGGTGTAATGAGGAGTTAGATAAATAATACAAGATTTAAATGAATTCTCTCAATACAAACAAGAGCGGCTTTTCAAAGATTTGACGTTAGCGACATTGATTTAACTATTACTTTAACTTTGACCGGCCGAAATTCGCCAGTAACGGTTAAGGTTAAAGTAATCGTCAAATGTGACAGATTTTTTTTGAAGCAAACCAATTTTAACTTTAACCATTACTTTAACGTGACAGTAATAGTTAAGTCATATGGTGCAAATGGACATTAAACACATTATTAATTTCCATAAATTACATTTTCATTGTATTAAACAATTAATTTAAAAATAAAGAAAATTTGAAGTCCTTTTTCCCCGCCATTATTTTTTTACCGATATTATTAATAATATTTTATTTAAACCGATGTTTCAGACCCTGACTAACCAATTTTAAATATTATCGAGGACATTAGGATAAAGGGAAAAGTATTCGTAAATAAAACCACACGAATTACAGTGAGTGTCCATTTATTTGTGTACCCGAAGGCAAATAAACCGAATTTCTTTTTTACAATAACCGAGCGCAAACAGCAGTCCGCCCGCGCGCCATCTTGATTTCATCTATAACCTAACTTTACACACCTAACATTTCAAAATAAAAATTATTATTATTTTCCTTTAATGAACCCTCTCTCATAATTTAAGTAAAAATGTCTGTTTTAACAACTTTTATAATGCCTTTAAAATTAATCGTAATAAATACAAAAAATATCTATCTACAGTGGTAAAATAAAGAATGGTATTGTTTGCAACGTAATAATTATGTTTTTAATATTTAATAAATAAATTCTTTTATTTGGCGCGAGAATTGTATTGTAATTTATTTTATTTGTTTTTTTTTTTATTTTTTTGGCATAGATTCGAAATGCTAGCAAGTTCAGGTAAATAGAAAAAAATTGTGCTGTAATATTTGTTTTGTTTTTTTGTAATTACTTTATTTTTTATTGCCTAATTTAAAAATTCATTATTTTACGTCCAATAAAATTTCGTATCAAAAATGGGAGAAAATATATTTAAAAAAAAAAAACTAATTTTATTAAGTTCGTCTTTTGCAATTCTCAAATTTTATATTTTGTCCCATTGACATAATAAACAACTAGATGTGCGATAACGCTCCCAATGTGACGCGAGAGAAAAGATGACCTCAGTCACCTTTAGGTTTTCTGTCAGTATTCGACTTGACGGCAACATTGTCAAATCGTTTAAAGCGGCCTACGCTTTCTCATGTCAGATGTATGAAGTTTGCACCTATAGTCTATAATCTCTATGATTTGTGTAATAAAGTATTATTATTATTATTATTTATTAATTTTATGCTAACTCTGTACAGTCCAGCTGCAAATAGCCGCGCGCCCTCTA
This sequence comes from Tinea pellionella, assembly GCA_948150575.1. NCBI lineage: Eukaryota > Metazoa > Arthropoda > Insecta > Lepidoptera > Tineidae > Tinea > Tinea pellionella. The sequence continues at coordinate 3,564,285 of OX411272.1, forward strand.
CAATACCATTCTCAATTCATTAGGTGTAACGATTAAAAAAAAATCGCTAACAGAAATGGCTTCAGGATGTTGCAATTAAAATTGCAGACATTAAAAAAATTATTTAAAAAAACAGACAGAATTTTACACATAAAACAACTGTACAATACAAATAAATCTATTTGATTATTTATTTTTATACAAATAACACAAATCCTCCATCCAGGGGCTATTGTCAAAAGCCTAACGACAAGATGTCACTTGATCGAATCGAAAAGAAAACGTATGAGAGGAGAATGCCCATTTTTGGGCCCACTTGATACCCAATAGTTTGGTAACAAAACAATATTCTAAATGCCTTATTTTTTATTAATCCATTTCAACTATATCAACACATAAATTACCAATCAATAGACAATGTTTAATTACATAAAAACAGATATAATCAATTATTAAAGCATTTAATATAATAATAACCTCAAATATTGCATCAGAAAACATCCAACTACTCAATAACCCGGGTGAAAAAATTAAAACTGATTGGTAATAAGGAAGTAGATTATTTTTCTACAAAATTAAGAAAAAAATTGTGGGCCCATTTCTCTTAGACGAAAGTTTGACATTTCGTTATCACTTGGGTGGGAAACGTCGAGTGTTTGGCGCGCTTTTGCCCGGGAAGGTTGAGGTGTTTTTCATCCCTTTCCTTAATTAGTTTAGTGGTTATTATTGTGTAAAATTTGTGTTATTTTGAGAAAATTTTATGTGAGTAATTGTGGAAACATTAAAATTCACTCTATATGAGGCAACGGAAGCGGTTTTTTTTTTGTGGTTATCCCACGCCGCGAAAACGCTCATATTGTGACGTGACCGGGTGAATTGCCGCCAAATACTCCGAGAAAGCGTCAAATTGTAAAACACCATTGCAATTTGATGCAAAGACATCAAGAATTTACTACTCGACATTGGCAGAATTGTCGTTGTTATGACATCTGAGGCCATTTTGTTTTCGATTCGATCAAGTGACAACCATCGATTGGCTTCCGACTTTAGCCCAAGTATTACTATCGTTATTATGAAGCAAATTCAACCAGAGGGCCAAGTATGAATTTACATTCACGCAGTCACGGCGTAGAGTGAGATGTCTACCAGACTTTGGCCGCGGAGGTTAAAAAAAATTCAAATGAACCCATCCTATTGGGGGGAGTTCACTTTACGCCGTGAGAGCGTAAATGTTAACACATACTCATTGAGTCAGGTCGTCCAGGGAGGGGGAAAGATTCTCTTTACAGTTAACATTACTGTAATAACTTTTCAAATTCATATTATATCTTTATTTAATTATTTTTTATTGTAACTCGTGGCACCATAAGAGTGTGCACTGTCAATTTGGATGGTGCATATCAAGCCGGCATAGCGGAGGCGACTGTTGCCTGTAGAGATTTATCTGTAGTAGCGGTTGTTTCCGGCCATGGACCGCACTCTAGCTTAACATCAGGCGGAGTGTTGTCGCGTGTTGAGTATTACTCGAGGTAACACAGTGTGAGTGGATTACTTTGTCATTTTCGTTTTGTATTAAAAAAAAAAACGCCTCATTAAAAAAAGAGGTCCCAAAAAAGGAAAAAGAAAATTCAACTAAATCATTTTTTTCTTTCTAGAATTAAATTATTCTAATATATTACAAATATATGAAAATTAATTTTGCGCGTGCATTCTATATTATTAGAACGAGTTGTGACGTTTATTTGTCGCGTTTATGCAAATTTCAAACTCTCTAAAGTTGCTTTTCGAAAGAGCAACTAATATTTCTGAATAGCAACTAAACTTTCTGACGAGCAACTAAACTTTCTGACGAGCAACTAAGCTTTCTGACGAGCAACTAATATTTCTGAACGGCAACTAAGCATACTTGACGATTAATGCTAGTCTTAAGCACATTGCCTTTTAAATATCTTTCATATTATTATATATTTTTTTACTGGTATAGTTCACGTTAATAACAAAACAAACGAACGCGACAAAAACGTCAAAACACGTGCTATTAATATAAAATAATAATAGAAAAAAAAAATTACACTAGATCCGAGTAAAAAAAACATGAACGTTCGGCTACCTCCGAGTATATCCGAAAACTTTTTTTATTTAAATAAATAATATCTCTTAGTTTATAACAATCCGGAGAAACACAACACCTTCATTATTATTCACATCTGTAATGCCCCGTCTACACGAACATTACAGCCTGCTCCGGCTACACGCTCAGAATAACATGGTGGAACCTTTTCCGCAATTACCCATTGCAGCTCCTTGCCATCCACTTCCCTGCTGCTTCCCACCACTGCAGCCATCAGAGACAACGGTGGTTTTATCCATTTGCTAATTAATACCAGCTAATTGTTTTCAAAACACAATGAGATTTTTTTTTAATTGTAGCTCAGCATATAACAAGCTAGAGTGCAGTCCATGAACGGAAACAAAGACAATGCCCATGTTAGGCCCACTTGTTACCTAATAGTGTGTTAACAAAACAATATTCTAAAATAATATCTTAATTTTTCATTAATTCATTTTAATTATATCAACACATAATTTACCAATCAATAGACAATGTTTAATTACATAAACAAACAGATATAATCAATTATTAAAGCATTTAATATAATAATAACCTCAATAACTCTGGGTAAAAAAAAATTAAAACTGATTGCTGATAAGGAATGTAGATTTATTTTCCTACACAATGCACTAAAAATCATCAACAAAGTATAGACAAAAATTTCAGGCCCACTTCTCTGCAGGCGGCAGTTGCGCGAACTGCTTCGTGTTACTGAGCGAGTAGCCGGACCATGACAGGGGGCAAGACGGCCCCAGCCAGCTTAGGAGCGTACCCGAAACGACGGCAATACACGGAGAGCACCGAACACACAAATACACTCAAAATAAACTGTACTTAAATACATCTCTATATACAAATGTGTTCCGACATTTACAAACAAAAAAAACCACTGCATTATTTTAAAAATTAAATACGCCCGCCTCCCGAGCTTCGCGACTTGCACGAAGGCGTCAAAACATCCGCTTGCGTTAATACGATTCGAGATTTGTTTTTTAAATTTGGAGCGCAACAAACCGTCCCCAAATCAGCAACTATTAGTCTCATAGGAGCAACTTAACCATCCCTAAACGCATTAACACACGATAAAGCTCAATTCACGTCCACAGACACCGTACGTGGCAGACAAGTATCGGCACAGAACTAATTAAAAAAAAAAATTAAAAAAACACATTATAAAATTTATATCTAGCGATGCATATATTAATTTTTTCTTTTGTTGTTCCGGTACGCGACTGCCACGGACGGTATCTATAGATACGAACCGAACTTATATAGTTCAACAAAACATTGATAAATATTTCTTAATATAATAATAACACACTCTCTGTCAGTGTTGCGCCGGCGGTGTTTTGTTAGGTGACGTCGGGGGTGGCCAGTCGGCTGGTTCACCCTCGTACTGCGTATTTTCAAGCCTTGTTATTAATCTCTCGTCCTCGTCCCCGAATTCCCCACCCATTAGAGATGGTTCACCCACCACCATTACATCCTGGAAATTAGTCAAAAGAAAATTACATTAAAACATAATCTGTCAACTTTTTGAACGGCCGTGGTCTAGCAGTGAGACGCGAGAACTCACGATCGATGAGACTAGCTAATTCTGACCAATGTAGCTATGTTATAAGTACTTTGATCGCTCATTAAAGAGTGGTAGGCAGACTGATGATGGTTATTAGCCCAGTCTGCCACCACTTTCGAATGTAACACCCGTGAAGTACCCTTGTCGCGTTTGAAAGTAGCCAGGTATAGCGAGAGCAGTGTCACGCGAGTGCACTGTTAATCTGGATGGTGCACATTCGTTTCCTCAAGCAGGCATAGTAGAGGCGACTGCTGCCTGTAGAAATTTATCTGTAGTAGCAGTTGTTTCTGTTCATGGACCGCACTCTAGCTTTACATCAGGCGGAGTGTTGTCAGAAAAAAATTTAGGTAGAATTCACAAGTGTATTTGATTGTCTTTAAGATGCCTCCTACCTTATAGTGGTTAATAGTAGCTCATGTTTGATTGTAATACTCGAGTTGTACAATGAACTGTCTTTGAGATATCTCCTACCTTATAGTGGTTAATAATAGTTAATTTTATTACCTGTGATGCTAGTGAGAAGTTAGGTCCAGGCGATCTTTTCTTAGTTGGTGCAGCAGGTGCACTGTTAGCACCAGCACTGCCTTTACGTTTACGTCGCTTACTGGCTGGACGCTGAGACTCTGGAAGAAAGCAGATGCTGATGATACAATTTGCTTTAGAACTAACCCGGAAACCCAACTAAGCGGCCGTGGTCTAGCGGTGAGACGCGTGAACTCACGATCGACGAGACCCGTGTTCGAACCTCGCTAAATTCTGACCAATGTAACTATGTTATATGTACTTTGGTCGCTATTAAAGAGTTGTAGGCAGACTGATGATGGTTATTAGTCCAGTCTGCCGTCCTGGGGCAGTACCACTACTTTCAAATGCAACACCCGTGAAGTAACCTTGTTGCATTTCGGGAATAGTTTGAAAGTGGCCAGGTATAGCGAGAGGAGTGTGCACTGTCAATCTAGATAGTGTGTACTCGTCTCCTCAAGCCGACATAATGGAGGCGACTGCTGCCCGCACAGGTTCCTCTGCAATAGCAGTTGTTTCCATTCTTAGACCGCACTCTAGCTTTACATCAGGCGGAGTGTTGTCACATGCCGAGCTACATAGTAGATTTAGTACCTGGTGGCGCAACCATCCGTTGCCATTTTTGAAATAAGGTCGTCTTCAAACAATCGCGCGGCGACAACGCGTACGCTTTATGCCTCGACATCAGTTCCTGCATTGGCTCCAATATTACGCATAACTGGAAGATTAAAATTAACACCATTTAGTACAATTAATTAATTAGATACTCAACTACAAGGTGCAGCCGCTACCGTCCCCTTTCTTCTATCGGACGTCCAGGCACCCGGAGAGGTACCATCCGTTTATGGTTCAAGTTCCTAAAGTGCGTACGAGGCGTTTCGACAACACGTTCCTTGTGCGTACTGCGAAACTGTGGAACTCCCTCCCGGTGTCTGTGTTTCCCGACACGTACAACATAGGTCTCTTCATATCGAAGTTGAACAGGTACCTCATAGGCAAGCGTGCTCCACCTTAGACCACATCACTGCTTAACACCAGGCAGGGTGTGGTCAAACGCTTGCCTATTAAGCATAAAAATAAAAATAAAAAAAAAAAAAAAAAAAAAGCTGGGACAAGTCATATACATATACAGTAATACCCCGCTTTACGCGAGGAATACGTTCGCGTTAAGTAAAATTCGCGTACAAGAGGATCACGGGTTACGATTTTATCTGGAGACCTTAGAAATTCGAGTAAATAATTTTTGCGTTAAATCAGACACAGTTAAAGCTTCAATTTGGTACCACTTTCATCTTAAGCAACACTCCATTTTAATACAAACCTAAATGTGACTAACCCATTCGTAACGGGTACAAGGATTTGTGGATGGCTCTTGCATTGAATGGATACAAACCTAAAGCTAACCTATTCGTGTAATTGTGTATTAAAAGTGATTTTAAAATTAGTTTTAAGTGTCTGAGAACCTTTGGTAGCGCGTTTGAACTCTAACCGAGACTGATTTAACGCATAGCTACCCGGGTATAGGCATTATTAAAGAGTGGTAGGCAGACTGGTGATGTTATTAGTCCAGTCTGCCGTTCTGAGGTAGTACCACCACTTTCGAAAGTAGCCAGGTATAGCGAGAGGAGTGGGCACTGTCAATTTAGATGGTACATGCTCGTCTCCTCAAGCCGTCATAGTGGAGACAGTTGTTTCCATTCATGGACCGCACTCTAGCTTTACATCAGGCGGAGTGTTGTCACATGCAGAGCTACAATAAAAACAATCAAAAAGCGGAACGCTTGCGTGAGTTAGCCCGTTTGTTTATAACGGAGCTGCAGCAGCGGGGCTGAGTAGCTGATTAATATAGAACGTAACACTCACCCTTAGATAATTAAGTGTGCAATTAGTGATCCCCTGCCTGGTGATGTTTTTGCTGAGACAGTCCGCAGCAGCCGGGTCCGCAGGTAAAGCGTGATGGCGCGGTATCAACTCGCGGTGAGCTCTCACAGCCAAATGCCAAGACTTTATCCGCATTAAATCGTCAAATGTAAATTCTAATATTAACCGGCCCTCTGTACATACCTGCAAATTAGAATACAATTTTAGGAAGAGAAACAATACTATGTTCGCTGATTGAATTGATTTATTCTAGATTTAAAGTTCACTTCCATACATTAATTGGGTTGGGTATGGCAGAAGAAGCAAGAGAGTAGGATTAATGCTGTAGAAATGCGGTCATTAAGGAGTGTATGTGGAGTCACGATAGCGGATAGAATGAGGAATAGTGTTGTGCACGATAGATGTGCTTTGAAAGATGATGTAGTGACGAAGATTGAGAAAGGAATGCTTCGATGGTTTGGGCACTTGGAAAGGATGAATAAAAGGAATATATAAATCTGATGTGAACGGATGCGTTAAACAAGGCAGACCCAGAAGGGTCTTTTCCGATCAAATAGGAGACATCCTCATGAAAGCTGGGCTGCCTAGTGGTCATAACCGTCGGGCGTGCATGAAGAGAATTGTGGATGTGAGGGAAGCGAGGGTGTTGTGTCAGGATCGTGGTAAGTGGCGATCCGTTGTCTCTGCCTATCCCTGTGGGAAAAAGGCGTGACAATTGTATTGTATTTTAGATTTCTCCATGTTCCTCAGAGCGTCTAGGTACAGGAACAGAATTGGTGTGCACCCCGACCCCTTGGCAAATATGCTCTCGATGGACGACGACCCCAAACCCCAGGCCTTGTCGCGTTTCGGGAATAGTTTGAAAGTAGCCAGATATAACGAGAGGAGTGTGCACTGTCAATCTAGATGGTGCATGCTCGTCTCCTCAAGCCGTCATAGTGGAGGCGACTGCTGCTCGTTCGGGTTTCTCTGTATTAGCAGTTGTTTCTCCAGCTTTACATCAGGCGGAGTGTTGTCACATGCCGAGCTACAATTAAAGAAAAAAAGAAGATTGCGCTTGATTAGCAGTGCTTCATCTATACTCACTTTAGTAAACATAGGTTTTCCGTGATGCGTCACCATCGTGCAATGGTCACAGTCGAGCGTTATACTTGTATTATGAAATGATTCCTTCGGTTGTCTCATTGTATAATACAGCTCGGAAACGCCACCCTCGTATATACTTCTAAAATACCTCGGTATTAACGTTCTGCCTATTGCTGAAATTATTAAAAAAAAAAAAACGATTAGGTACATTAACTATCTTTAATAGTATTAGGCGTTACTTTGCGGAAATCCATAGTCAAAATTATTTTTTAAACACTACTTTGCAATTAATTTTCGCTAATTAATGTTAATGAGGGTAGGTACACAGTCACATCAGCTGTCAATTTAGGCCCACACGACCAGACGTCTCCTGAGCATGCCACGTGGAGTGGCGAAACACGTCGTGTTGCATGTTGGTAAAAGGTCTAACATTAACAGCTAATGTGACTGTGTACCTACTGTCAAGGGGGAAGAAAAATAATAGATATTACTGCACTTTAAGAGATATATTCCTCGCCGTTGACGTAGCAAAAAGAGGCCGACGGCCCTGCTTCACTGTCTTTTATACGTGTAGCTCACATGTAGCACATGTAGCTGTCAAATTCAATACGTAGCTAGGGTTGCCAGTAGTTCCCCATAATCACGATGAGGGAGCAGGACTTCACCGCCGCCATGCTTCGTGTTGACGTCAACATTCACATATGACAGTTGTAGGTTAACACTACCCTCACCAACATTAATTAACAGAAATTAATTGCAAAGTAGTATTTGGAAATTTCATTATTATTTTGCAGTAGTGTGGAGTGTGGACGAACCACAGTAAGAGTTCCCTAGGTGTGTAGGGAACGTAGCGACTCATCCTTTCTGGGAGATATCGAATGGCTGCAGTTGCGAACCACCTCAAGCGCAACGGAGCTCCTGCTCAATTGCCGCAAAGAATCTACAATCTACAGGGTATAACGGGGAGCTTCCGGAGCGGGCTGCGTACAGTCTCTATTTAACTCGTGAACAGACTCCGTTGCGTCGTCTGACAGACAAGAAAATTCTGACCAATGTAACTATGTTATATGTACTTTGGTCGCTCATTAAAGAGTGGTAGGCAGACTGTAGATGGTTATTAGCCCAGTCTGCCATCAGCATACTGTTATAGATTCAATTAGATAGGACAATGCACCTTTGTCTGTAGCATTTCTTTCCGTTCATGGACCGCACTCTAGCTTAACATGAGGCGGAGTGTTGTCATATGCCCAGAGCTACAATAAAAAATTAATACGTACTATATCTTTTAGGACCATCTTCTAAACAAAATGTTAAGGTAAGTGTCGCATCATCCTCGAAGAATTCAGTTGCGAACGCGTCCCACCATAAATTATCAGAGTCCTGCAAGAAACAAATTGAAAAAAAAAAGGTTATTTTTAAGGTCCATTTGCACCCAAAGGCCCGTCCCGTTAAAGCTACTTGCAATATCGTGTAAATTCATATTGTTATCGTTAAAAGGGTGGCTGATCTAGAAAAATAATAGAAAAACATATTTGGCTTCTTTTCATACATTTGATGTTAGCGACATTGGTTTGACGATTACTTTAACCAAGCCAAGATTCGCTGGTTACGGCTAAGGTTAAAGTAACCGTCAAAAATGACAGGAGTGACGATGGTGCAATACGTGGGGAGTAAATGTAAACGTTTAACGGTTACGTCGCCGTTGAAGTAACAGTTCAAATAACTTTTACGGGCCTTAGGTTCTCGGCATGTAATCATATAGGCCTTAATTTTAAAAGCTACAACTCGGTTCAAGAATGGAAACGGTCGCGGTCAATTTGCATGCAGCGGTCACCTCCAAGTGTGACAGTGCACATACCTCTCGTTATGCTCTCGGTTGCAGAGTGTCACACTTGAGAATAGTGGTATATTACCCGACTTCCCGGGTCAGCGGACTGGGCTAATAACCATCATCAGTCTGCCTCTCTTCTCAAAAAACTCAAATGCTTTCTCTTTCAAACTCTTTCAAATGATGCCTATATTACACTAAAGCACTGTGCAGCCAAACTAAATATCAACAAAGTGTATTAATCTTTTAATGAAGACTGAGCTGCATAGACAGTGAACCATTTGCCTTTGAGTAAAAAACGAAAACATTCCGCTTTGACTGTCACGATTGAACAGCGCCATCTATCCAAAGTTAATGGAACTACTATAGTCTTATTTTTAATTAGATAGACAAATTGACAACTCGAAACATACACCACGCCTCCATAATGTTGCCACGTTAGAAGTATAGTGTTGTTACACGAATACTTTAATTGATTAATTGAATTATCTTAAAATGACATTTCGACTAGTAATAGCAAATCTACCTATTTTATAATTATTCCGACAATAAATATGTTAATAATAATAAAAACTTTCTTAACAACTTAGGAGTTTAATTTATCTCAGTAATTAATCACTTTAGAGAAAAAAAGTACTAAGATAATTTCATTATATCACTACGCTTTATCGACTGGCATAACTTGCGAAACCATTTTGTGTGTGTAAAAAAAATCGTATATCACTTTTTTTTATCAATTTCTGTCCAATGTACGTCATCGAAATGTTCAATCACACACGATTGCGTGTACGAATTCATACTAGTATTTGCTAAGCCAGTCACAAACAACGAACAGAAAAATATATTAAATATAAAGTTAATTGAATTTTCAATTAAAAGCTGGGTCACAAAATTACAACACTATTTATTTTTTTCCAAAACTCGGCATCCCTTCAAATGTCATTGTTGTCTATCTAATTATAAAGAAGACTATAGTTGCAAAATTCGATAACAGATGGCGCTAGCGATCTCTAACTTTTACACATTTCTCATAATAATTCATTTTAAATTAAAAAAAAACTCACCTCAGTCCTCTGTTGTAATCTTTTATTAAGTTCATATACTCTGTAATCTGGCTGACCGAAGTACGGCGCGTGCCTCCTGAAAATAAAATTTAAAAAAAAAGTTATTAAAAATACGACTACGAGAGACACCTACCTATAAGATACAATCGTTTCAACGTGTAATATTTATCAGAAGGAGCGTACAAAATAATTACACGAACGACCCATTATTTTACTTATTAATTTAAAAAAAAAAATAACACGCACGCCAAACCCTTAAATGTGTTGGGATTCGAACCTACGTCCTCCGCGCACGAATGCTCATTAGAAGCAGGTACTTCACAAAACGCATTCACCGCGCAAAGTGAGCATTTTCCGCCAAACATACAACTGACTTTCAAACCACAAAACATTTTTTTGTGGTTCTCTGTTGACCGCACTCTAGTTAAAAGTAGCCGGGTATAACGAGAGGAGTGTGCACTGTCAATTTGGCTGGGGCACATTCGTCTCCCCATGCGAGCATAGAGAGAGGCAGCGCCTACATAAAATTGCTAGCAGCAGTTGTTGCCTAGAGTCCAGGCGTAGTATTGTCACATGGCGAGCTAAAATTTAAAAAAAAAAAACAAATAATAGATGCTCACAAAAAACTCGCAAGAGTTTTGGCGGCCATATTTAGCCACATCAGGTTATCTGTCTTGAATTATTTCCCTAAACTTGTGTGTTCTCAGAGTGTTAATGTGTAATAATGGTGGATTATTAACCATTAAGTGTTCGTGAACGTGCGCGAGTGTGGGCAAACAATTCACAAAGAAGAGAACTTGTGTTTCCATTTTCCCTCCAAAACTCCCTAGGAAGTTTCAGTAAAGATTCTACCACTTAACTGAAGCAATTTTAGACTTGACCTGACGATTTAGTGTGATGAATTAACGACTCGTGATGCACAATATTATTAAATTTAACACAAAAAAATATTTACTTTGACACTGGCACATTCTTATAATGCCATAAAAAAAAAACAAAAGACGCGCTCACCTAAAATACGGATCTGGCGTTGGATGATAGACCGTTTGCGGTGGTGGTCCATAGTCGTACTGCAGCGGCGCGTGTTGAGGCGATACATATTCCCGGAACTCGCCCTCGCACATAAGCGAGCCCAGGGCAACAGGCATGTATGCCACTTTACTCAAAAAACACTAAACATCACTATTCCCGACCACTGTTCACTTATCACGAACTAAATTCGGTCACTTCTCACAAAAAAAAAAATCATCGATTTTATTTTTTAATCGAGAAAATTCACTGAACCGCATAAAAACCGACTCCAAAGACCAAACACACGCGCGAAGCTGTTTTTATTCTCTTGTATTAATAAACAATAAATAAATAAAAATCTCAAAACAAATGCAACTAACTGCAGTCTGTCACTTTTGACAAATTATTTAATTCCAAAGAAAAAACATCGATTTAATTTACAAAACAAAAAATCACAGAAACTCATAAGAGCCGTCTCCAAAATACCTACTCCAAATTCACACGAACTAACAGCTACTTTTGTTTTTTAAAATTTAATTTGTATTTAAAACCAAAATAAACAAAAAACTACTGATAAAAAAAAACTCAAAACACTAAAATCCACAAAACGCATTAGAATATAGTGAATTACAATTAAAAACAATAATAATACACTTTTTCTAACACGACTCGATGAATATGAAAAACGAATTATAGAAAAAAAAAACTCAAGACTATAGGTGCAAACGGCACGCGGCAACTGATAACACACTCGAAATTTTACGCGGGAAACAACAAAATGGCGTAACTCAATCTACGTACACGAGCCGCGCCACAGAAAAATGGCGCTTGTGCGGTCGCAATAGCGGCGATAAGGGCGAGAATAATGTCAGGTATGGTACCGTAAGCGCGGCAACGTCGCGTCAGCTGGCCGAAGTAACTCCCGATGTGCGCTCAGAAAGGTCACTGAGCGGTTTTTTTTTTTTTTAATTATTATTCTATTAAAATATTTTTTTATTACTGTAGATTATCTAAAATAACTGTGTCTAAATCCATCTCAATATAAAAAAATCTCCTCAACTAAAATCATCACGAAAACGCGCCCGGTGAGTAAAATGAGTAGGTAGGTAGGTGGTACCTACCACATTATTACGAGTTAGTGACGATCAACTAAGGCAAATTATTTATTTATTTATCTATTTACATGTTATGGGTTAGTAAGGTCTTTATATCTATGTTAGTTTCACCATAACTGCCCATTTGGGCGTGTAAATATTTACCATGTCATAGGTACATATAATAGAATTAATCTCATTGGTGACTAACACTCACTTTACGCAGTGAGTGCTTCAAGTAAAATACACACTAGTTTTACTACGGTACTGTGTATACTTTTAATTTCTAATCAAATTAAGGAATATAATAATTAATTATAAAAAAAAAATACCGCTCGCGTAATGTATTCACGCCCTATATAGCTATCCACCGCCGCCATTGACGTGCGACGTTGCCGCCTCGTGCATTCGCGCCATACTTTTTACTGTTTCCCCGCGCACATAGAGCCGAGTGCTCATTACACACACATCCATACATACACCATGAACGGCTCTATTCTTGCTCTATTTCAAATTTAGTATTTTGTATACAACACTCGTTCAGAAATTGTTTAAAACTTAAAAATACTCGTTTAGAAATTATCATCTTGATCTTGTGGCAACCTCTATTAAAAAGTAGAATGTCAGAATACGTCAAAGATGTCAATTCTTACTTAAGCAAAAACATGTTTTATTTAATTTAATTGGTGCATCTCTACTCACACCAAAATCTAAAGATTTAAACCTTGATAAGTTAAGCGTACGATGTACAATGAAAAATTCCATCCCCTGGTGGAATATAGGCTATCAGTATTCAGTACAACGTGAACCGAACAATACGTAAAATTACTAATGACAAAATGGACACTTAACTAGCCAGACAGTTAAGGGCTCCGGGGTGCTAAAAAAATTTAATCCTTTATCGAGTAAGGTGTATTTTTTTTATTTTTTTTTTATTTTAGCACGTCATATGACCGCACTCCGCCTGATGTTAAGCTAGAGTGCGATCCATGAACGGAGGTGACTACTGTCAGAGAAGGGGATCTGCAGACAGCAGTCGCGTCCGCTATGCCGGCTTAATGAGATGCCTCTTCACACTGCGCTTGAAGGATCCCATGTTATAGGAAGGGGGAAAGACGTGGCTGGGAAGGTCGTTCCACAAAACACGACAGAAGGATTGCCCGAACCTTTTCGTCCGCGAGTATTTAGTATTTACATCTTCTTTCACTCCTCTAGTATCAATGTATATATCTCAATATAGCGAGAGGAATAGTGCACACGCGTCTATATTTAATATTTTAAACATTTTATATTGGTTATATTTCACAAGCATTTTATATATTCTGTGCCGTAGCTATTTGTTTATTATAGTGATTTGCGATAATAATTAGTGCTGAGAAAGTCATAAAATTACTTAATTTCAACATAAATTTGCTACGTTTCAAACAATGTTGTAAAACAAAATGTATGGTTTAATAGTATATTATCAATAGTATATAAGAAATTATTTCATTGTCATTATTATTATTATTTTGACCTCACTTGTACAAATTCCCTTTGACGCGATAAAATATTTAAATTTGAATCCGAACCAAACACAATCAAGAATAACTCCCCCACCTACAATATACATATAGACGCAGATAGGTACATAGACCCGCTTAATCAAACAAAAATATCTAAAAATAATACCCCGAAGAGACTCGGCCGTCAATAGGTACAAAATGCACACCAAGTCTGCCATGTGGGGTTAGTACCACCACCACCACCACCACTTTCGAATGTAACACCCGTGAAGTGACCCCGTCGCGTTTGAAAGCAACTAGGTATAAACGAGAGGACAATCCGGATGGCGCGGGCTCGTCTCCCCAAGCCGGCATAGTGGAGGCGACCGCTGCCCGTAGAGATTTTTCTGTTGTAGTAGACCATGGACCGCACTCCAGCTTTACATCAGCCACAATAAATGAAAGAAAAAATACCCGATATGTCGGACTAGTCGATATACTAGAAAATCCGAGAGCAATCGATAATTTTACCGATTAAAAAAATTTTTTTTTTCAGTGTGCACTGTCAACTTGGATGGTGCAGACATAGCAGAGGCGACTGATGCCAATAGAGATTTGCAGCAGACCATTTGTTTCCGTTCATGGAGCCACAACTAAGAAAATACCGCCTCCACTATACCCCGACTTGACGCACCCATGACGGTCCCTGAACGGTAACAAATGCTACTACTACTACTACTGGCTTGCGGAGACGAATGTGTACCATCCAGATTGACAGTGCATACTTGTCCTATTATACCTGGCTACTTTCAAACTGCTCCCGAAACGCGATAAGGTGTTACAATCGAAAGTGGTGGTACTACCCCCAACACGGCAGACTGGGCTAATAACTCTTTAATGAGCGACCAAAGTACATATAACACAGTTACATTGGTCAGAATCAGCGAGGTTCGAACACGGGTCTCATCGATCGTTAGTTCACGCGTCTTACCGCTAGACCACGGCTGATCTAAAGTAATTACAATTAAAATTGCGCCATTTTCCTATTTCTACACTGCCGACCCCTAGAAGGGACCAATGCCTGACTTTAGTCGCCTCCGCTATGAAACTAGTGTCACTGTAGTTTCTCACTCATTAATTCAACTAAGTTCTGATAGACTCTTACATTAACAGCCTAGGTTAAAGCACTGCCAACGAACAATCCCCGAGCCGGTATAGCCGAGGCTACTGTTACCTGAAGACTAAACGAAAAAAATAAAAAAGGAACGAAAAAATTTCAAATTTCCGAACGAAATAAACGAATAAAAACGCGCCGGAACAAAACCCAAAATTTGAAAAAGGAATTCGCAATTTAAACTAGAGTAATGCGAAAAAAAAAAAAAAAACCACTCGCGACAATCCGCTATCACTGAACTAACTAACTAGGTAAAGAGCCTAGAATGTATGTCACATTGTCCGTTGACCCTACACGCTGCAACACACCACCACATCACAAAATTTACGCGTAAAAATCGCCGTAAAACTACGATAAAGCAACACACGCAAAAACCACACTCAAAATACACCTTACTGTATTTCTTTACTTTGTTTTTTTGTTTTGCCAAACAATACTCGCGTACAACATGCCTATGTAACCGACCGAGTCGCGTCAAAGCAGACTGTGATGGACTGGTGACGAGCTGTCAACCGATTCGTGCATTCTCGTTAACCGTTCGGCGATCTCCGTAATAAAAGCTTTGAAACGGCAATATTATTTTTTTAAATATAATTAATATGGAGAAATGATCGAGTCTCCATCACCGAAGGAGAATACCCATTTTTGGGCCCACTTGATACCTAACAAAACAATATTAAAAAATAAAATCTTATTTTTTTATTAATTCATTTTAATTATATCAACACATCGTTCACCAATCAATAGACAATGTTTAATTACATAAACAAACAGATTACATCAATTATTAAAGCATTTAAAATAATAATAATCTCAAATATTGCATCAGAAAACGTCTAATTACTCAATAACCAGAGTAAAAAAATTAAAACTGATTAGTAAATAGGAAGTAGATTTATTTTTCTACAAAGTTAATTAAAAATCATCGACAACCTCGAGAAAAAAATTTTGGGTCCCATTTTTCTTAGGTCGTTTTAGTTAAAATTTTGTAGAAAAATTAATCTACATTCCTTATCACCAATTATTGTAGCTCGTGTGGCATGTGACAACACTCCGCCTGATGTAGTTAACAATAGTTATTCGTATAAAACACTGTTATTGTTAGGAAACACAAACAAAAGATATTTGACAAAAGGCGACAACCATAGACAACAAAATAATCTACAAAAGTGTTAGGTTCGCACTTTGTTTCTATCTTGTCAAACTCTCCAAAGAAGGTCATTACAGTTTTTCAAATATCTCTGCGATTTTTAAGTTTTTTCATACGGGAATCAAAAACTACATCTAATTGAAGTGATATCTCGAAATGGTTTTCGATTTAACGTGGGTTAGTTTTTCAAGACCTTGCTTATTCCTGTTAAAATCTTAAGTAACCGACCCTATCGCCCGTCCACTATACAGGGCTGTCCCGTAAGTAGTGGTGTCAACAATATTTTACAGATAGAGGGGTTGAATATCTATCGAATTGTAGAAATTTTTAAAATAATGGTCCCCTAATCTTACATACATCTTTTTTACACCAGCTTCGTTTAAATATTTTGCTTAAAATTCGATAAATTAAATCGTGTTTAGATTTTAATTTTTTATTTAATCATGGTTATTAATTGGTTGCAAATAACATTTTAATTAGAAGGACCTGTGTTTTCTCAACCCACTTAAACAAAAAAACCAGTGAAAATAATTGTAAACACATATTTATAACATTGTTTTGTGATAAAACGGGGGAAAAAATGATATTTCTTTAAAAATGTCATAACTTTTAAACCAGAAGGTATAAAAAAAATCACCAAATTATATTGTAGATATTGAACCTATCTGTAGAATACCGTTGACACCACTACTTACGGGACACCCTGTATAATAAATTAATTATTATTACTATCCAATAGACGTTACGAGTCCACGAAACAAGCAAGCTATCATCAAAAACGTTGATTAATTTATATAGTAAAAAAAAAAACAAAGATGGAAACCGGTTTATTGTGGTAGGTCAATCACATTACGTAAGTATGTTATAGTTAATAAAGAAAGAATTATTCCAATTAACTTACGTAACATTATTATTAATTTAATTTTTGCCATTTTTGGGCCCTAACACTATTCTATATAATAAAAATCAATTGCTGTTCGTTAGTCTCGCTAAAACTCGAGAACGGCTGGACTGATTTGGCTAATATGTAGAAGTCCAGGGAAGGTTTAAAAGGTGAGTAAATATGAAAAAAATGCTTGGAATATAGTAAAAACAACAATTTCGCTTTCCCTTAGAAACTGTTCCTTTGGTTTTGAATGTCAAACATTTGATGTTCGTCCCGTCGTTTAGAAATCAATTAAATTTAAAAGTCGTTCAGAAATGCTTTTTTATTTATTGATTCTGAAGCGGTACGAAGTTTGCCGGGTCAGCTAGTTCTAAAATAATATATTATAATATTTTTTCATTAATTAATTTTAATTATATCAACACATCGTTTACCAATCAATAGACAATGTTTAATTACATAAACAAACAGATATAATCAATTATTAAAGCATTTAATATAATAATAACCTCAAATTTTGCATCAAAGAAAGTCTAACTACTCAACAACCCGGTTGAAAAAATTAAAACTGATTGGTAATAAGGAACGTAGATTTATTTTCCTACAAAATCAACTAAAAGTCATCCACAAACTCGAGAAAAATATCGTGGGCTCATTTTTCTTAGGCGAATAGGCTTCTTTATAGACAGGCAGGCAGACTGATGATGGTTATCAGCCCAGTATGCCGTGTTGGGGTAGTACCACCACTTTCCGACATCACACCCATAAAGTGACCTTGTCGATAACGAGACCATCTCCTCAGGCCGGCATAGCACAAGCGACAAGCCTGTAGAAAGGAGAATGCCCATCACCCAAGAGAAATGGGCCCATAATTTATTACACGAGTTTGTCAACGAATATAAATCAACATTTCTTATTACCAATCAGTTTTAATTTTTTTTTTGTTTGTTGAATTGTTGCCAAAAATACAACTAACGTTTCAACAAGAATTTCCTCAATCGGAACATCAGTGGAAAGTTAAATTTTTCGCTTCAATACAAAAAAAAATGGCTACCGGAGATACCAACGTATTGTTCGAGTGAAAGTATGACTTTAGTTAGAGAAAGTGTTTGTTTTAAATAACAATACAAAATTAATAACAAAAAACGTTCTAATAATTTTACCAAAAAAAATACCTAATTTTTTATATGTACTAAAAAAAAAGAATCCTAAACTCAGAAAATTTAACATAATTGCACGTTCAAAACCACGTATGTGTAATTCACTTACTTCTCTATACACTATCTCATCAATTACAAGAATAAAATCTAACACAATACTCAAAACAAAATAAATAAACAGTAAAAACAAATAATACAAATTAATCTAAATAAAATTCAAAAAAATTGACTTTTTAATAATGAAATTAGTAATTCGTAATGAGGACATACGGCGTATTAAACGCGCAATGCACAAAAATTCAAAAAATGGAACGCAAAATTCCCCGAGCAACATCACAAGCGGCGAACGGAGAGCGAGAGACGGTGAAATAATTAAATTCATTAGAGCGAAAGAGACAGCGATACCGGCGTATGAATGTATAACCTTATTTGAACGTACAAACGCGAGAGCGGGACAACAATACCGGTAATAGAGTAGGATGGGCTTAGTCATTTGTTACGTGTGTGAGTGAGACGGGTATACATTGTTGACGTAGTTGTAGATGAGATAAGGGGCTATCAGCTAGTTAGGGCGTTTGTACATTGATGAAAATTTTATTATTACATTTTTTTAATGTCTTTAAAAGGTACGACAGGCCAATGTTTAGAAAGTGTCAGGTGAGGAGCACCCTTTAAGGGCCTTCTGGTGCAAAAGGACCTAAGATATAGAGCTTAATTTCTAGTTTAGTTTCAACTGTTTTTTTTATATGAAACTCATCAAATAAAAGTCGAGGTCACATGTGTCAACATATTTTTTTCAGCGTGTTTACGTCCGATCAAGGTCAAAGCAAGCGTATGACACTCGCCTTCGCTTGATGACTCGCCTAGAGAGAAAATAAAGAGGCGCCGATAACGTAATCACGTCCTAAAAAAAAATCTCGAACACAAAACAATAAACCTCAATGTGCGCACGCCCTAACACTCACGCACACACGCAACGTCTGTATATAGAGCGCGACAGAACACGAGTACGGTCAATTGTGAAAATAATGTAAGTGACAAACAAAAAAAAAACAAAAGAATTTAGGACATTTTTTTTTAAGGTCGCTTACATAGTTTTGGCGGCCATCTTGAGGCGTCAGGTTATCTATGTTGAATTATTTTCCTAAACTTGTGTGTTCTTCGAGAGTTCGAGTGGGCAAACAATTCACAAAGAAGAGAACATGTGTTTTTATTTTCCCTCCAAAACTCCGTACGAAGTTTCAGTGAAGATTCTGCTACTTTGCTGAAGCAATTTTTGACTTGACTGAGACTTGACCAGAGTGTAATGAATGAATTACCCGTGATGCACAATATTTTGACAATGGCAAATTGTTTTAAATCCATAAAAATAGAAAAACAAAATGTCTAAAATTGACCGTACATAAAACAAGAGATAAAGAATAATAATAATAACAAAGTCCCAATGAAAAAAAAAAAGAAAACAAACAAAACAAAAATCACTTATTACCTTCGCCCGATGAACTCAAAATGAGCATGTTGAACTCTACACGCACACAGAGGCACGAGTCTCTCTCTGTGTGTGCGTGTAAAACAATAAAGTGTGCAAGTGTAGGTGAGATACTGACGTTTGCTCGCATTTTAGTGATGTCTGTGACACGACGTTGTCGATTACCGAATAATTACATATTTATATTTACATTTTAAGACCCAACGAAACAAATTAGTAGTTTTTTTTTTAACCAAAACGATAATATAATGATGGAGTTTTGGCGGCCATCTTGAGACGTCAGGTTGTCTGTTTTGAATTATTTTCCTAAACTTGTGTTCCTTCGAGTGTTAATGTGTAATAATGGTGGAAATTATTAACCATTAAGTGTTCGTGAACGTGCGTGCGTGAGTGTGGGCAAACAATTCAAAAGAAGGGAACCTGTGTTTCCATTTTCCCTCCAAAACTCCGTAGGAATTTTCTGTAAAGATTCTACCACTTTACTGGAACAATTTTTGACTTGACTGAGATTTGACCTGACTGTTTGGTGTGATAAATTAATGACTCGTGATGCACAATGTTGTTAACTTGATGCAAAAATATTTACTTTGACACTGGCAAATTGTTATAATGCAATATAAAACAAATACAATATCTAATAACATCTACAATTGCATTAATCTTTTAAAACATCGAATTAGTCTCAAACTCTAAATTAATAAATATAGTAAACTTTTACTTGGACTACTCAGATAGAAAACTACTTTTTTTTTTAAATAACATGAGAAAAATAACAACAAAATACCGTAAAATTACTAATAATTTTTTTATAATGATTACAATAATATATGTAACAGACAGTAACAAACAAAAAACTGAATTTTATAATTCAGAAAAAAAAAAATAGTCGTAACTAAACCACAATATGGGGCACCAAAATGATACCTGATTGAATGATATACCCAGTGCCGGATTAGCCACGTAGCAAGAGTAGCAAATGCTACAGGCCCCGCGAATTTGGGGGCCCCGCGCTCCAACGCCTGTCTGTCCGTAATAAAAAAATATTAATTTAGATAGGACCGTAAAATATCTTGCATGCCTTAAACGTGAAGCTCCTTAAGCTATGCTTCACTTCCACTTATTTAATACCCTAAACTTGAGAACCTAAAGCAAACCCAGGGGCCCCTTGACAGAATTTGCTACAGGCCTCGCGCTAGCTTAATCCGGCACTGGATATACCTGTGGCTAAAGTCAAAAGGCAAGCGACATTTGTCACTTCATGGAATCAGCAACAAAATTAATGGGATTTGACGTTTCGTTATCACTTGGGTGACAGTCAAACGTCAAATCCCATACATTTGGTTTTCGATTCGAACAAGTGACAACTCTAGATAGGCTTTTGATTTTAGGGCCGTGACTACTTTCAAACGGGACAAGGTCACTTCACGGGTGTCACATTCAAAAGTCGTGGTACTACTCCAACACGACAAACTGGGCTAATAACCATCATCAGTCTGCCTACGACTCTTTGGTTTTCTATGTTATCACTATAATTCCATTTATCAAATAAAGAACAAACACATTCATACAGTTATACGACTACTTGCCACAAGTAAAAAACAAAGTCAAAATTAAAAAAAAAAAAATCGATAATAATAAATAATGTTCAACAAATCAAAACAAGTTCATCACTACAACCGCACTCACACATACAGACAGACATCATATAATCACAACGCGGCACACATAAGCACAATGAGTCATTCGAACGTGGCAATGAAATTATTCAACCGCTGACAGCGCTGGAATCTTAATAATTATTTTTTACCAAATATTCACAAAAAAATTCTAGTGTTTTATATCATGCCGGTATAACGGAGGCTACCCTCTAACCCCCCTTTTCTGCTCAGCTAAATCTTTTACAGATACCTCGCGTCTCGGGGAAGACGACAAAGAATGCTAGGACTCCCTAGTATTTTTTTCAATTTGTAGCTCGACATACGACACCCGGCCACAAAATGATTCCACAGGCAGCAGTCGCCTCCGCTACGCCGGCCTGAGGAGACGAGTACGCGGCATGGTCACTACATGGATATTCGAAAGTGGTGGTACTACCCCAAGGGCGGCGTAAATAAGTCAGTCTACCTTCACCAGTCTTTACATCTCAAGCCGGGGATAGCGGAGGCGACTGCTGCCTGTGGAAATTATATCAGGCGGGGTGTCGTATGTCGAGCTACCTGACTGACCCACAAACCGGGTTAAAACTGAACCAGAGGGGTCCCTTTCTACGTCATACGGTGAGTGTCGTTGAGGTCATGGGCACGCTTTTGCATTCATACAAAATCCCACTGTAACTTGGCCCATGTAAGCCCCAACCAATACCCACTTCAACCACCAAATAAGCAGTACCAGTCTCTCCACCAGTCAATCAGACGATGCAGCACCGGATTGAGACTTCGGCGGCCCATAGGCAGAGAATGTTGTGGAGGCCCTCAAATCGTTTGTGGTTAACTGTTGAAAGTTTCTATTAAGGTCGAGGTAAAGAAGAGAGCAACCAAATAAGTTGGCTAACACAAAATTTAAAACAAAACTCAGTATTTTTGTTTCTACTGCGCCTTTATCGATTTAATTTAATTTTTTTGCACTTCGGCGGCCCATAGGCAGAGCATGTTGTGGAGGCCCTCAAATTGTTTAATTTAATTTTTTTTGTGGTGTGGTGGCGGCCCATAGGCAACTGCCTATGCTTAAATCCGGCAGACGATGGTTACTTTCGATCCTATGGTCCTAAAGTTCCTTGGATTTTTATTAATTCCACAAAGATCCATTGATGAGTCCTTATACATGTCTATGTCCATTTTAATCCACGAGTTTACGCATAACGGTATTTGAAGGAACTAACGTTTCGCTGAAAATCCGCTATGTAACACAGGCACATTCGCCTAAGAGAAATGGGCCCACAATTTTTTTCTCCAGTTTCACGATAATTGTTAGTTCATTTTGTAGGAAATTATATCTACATTACTTATTACCAATCAGTTTTACTTTTTTCACCCGGGTTATTGAGTAATTAGACTTTTTCTGATGCAATATTTGAGGTTATTATTATATTAAATGCTTTAATAATTGATTATATCTGTTTTTTGTGTAATTAAACATTGCCTAATGATTGGTAAACGACGATATAATTAAAATAAATTAATGAAAAAATAAGATATTATTTCAGAATATTGTTTTGTTAACAAACTATTAAGTATCAAGTGGATCCACAAACTGGCATTGTCCTTTATCGGTCAGAATTTAGCTAGATTCAAACACGTGTCCCATCGCCTGTGGCTTGCGAATTCACAACCTCTAGCACTAGAAATAATAAAAATAACTGTAAAAATAATTATTAAGCGCTTTCGCAGCTTAATTGTAAACAGCGACTAAACGGAGTCTATCTCCTCGATGTTCATGTCGCCCTGGTACTAATCGCGGCAAAATATTCACTTATTTCTTCGAAAAAAAAAAAAAAAAATCTCAAACTCTTCTTTACCCGCGACTCCGTACGTGTAACTAGTATTATAGGATAAAACTAGCTAGGCTAGCATCCCGCGTTTTTAACCACGTTAAAAAAGTCCCTCACTAAAATAGCTCGAGAATTGGTTAAACAGCAGTCTAGGATCAGGACCGCCAATTTTTTTAAAATAAAAACTATTAATATCTACAACTAGATAGGCAATAACGCTCCCAATGTGACGGAAGAGAAAAGATGACCACAGTCACTTTTAGGTTCTCTGTCAGTTAGTATTCGATTGTCGACAACATCATCAAATAGCTGCCGTGGTCTAGCGGTAAGACGCGTGAACTCACGATCGACGAGACCCGTGTTCGAACCTCGCTAAATTCTAACCAAAGTGCCTATAGGCACTATTAAAGTGTTATTAGCCCAGTCTGCCGTCCTTGGGTAGTACCACCACTTTCGAATGTAACACCCGTGAAATGACTTTGTCGCGTTTCGAGAATAGTTTGAAAGTAGCCAGGTATAACGAGAGGAGTGTGCACTGTCAATCAAGGATGGTACATGCTCGTCTCTGGTCACTTAGACAGAAGTCACTGCACGGGTGTTATATTCGAAAGTGGTGGTACTACCCCAGGACGGCAGACTGGACAAATAACCATAATCAGTCTGCCTACCACTCTTTAATGAGCGACCAAAGTCCATATAACAAAGTTACATTGGTCAGAATTAGCGATGTTCGAACACGGGTCTCATCGATCGTGAGTTCACGCGTCTTACCGCTAGACCACGGCCGCTCTTCACGGGTGTTACATTCGAAAGTGGTGGTACTACCCCAGGACGCCAGAGAACAGCTGGTCTGACGCGGTTAAGTGTGCTTGAGTGATACAGGGAATCCGGGAGGCCTACAGTTTCGCTTTACGTTTGATCGAATCGGATCCGATGACGTCTTAAATCGAATCGATCATCAATCATTCTCTCGCAGCTTGCTACGTTTGTGAGGACTCCATCGCTTCCCTCACATCCACAATTCTCTTCATGCAAGCCCAACGGCTATGGGCACTAGGCAACCCAGCTTTCACTAGGCTGATCTTAGTAGAAATAGTCAATTGCTACTGTTACAAATAAAGGAGAATTTTTCGAATGTAACACCCGTGAAGTGACCTTGTCGCGTTTCGGGGATAGTTTGAAAGTAGCCAGGTATAGCGAGAGGAGTGTGCACTGTCAATCTAGATGGTACATGCTAGTCTCCTCAAGCCGGCATAGTGGAGGCGACTGCAGCCCGTAGAGATTTCTCTGTGGTAGCAGTTGCTTCCATTCGTGGACCGCACTCTAGCTTTACATCAGGCGGAGTGTTGTCACATGCCGAGCTACAATAAAAAAAAAAAAAAAAAGAATGCCCATTCGCCTAAGAGAAATGGGCCCACAATTTTTTTCTCGAGTTTGTCGATTATTTTTAGTTAATTTTGTAGAAAAATAAATCTACTTCCTTATTACCAGTTTTAATTTTTTCACCCGAATTTTTGAGTAATTAGACTTTCTCTGATGCAATATTTGAGGTTATTATTATTTTAAATGCTTTAATAATTGATGATATCTGTTTTTTTTATGTAATTAAACATTGTCTATTGATTGGTAAACGATGTGTTGATATAATTAAAATGAATTAATAAAAAATAAGATACTATTTTGTTACCAAACCTGTGTGGGCCCAAAAATGGGCATTCTCCTTTCTACAGGCAGCGATCGCCCAAAAAAAAAAAAAAAAAGACCCAAGTATATTCACGCTTGTTTTGCGGACGGTAGCATGAGCGACTCCGCGGGGGCGTTCGAGGGGCGATCAGAGACGGGGGGCGGTCGGGTGCACCACCAATAAACGAGACGGGAGTAAAGAATTTTGACATTTTAATAATTAATTTAACTTTTTAAAATATACAACAACACTATGCCTGCTAACAGAAGAAAAGAAAGAGATGACAGGCAACAGTAGTAGCCGCTATGACGCCCAATAAATCTATATACTAATATTATAAAGCTGAAGAGTTTGTTTGTTTGTTTGTACGTGCTAATCTCAGGAACTACTGGTTCGATTTGAAAAATTCTTTTTGTGTTGGATAGATCATTTATCGAGGAAGGCTATAGGCTATATAACATCACGTTGCGACTAATAGGAGCGAAGAAACAGTCGAAAATGTGGAATAACATATATTACGATAGATAAATTAACTGCGTGTTTATTAAGTTAAAATATTTTTATTAACTAGGCTATGGTCATAGCGTGCACTTCCTCATCATCAGACTCTACCATGGCACCGGAAAGTACGACAAGAAGCCCGCCCATAATACTAAAAACCGAATTTTAAAACAAATACTTTTACCAATCTACACTTTTTTTCTATTGTAGCTCGGCATATGACAACTGCTACTACAGATAAATTTCCGCAAGCAGCAGTCGCCTCCACTATGCCGGCTTGAGGATACTCCTCTCGTTATACACCTGGCTACTTTCAAACTGCTTCCGAAACGCGACAAGGTCACTTCACGGGTGTGTAATTCGAAAGTGGTGGTACTACCCCAGAACGTGCAGACTTGGCTACCACTTCTTCTAATGCGACTTCTCTTCTAACGACCTTCCGAGTCACGTCCTTCAAGCGCAGTGTACGCATCTCACAGGGCCGGCATAGCGGCCGCGACTGCTGTCTGCAGATCCCCTATTCTGACAGTGAACTCCGTTCATGTCTCACACATTCGTCTAAGGGAAATGGGCCCACAATTTTTTTTTCAGGAGTTCGTCGATGATTTTCAGTTATCTACATTCCTTATGACCAATCAGTTTTTTTGTTGCTAGAGTGCGGTCCATGAACGGAAACAACTGCTACTACAGATAAACCTGTGCGGGCAGCAGTCGCCTCCACTATACCGGCTTGACGAGACGAACATGCACCAACTAGATTGACAGTGCACACTCCTCTCGCTATACCCGGCTACTTACAAACTATTCCCGAAACGCGACAAGGTCACTTCACGGGTGTGTAATTCGAAAGTGGTGGTATAACACGGCAGACTGGGCTAATAACACTTTAATAGTGCCTATAGGCACTTTGGTTAGAATTCAGCGAGGTTCGAACACGGGTCTCGTCGATCGTGAGTTCACGCGTCGTACCGCTAGACCACGGCAGCTCAGATTTGATGATGTTGTCGACAGTCAAATACTAACTGACAGAGAACCTAAAAGTGACTGCAGTCATCTTTTCTCTTCCGTCACATTGGGAGCGTTATTGCATATCTAGTTGTAGATATTAATAGTTTTTATTTTTTAAAAATTGGCGGTCCTGATCCTAGACTGCTGTTTAACCGATTCTCGTTGCGGTACTACCCCTAACACGGCAGACTGGACAAATAACCATCATCAGTCCGCCTACCACTCTTTAAAATATAATAAAAATAAATGTTACTAAGTTTTTTTTTTTAATTCCCAATAATTAAAACGATCATAAACACAAATGACGTACATACAGCGTACGACGCGTACATACACGTCCAAAATCCGCATACATTAAACGTTCACAAAACACGAAAAAGTACCAAGACGTCATAAATAGAAGAGGGGTGGGATCGGCAGCACCCCTCGCCGCCACGTGCTCGTCACGCACACACGCGCCCGCGGACGACTCTCTCACCAACGCTGCACGACTATCTTACGTATAATCATAATCATTTCCAAGGGATAGACAGACCAGAATCAAGAGTTACTAAGCCGAGACTGCCAGTCTGTACTAACACAGCTTATTGTAGCTCGACATATGTCAACACGCCACCTGATGTAAAGCTAGAGTGCGGTCCATGAACGGAAACAACTGCCAGCTACAGAGAAACGCTTGAGTAGACGAGCATGTACCATCTAGATGGTGGCAATGCAAACTCCTCTCGCTATACCCGGCAACTTTTAAACTATTCCCGAAACGCGACAAGGTCACTTCACGGGTGTTACATTCGAAAGTGGTGGTACTGCCCCAGGACGGTAGACTGGACCAATAACCATCTACAGTCTGCCTACCACTCTTTAATGAGCGACCAAAGTACACATAACATAGTTACATTGGTCAGAATTAGCGAGGTTCGAACACGGGTCTCATCGATCGCGAGTTCACGCGTCTTACCGCTAAACTACGGCGTGTTGACAAAAAGTGTTTATTGTCAACCTCAAACCGGCATAGCGGAGGCTACTGCTTATCTGTGGCAGTTGTTCCCCTTCATAGAACTCACTCTTAGCTTAGCATCAGACGGAGTGTTGTCTATCACATGCTAAGCTACAACAAAAAAAAAAAACTCGTCACGAATGTTCACAATACAAGTTGACAGTGCACACACTTCACGAACGTGTGTAAGTTGAAAGCGATCGTACTACCCCAACACGGCAAGACCGCACTAACAAAACATCATCGGTCTGCCCCACAACTCTTTTAAGACAAAACGGTACGCGCGTATGCCGATACGCCCATGACTGAAGAGAGAAACGAGAACGCGCCGAAAAAAGGAGCAATATTTTCCTGTCAATGTGTGTGTAAGTATCACTCGTAAGATCGTCCGTGTAAGCGTGTCAGTGTGGGTGGGGGCCATAAAAACGCATCTGTGTGTGTGTGTACAAATAAATGTAGGTGAACTGTACATCTATAGGTATAACGCTTCACGTCTAGTACGGTCTGCAGAACAAGCAGTAAATTTTTAAAAATCAATTAATTTTTTAAAATTATTATTTCTATCGGCATCTATTATGACAATTAACGGCACTAACCACCGCCTGATGTAAAATGCTACTACAGAGAAACCTCGCCTCCGCTATGCCGGCCTTAGGAGACAACAATGCCGACTCCTCTCGCTATATCAGCTCAAACTTCACTTCACGGGTGTCACATTAGAAAGTGGTGGTACTACCCGAGAACGGCAGACTGGGCTAATAACCATCATCAGTCTGCCTACCACTCCTCTAGAATAGTGCAGTCTAAATAACTATAAAACGATAATTTAGACGCCGACATCGATTTGATCGACCCTTAGGTCCAATTGCACCACATGACTTTGGTCCATTTGCACCAAAAGTTACTTTACCTATTACTTTTACGGGGACGTAACCGTTAAACGTATACATTTACTCCACACGAGTTGCACCATCGTCGCGCCTGTCATTTTTGACGGTTACTTTAACCTTAACCAGCAAATCTTGGCTTGGTTAAAGTTAAAGTAATCGTCAAACCAATGTCACCAACGTCAAATATATGAAAAGAAGCCAAAAATGTTTTTCTATTATTATTTCGAGATCAGCCACCCTTTTAACGATAACAATATGAATTTACACAACATTGCAACGCGTGTGGAGTAAATGTAAACGTTTAACGGTTACGTCGTCGCCGTAAAAGTAATTTTAACGGGCCTTCTGAAGCAAACGGACCTTAAACCTTGATTGATTTTAATTATACATATTTGGTGTAGTTTAATATAACACCGATATCTTGGTCTGTATGTTTTGATTTTTTAAAATAGATTATAGAAAAGAAAATATCGCTACCTAAAGGAGAATGTCCATTTTTGGGCCCACTTAATACCTAATAGTTTGGTAACAAAACAATATTCTAAAATAATATCTTATTTTTTTTTAAATTAATTTTAATTATATCAACACATCGTTTACCAATCAATAGACAATGTTTAATTACATAAAAAATAGATATAATCAATTATTAAAGCATTCAAAATAATAATAACCTCAAATATTGCATCAGAAAACAACTAATTACTCAACAATTCGGGTGAAAAAATTAAAACTGGTAATAAGGAAGTAGATTTATTTTTCTACAAAATTAACTTAAAATAATCGACAAACTCGAGAAAAAAAATTGTGGGCCCATTTCTCTTAGGCGAATGGGCATTCTCCTTTCAGTCATAGTTATTTTTAAATAATTAAAAATTAAATCATAGCGGAGGCGACTGCCATCCGTAGAAATTTCTCTGTAGCAGCAGTTGTTTCCGTTCACAGACCGCACTCTAGCTTAAAACATCAGGCGGAGTGTACTATAAAAAAACATGAATAAACAAAAACGGGCTTATTTTGCTAACGGTACGTTACCGGGGTGGGAGTATACATAACTACAAATATAATACGCCGACTGCGCGTGCTTGATGTATATTTATACTCGTACTATAGAGGTGTAAAGCCAACGAGGCGCGCGGAGAGCGCGGTTCGAATCCGCGGGTGTCACTCAAAATTTGACCTTGAACTGTCAAAACAACAGCAGGCGTAAGAAGCCGCCGGCTAAAGCACACTGTCCAGGGAGGCATTGTATCAACTTCCTTAATCGGATGGTGCAATAATACAGGATGTGTTTTATTTTTCAAAATCAACGGGGTTCGATTCGTGGCTGGTAAAGTTGGCTTTTTCATAAATCTAATGATGCAATTGTCGATTGGCATTTGACATCCGCACGCAAAGTACTCATGTTCGGTCCCGACCTCACTTAAAAGTTGTCACTTATCGAATCGAAGGCAAAATAACCCGATATGGTTTGACGTTTCACTGTCACCCAAGTGATAGCGAAATGTCAAACCCGATGTATTTTGTTTTCGATTCGATTAAATGACAACTGTCGATTCGAAAGCGGAGTGTAGGTACTCATGTTCGATCCCAATCTCACTTAAATTGTATGCGTGTTAATTTTTTTCTAAATTTATTGTACTTAGAAAAATAAATCACTCACCTGTCAACGGGGGGAGGCAGAGGCGCCATCATATGGGGGTGCGGCGGCATAGGCGGATGTGCTGGATGCGAATGGAACGGTGAACCTGGTGGCGCAAACCCCGGCCCAGGGAAGTGGCCCTGGGCCGGAGGGCCGGGGGGGAATCCCCCACCTGATCCCGGCCTAGCTGATGGACTGCCAAAAGGACCTGGTGCTGCGTATGGACCTGTGGACAATGGTGTATCTTTTTATTGTATCTCGCCACAATGACAACACTCCGTCCGATGTTAAGCTAGAGTGCGATTTATGAACGGAAACAACTGCTTGCCAATTTAATCCTTATTAGCGACAGTATCGGATGGCGCAATAATACAGGGTGTGTTTTATTTTTCAAAATCAACGGGTTCGATTCCCGACTGGGAGTTAGCTTTTTCAAAAAGATTAAAACTCAAAGAAGAAAGTTACTGAAGTGGATGAGTTATATACCATTTCAAAGAACATGAAAAATGCAACAAGATCACATAGTATCATCAGAGCATCACGACTAATTTTTGAGAAAATTAACTTTGAAAATTTTATTAAGAGCGAATTTTTTTTACATTAATAAATCAACGCCAAATTTTCACAGAAGAAAGTTACTGAAGTAGATAAGTTATATACCAAGAGGAAGACACGTTACGGACAACTAAAAAGTGGACCCCGCAGACAAGGTCTAACTGGCATACTTCGACACACGACATTCTATGCACGAGTATAGGGCGCTGTAATAGTGTGGGTGAGTGCGCATCTAGTATCTTCAATAGGGGAGGTGTATCTGGTGACAGCTATCTTTCACATATTTTTTAGATAATATAGATTAATTTAGACGACACGTGTTTCTGGAAAACTTTTATAACTGCTTTGTTCTTTTTTTATTAATTTTTAAAAATTGCGATCGTAATATAGTAATCGTGACGTTTCGGCCGGAACTAAACCATTGCCAAATGAACAAGAAAAAATAATCATTTGTCAAAAGTTCAAACAAACATTTGATTTTTAAAAGTTCCTGTTAATTAAAACATCGTGTTTATAGTGTAGTTTTGTTTTAAAAATTACAATAGTTATTCGTATAAAACACTGTTATTGTTAGGAAACACAAACAAAAGATCTTTGACAAACTTGTGAGGCGACAACCATAGACAACAAAACAATCTACAAAACTACCAAAGTACCAACACTTTGTATTCTATCTTGTCAAATTCTCCGAAGAAGGTCATTACAGTTTTTCATATATCTCAGCGATTTTTAAGTTTTTTCAGATAGGAATAAAAAAATACATCTAATTGAAGTGATATCTCGAAATGGTATTCGATTCACCATGGGTTAGTTTTTTTGGACCTTGCCCATTGAAGAATTGTTCGTTCTGTTTACATACCTGAGAAGCCGGGCCCCGGTCCCGGCGTGGACGGTGCCGGCGAGGCGGCGAATGCAGGTCCGGCCGGGGAGCCTGCAGGTGGCGCGAAGCTGGGGAACTGTGGCTCCCCGCCGCCCCCCTTCCACGCCGATGATACGCCGGTCTCCTCCAGTGCCGGCACCCGACGTTGAAGCCCCACCGACATCTGCAAACAATAATAACTTCAACTTACACACCCATAAAGCCGATTTATGACGAGAGGATGTTGCCTGCAGAAAGGAGAATGCCCATTCGCCTAAGAGAAATGGGCCCACAATTTTTTTCTGGACTTTGTCGATGATTTTTTGTTAATTTTGTGCAAAAATAAATCCATTTCCTTATTAGCACTCAGTTTGCTATTTAAGGTTATTATTATATTAAATGTTTTAATAATTGATTATATCTGTTTATGTAATTAAACATTGTCTATTGATTGGTAAACGATGTGTTAATATAATTAAAATGAATTATTAAAAAAAAAGATATTATTTTAGAATATTGTTTTATTACAAAACTATTGGGTATCAAGTGGGCCCAAAAATGGGCATTGTCCTTTGTCTATGGTATTCTCTCCGTCCGATCTTTACTGACAAACTTCTATATATAAAACCAGTAGTCGCCCCGCTATGCCGGCTTCAGGAAACGAACATGCACCACCCACGTAGACAGTGCGACTTCCACATAGACCCCGAAACGCGATAAGGTCACTTCACAGGTGTGTAAGTTAAAAGTGGTGGCACTACCCCAGGACGGCAGACTGGAGTTAATAACCATCATCAGTCTGCCTACCACTCGTAAATAGTGCTCATAGCCAGTTGAAGAGTGTCTTGTGGCATATTTCTCGTTATACGTCTTTCCGAAGCTATGGTATAGGGGGCAGGGGCGGCCAAGCTCCATAGTCCGAGCCATTTTTCAAAATTTGAAATTTTTCGCGAGCCCCAAATACAATTTTTTTTTACAAAAATTATATTTATTGAAAACATTTAAATAAGAGTACAATTTTCCAGAAACACGTGTCGACTAAATTAATCTATATTATCTAAAAAAAATTGTAAAAAAAGATTGTTTAGTTAATACTGATCGGTGTTTGGATTTTAAAAATATAATAGCACAAAAATGAGAAGGGAACTCGGACACATTTATCGAGAGCCACAACCCCGGCACAGAGTCTGCCGATGAGCAAGCGCATGCTAAACGTAGACACTGAGCGAGCGACCAAGAGACACATAACGTAGTTACATTATTTTTTTTTTTAATTGTAGCTCGGCATGTGACCACACTCCGCCTGATGTAAAGCTAGAGTGCGGTCCATGAATGGAAACAACTGCTACTACAGTGAAACCTCTGCGGGTAGCAGTCGCCTCCACTATGCTGGCTTGAGGAGACGAGCATGTACCATCTAGATTGACAGTGCACACTCCTCTCGTTATACCTGGCTACTTTCAAACTATTCCCGAAACGCGACAAGTCACTTCACGGGTGTTACATTCGAAAGTGGTGGTACTACCCCAGGACGGCAGACTGGACAAATAACCATCATCAGTCTGCCTACCACTCTTTAATGAGCGACCAAAGTACATATAACAAAGTTACATTGGTCAGAATTAGCGAGGTTCGAACACGGGTCTCATCGATCGTGAGTTCACGCGTCTTACCGCTAGACCACGGCCGCTCATTCGTACCGGTACCGGCTTCTACACACACCGAAGAGTGTTGAGCAGAACTTACGCCCGAAATTAATAATGTATCCACAATCCGAGATTAACACATACCGACGGATAGATCTCGATTCAATTTCGATTGGCAGATAGGTTATTGGCACGCTTTATTCAAAATCTGGATTGATATTTCTATCTGAGTCAGTGAAAAAGGGATCAAGATTGATTATTAATTTCGGCCGTTAGTCAACATCGTGGAATCAGAATTAAATCAAATGAACGCAAAAATATAAATGATACAATATAAATAATAAATTCAACGTAATTAATTTCAACACGACATTGAAACGGATGATAATGAACAATTTTATTTGTTTAACTTTTGATAAACTAAAAACTCCGAGGGGGCTCTATTCGCGACTTTCACTAGATTCAAAAAGTGTAACACTAATTTATATCAATTTTTGTTTTAGGTGCCGTTTGCACAGTGGCGGACTAAGGGCAACAATGTAATCCTGGGCCTTAGTCCGCCCATGCGTTTGCACCAGAAGGCCCGTTAAAGTTACTTCAACCGTTACGTTTACATTATGGTTTACGTTTACTCCACATTTTTGACGCTTTAACCTTAACCGTAACCAGCGAATGGCTGGTTAAAGTTGAAGTAATCGTCAAACCAATGTCACTAACGTCAAATGTATGAAAAGAAGCCAAATATGTTTTTCTATTATTTTTCGAGATCAGCCACCCTTTTAACGATAACAATATGAATTTACACGATATTGCAACGCTTGTGGAGTAAATGTAAACGTTTAACGGTCGTCGTAGCCGTAAAAGTAATGAGCCTTCTGGTGCAGACGGACCTTATTGTAGCTCGGCATGTGACAACACTCCGCCTGATGTAAAGCTAGAGTGCAGTCCATCTGAAACTACAGAGAAATCTCTACGGGCGGCAGTCGCCTTCGCTCCACCGGCTTGAAGAGACGAGTATGATGTATGCACCATCTAGATTGACAGTGCACATACCTCTCGCTATACCTGGCTACTTTCAAACTGTTCCCGAAACGCGACAAGGTCACTTCACGGGTGTTACATTCGAAAGTGGTGGTACTGCCCCAGGACGACAGACTGGACAAATAACCATCATCAGTCTGCCTCCCACTCTTTAATAGTGCCTATAGGCACTGAGCGACCAAAGTACATATAACAAAGTTACATTGGTACCGGTCTTTAGCGAGGTTCAAACACGGGTCACATTGATCGTGAGTTTACGCGTCTTACCGCTAGACCACGGCCGCTCAAAGTTGATACAAATATCTTTTACGGGCAAATTTACCAATATTGATTTAAAACATGGCCCTCGGTTCGGACGCGCACCAAAAATTTCGCGTGCTACTTCGCCCATGAACTTTCTTACAACTGCATTGCTAACACCCAACTATACCCTGTTTACGGTCCAATTGCACCATACGACTTAACTATTACATTCACGTTAAAATAGTGGTTAAAATTAAAATTAG
This sequence comes from Tinea pellionella, assembly GCA_948150575.1. Lineage (NCBI taxonomy): Eukaryota > Metazoa > Arthropoda > Insecta > Lepidoptera > Tineidae > Tinea > Tinea pellionella. The sequence continues at coordinate 3,598,598 of OX411272.1, forward strand.
ATTGCTTCGAAAAAGAACCTGTCATTTTTGCCGCTTACTTTAACCTTAACCGTAACCAGCGAATTTTGGCCGGTCAAAGTTAAAGTAATAGTTAAACCAATGTCACTAACGTCAAGTTTTCGTGAATGTATTCCTAATTACATCAGCCACCCTTTTATCGATAGCGTTATGAATTGACACGATGCTGCAACGCGTGTGGAGTAAATGTAAACTTTTTTTTTATTGTAGCTCGGCATGTGACAACACTCCGCCTGATGTAAAGCAGAAATCTACGGGCAGCAGTCGCCTACACTATGCCGCCCGGCTTGAAGAGACGAGCACGCACCATCTAGATTGACAGTGCACACTCCTCTCGCTATACCTGGCTACTTTCAAACTATTCCCGAAACGCGACAAGGTCACTTCACGGGTGTTACATTCGAAAGTGGTGGTACTACCTCAACACGGCAGACTGGGCTAATAACCATGCCTACCAATCTTTAATGAGCGACCAAAGTACATATAACATAGTTACATTGGTCAGAATTTAGTGAGATTCGAACACGGGTCTCATCGATCTCACGAGCGTCTTACCGCTACACCACGGCCGCTCTAACGTAACCGTTAAGGTCATCGTAAAGAGTTACAGTCAAAGTAACTTTAACGCGTCTTTTGGTGCAATTGGACTCAAGGGTAGGCAGAAGTTTCATGAGAAAGATGAACATGGGGTCATTCCTAGTGTTGCCAATCGTTGGGGCTCCGCCATCTTGGACCTCCGCAGGGCGGGGCCTGGATGAGTGTGGCCGTGTGCTCAGACTCCGTCCACTGTGCGTCGAGTGAAACATCGTGGGGTTTTAGTCGGTATGCCAGGTTGGAGAGTCCGACATAACCCTGGTACCTTCCCCAAGGGCCAGGGCATCCTTAAAGGATTTCCTCACGTAAAAAAAAAAAGGTTGCCAACGGTATACAATAATTACACGGTATTAATTTTTCAGAGAAAAAGCTGGGCTGCCTAGTGCCCATAACCGTCGCGTCGGGCGTGCATGAAGAGAATTGTGGATGTGAAGGAAGCGAGGGTGTTGTGTCAGGATCGTGGTGAGTGGCGTTCCGTTGTCTCTGCCTAACGACCAAAGTATTGTACTGAATCGCGTTTCGGGAATCGTTTGAAAGTAGCGTAAGTATGGCGAGAGGAGTGTGCACTGTCAATCTAGATGGTACATGCTCGTCTCCTCAGGCCGGCATAGTGGAGGCGACTGCTGCCCGCACAGGTTTCTCTGTAGCTCTCATATGCCGAGATCATATGCGTAGGTACAATCAATAATGATAGATAGTTGTAGAAAATAATATATTACTTAATAGTATTCAAATATACACTGTAAAATGTCATTGATATATACAACTAGATGTGCAATAACGCTCCCGATGTGACGCGAGAGAAAAGATGACCGAGGTCACGTTTAGGTTCTTCGTCATAAAAAAAAAGCGTAGGCCGATTTGACAATGTTGCCGTCAAGTCAAATGCTAACTGACAGCTAACCTAAAGGTGACTGTGGTCATCTTTTCTCTCGCGTCACATTGGGAGCGTTATTGCACATCTATTAGTTGTATATATCAATGATTAAACCAATATTGTCATCAATTGATAGAAACTCAAAATTTCGGGTGACAAACGTTCTGTACTAAGTGATTTTAATTTAATTCTAAATTTTTTTCTTGAACTTATTTTACAGTTTATATTATAAGCTATTCGAAAAATAAAAAATAATAATCGCTGGCAATACTTTACGTTCGATCCTTTGCATTGAATCTTTAAAAAGAGTACTGTCACTTTTGTGTATTCGCGTGTAGGCGTACTGTTAGGAAAATAATTACGATATACTTATCTAGTTTAAATTAGACATTAATAGAATGATTTTAATTAGACTAATATATACTAAAAATGTGTATATGTTGTAATATTTTAAAAGTTTAGATGTTTACTTTAAAAAAATACTATACGAAGTTTGTTTTCAAACAAAACTAAATGTAATGCCTAATTATCAAACAGATGTTTCTTGGCAACTACATAATAAAATTACATCATTAAAACCTATTTATAAAGTTAAATATTGACTTTATTTCGCGCAACAACACTCCCCTACGATAAACGTAAAACAATAACAATCGATTTTGAAAATTCCCTCCAAAAACTCACTCGAACGAGAAAGGGGTGTGATTTCGAAAAAAAAGCTACATCCAAGACTGGTGTAGAGAAAAAAACGCGAGGGATAGACGACCTCCCGAAGCCCTCTTTTACCACAGGGATGAACCCTACGCTCACTCCAGCGTATAGAAAATAAACTTACAATATTCCTGTTGCTTTTCTTCCTCATACGAACATTGCACGCACCATTTCTTTATCCATTTAACCTAAAATATAACTAAACACTGACACTCGATCGTTCTGCCGAGCCGAGGCCGTCTCACAGACATCGGCACAAATTTTATTTAAGTTTTTTTTTTCGTGCGTTGTCGCGTGCGACGGCGTCCGTACCGGCCGGCAGGACGAAAACAAAAGTCGAGGCCAGGTAGCCGACGCACACACACCACTCGTACTACACTTTATTATACACAATTTACATTATTTCACTAATAACTTGAGGACAAACTGGAGTCCCTCTCATAAACGTCGCGTCGCGTGGCGCATTCTCGACGGGCACGCACTCTATCCCCGTGCGCGACGACTCGCTCGATCGCACTGAGAAACACTAGGGCGCGCGTCCAACTACACGGAACAGGGGGCGCTGTTTTACCAACGCGACGCCCGAGGCGCTGCCTGACTGCGCGACTGCTTTACCGATCGGTCGTCAAGACAGGTGGCAAGACCGGTTCTAGATCACGTAAGCGCTTCAAGCAAATTAAACCACATCTTCACACAAAAAATATATATTTTTTTATTAATATTAATACCTACGTTAGCTTTACTTTTCAAATCTAATTAATTTATTACTCAACAAATTAAGTTATTTAGGTCAACACCTTAGTATCTAAAATATTGTAATTTATTTTATTGTATAAAAAAAACAAAAGATAAATAAATATCTTGTGTCTATAACCATTTCTATATTATACAGGGAGGCTAATTTACAATTTAGTATACTAATTAATGAATATAAACAATAACATAATAGATGTCAATCAAAATTATGATAGTGCAAAAAAAGCGGATCATCAATGAAGCGCTGCAGCAGACAAGCGGTTGATGGTTCGACGGCCATGCCACGAGACGCTGCACCCGCTGTCTATTAAAACTTGTTACTAGAGACGCATTCCAAAAATTATTATTACAACCATCTTTGCTCGATGTCCGTAGAAAAAAACTTTTGTTATAATATGTAATACAAATCTTCTAAATGATAACAAGAAACAGTTATTCAAGTCGAAACAAATATTTTCAATATTATACGACTAAAATCAAAGGTTATCTAGCTGAAGCCGTGCGAATTGCGAAATCTATTTTCTTAATTTAGTCGGTTCATTTTGGGGGCAAAGATAAAAAGTTTTTCAAGGTTTTGATAGGAGGGCAATGGATGTAATCGCAACTTACAGAGAAAATACTTATTAATTAATAGAGAAAGCGCTCTATAGATTCTGCCTACCCTGATAGACACACAGGCGTGAGGTGAAAGCATGTGCCGAGTAATAATATAATACATTGTAACTGTAAAAAGAGCGGTCAGTCTAGCGGTAGGACGAGTGAACTCACGATCGATGAGACCCGTGTTCGAACTTCGCTAAATTTTGACCAATGTAACTATTAGCCCAGCCTGCCAGTGTTGGGGTGGTACCACTATTTTCGAATAGCGGGTATAGCGGGAGGAGTGTGTATTGTTAACATGGTACACAAAATCTCTCCCAAGGCGACTGCCGTCTGCGGTTTCTAAGTAGGAGTTGTTTTCGTTCATGGACCGCACTCTAGCTCAGCAAGCATCAGGCGGGGTCTTATACCGAGCTATAATTAAGAAAAGTGAACTTAACAAGAATATTCTACACTTTAGGGGCATTGTTTATATTTTTTTTTTGTCTAAAAAATTGGTGACGTCATCGGCGGCTCAGAGTTTATCCTCATCCTTTCCTTATCTTTAACAACCAGTATTTTATTACCTACATGATATTACGACTCTGCCGTAACTGTTTGGGGTAGACATCCTTAGGTTATCCAGCTGCTTTTTAAAAAATTCTATTCTTCCATTCTGGGAAGGCAAAGGAATCAAAGCCATACGACCATGTCTTTAATATTATATTTTCTTCTTTTGCGGTTATTCAAAGCAAATATTTTCATCATCCAGGCAGTCTTGAGCACATATTGAGTTATATTTCTATTTTTTTAAAGGCGTAGTCTTCAGTTTTATTTTTTTATTATTTTTAGTAAAGTGATGGAATCTTTACTGATGACTTTCAGTGGAGCGGTTTTCAATGGAGTTTTGGCGGGAGAAGACACGTTCTGCTGTTTTCAACCATTCGCCTGCATTATTCAGCCACTATTATTACACATTATAAAAGAAGAAACACAAGTCTAATAAAATAATTCAAGAGTGACAAGCTGTCCGGCAAAACTTTCAAATTCTTTAAAATTTTAATAAAGGCAAAGGAAACAAGCTCACTCAGCCTATTCTCCACATTTTTTTCTCATAGTGTTTACAGATGTAAAACCTAATCATGTTTTTAGTTTCTTGGGTAGTGGAATTTTTACTAAAACTTCTAAAGGACATTCGAACGCATCTGCTACTTTAAATAAATGAACGTATTTCCTTATGTCATTTCGTTTCCTAGTTTCGTTACATGACGTCGATACTAATAAGCATAAAGCGACGAAATAAAAAATTCGATACCAAGGAAGCGATTTGAAACAAATATGAGACTTTTAAAATCTGTATGTAAAACAGGAAATTCGAACACGAAATTATTGACGTTTCGCCGACGACCTATCGAAATTGATCCACGTAATTGAAATAGTCAAAATTGTAAATAAATAACTCGTAAAATTGCATTAAAAAGCATATCATAAATAAGATTAAATGTTTTTCTGACGAAATGGCTCGTCCGAGAAAGCCTGGAGGTGTTAGATATAGCAGTACAACAAAAAATGGATCAAACAGTTCTTCGAGTAGTGAAACATCGGAAAAACAACCGATTCGTGTGTTATCTTTTTGGAAAACTATAGTTACATTAGTGATATTAATTATAGCTGTTTATTTTGGTACTTTAGGATATTTAGAAACTAGAGTTAACACACCTTTTGATAATGAGAAGGTAAGAGTATAAAAATTTAAAATAACACATACAGATCCCGATTTATTAAAACGTGTTGAATGGGTTATGTTATATTTACTTTTTTTCTATGTTCGTTACTTGAATTATTAACTATCTTTGTGTAAAACGCGTGTCGTGGTTGTTTGTTATTTGGGTGGCAATGATTTTTTAAACTGCATTTTAGTATGTGACCTATGGCTTGAACTTACGCTAGAGTGTAATCCTTGTGCGGAGACAATCGTTACCACAGTATTCCTCTGTCACCTCTGCTATGCTGGCTTGAGGAGAGGAATATGCACTATCTAAGTAGACAGTGCACACTCCTCTTGCTATACTTGGTAACTAAAGACTAAAATGACATTTGGAGGGATTCCGAGTTTCGTGTCACAACATTACTTCTAACCTGCCAATATTTTGGAGGAATGTACACACATTGACTGTCGATTTAGTCTATCTAAATACTACTACTACTTAGCTCATGCCTCGTTTCCTCTGGGGTAGGCAAAAACTATGGAGCGCCAGCAACTCCTCTCTCTACATACCACTTTCGCTTCGACCACATCCATTACTCCCCTCATGCATGCACGTCGGTTGAGGGTGCTCCTCATCTGACCCTCTCTCAGCAGTTGATCGATCTGACTGAAAAAGGTCTTCCTAGGGCGCCATCCACTTTCGCACAATAGATCTTTTATATAATACTAGTTTATCTAAATAAATCCGACTTTATGTTACATCACAGGTTCGTCAGTTGAAAGTGGTGGTACTACCCCAGAAGCAGGAGAGGCAAACTGGGCTAATAACAATCGTTAGTCTTGGAATTTATTATTTATAAATCTTGGTATTGCAGGTAGTAACATTGTCAGGTCTGGGCGTACCTGATAGATATTGGGGGAGCTATAGACCTGGCGTCTACTTTGGCATGAAGACGAGAGATCCACGATCACCGGTTTTCGGTTTAATGTGGTATTTACCTACCTTTGGACCTGGTGAGATACGGTGAGTTTGTATGTCCCTTTTGCTGCAGGATTGTGAGTGGGTACCTTGAAGCGCTACAGAGACATTGTAGTACAATAATACTGCTAATAATTTTAATAGAATTACAATTCAATACAATTCAATGTAGCATTTTAAAGTTTTTTGAGACGGGAATAAAAGATTACATCTAATTGAAGATTTAACATGGGTTATTTTTTTTCAAAACCCTGCCTGGACCTTCCCAGTCACGTCTTTTCTTCTTATAACTTATGTCACAAAGCCGGCATAACAGATCCCCGTCTCTGAGAGTCGCCTCCGTTCATGGGCCACACTCTAACTCAGTGTTTCCCAACCTTTTTTGTGCCATGCCCCACCTCTGCCTCTCTAAATCTCCCAAAATGTAACATACATAATTTTTAATATTAAAAAATTGAATTGTTCATCTAAGAAACCTTAATGATAGGTTTTAGGAAGAAATCACTAGGAAATTGTTACCGAAACGCAGCCGTCTGCCGCAGGGAAGTTTATTTGACGCCGCTAAATACCCAGTTGATATTTTGGTCTCGTCTAGCGAAATTATATCTTATAATTATTTAAGATTTTGCTTTTTTCGTTAAATTTGACACCGAAATCTAGCATTGCATTTATTTACATATGAGCGGCCGTGGTCTAGCGGTGAGACGCATGAACTCACGATCGATGAGACCTGTGTTCGAACCTCGCTAAAGACTGGTACTGATGTAACTTTGTTATATGTACTTTGGTCGGTCAGTGCCTATAGACACTATTAAAGAGTGGTAGGCAGACTGGTGATGGTAATTTGTCCAGTCTGCCGTCCTGGGGTAGTACCACCACTTTCGAATGTAACACCCGTGAAGTGACCTTGTCGCGTTTCGGGAATAGTTTGAAAGTAGCCAGGTATAGCGAGAGGAGTGTGCATTGTCAATCTAAGATGGTACATGCTCGTCTTCTCAAGCCGATATAGTAAAGGCGACTGCTGCCCGCACAGGTTTCTCTGTAGTAGCAGTTGTTTCCATTCATGGACCGCAGTCTAGCTTTACATCGGGCGGAGTGTTGTCACATGCCGAGGTATAATAAAAAAAAATAGCCAGAAGCGAAAACGTTAAACTCGAGTCCATTTTCGAATTTCCCCCCTTAACAATCGAATTGCCCCCCTGTGGGGCGTGGACCCCACGTTGGGAAACACTAACCTAATTTGTAGTGTAGTCATATGATGTGCTAAAATAATGAAAAGCTTTGCTTTCCACAGCCACTGGTGCGATCAAGGTGATAACCTCCCCTCCTACGGGTGGGTCAGACACGACGGAGTCAATTTTGGTCATCAAATAATAATTGATAATCATCACACAATAACAACCACGTTTATTAAGACTTTAGGGGGCGATAGAGGTGGTATTTGGACGGCAAGAATTGATGTGCAACCTAGTGTGAGTGTTTCTTGTTTTGACCATGGTCTAGCGGTAGGATGTGTGAACTCACGATCGAAAAGACCAGTGTTCGAATCTCGCAAAATTCGGATCAAATGTAACTTTGTTATATGTACTTTGGTTGCTCATTAAAAGAGTGGTAGGCCCGTGCTGGGATAGTACCACCACTTTCGAATGTAAGACCCGTGAAGTGACTTTGTCGCATTTCAGGATCGGTTTACAAGTAGCCTGGTAGAATAACAGTAGTGTGCACTGTTAACCTGATGGTGCACATTCGTCTCCTCGGGCCAGCATAGTGGAGGCGACTGTTACATGTAGAAATTTCTCTGTAGTACCAGTTGTTTCCGTTCATATATATATAATGATTTCCAGAATAAAACCCATCCTTTACCTATATCGTTAATATGGTATGCAGCGCTAGATGAAAGTCTGGGTCCGGGAAGTGAACCTAGTCGCCTCTGGAATGAAGAGAACAGTATACTCGGTCACACTCCGCAGTTGAAACAGTTTAAAATTACTTTCGAAAATTATAAAGGTAAATAAAACATTTTCTTGTTTATTGTAGCTCGGCATAAGAACAGAAACTACTGTTACCACAGACAGCGGTCGCCTCCATTATGCCGACCTGAAAAGACGATTGACAGTGCACACCCCTCTTGTTATACCAGGCTACTTTGAAACTGCTCCCGAAACGCGACAAGGTCACTTTACTGGTGTTACATTTAGAAGTGGTGGTACTACACACGGCAGACTGGGCTAATAACCATCATCAGTCTGCGTACCACTTTTTAATGAGCACCAGATCACTGGGTTTTTTTCAGGAAAAATTCTACACACATCGATAGCTGAAGCGAAAGCATCAGGTCTCAATTTGTTAAAAGAGAAAATATACTCAATAATGAACATGGTGAAGACGAAGGAATTTGGCAAAATTATAGTTTTGGAATCGGAAGAAAATCTTCATACTGAGGTTTGTTTATTGTTGATCAACATGTGACAACACTCCGCCTGATGTAAAGCTAGAGTGCGGTCCATGAACGGAAACAACTGCTACTACAGAGAAATCTCTACAAGCAGCAGTTACCTCAGCTATGTTTATATTAACAAAGTCACTTCACGGGTGTTACATTCGAAAGTTGTTACATTGAAAGCGGCCATGGTCTAGCGGTAAGACGCGTGAACTCATGATCAATGGTACCCGTGTTCGAACCTCGCTAATTCTGACTAATGTAACTATGTTAATACTTTGGTTGCTCATTAAAGAGTGGTAGGCAGACTGTAGATGGTTAATAGCCCAGTCTGCCACCACTTTCGAATGTAACATCTGTGAAGTGACCTTGTCGCGTTTCGGGAACAGTTTGGAAGTAGCCAGATATAACGAGAGAGAGGTCAATCTAAGATGGCACATGCTGGTCTCCTTAAGCCGGCGTAGTGCCGACTGCTGCTTGTAGTGATTTATCTGTAGTAGCAGTTGTTTCCGAACCGCACTCTAGCTTTACATCAGGCGGAGTGTTGTCACATCCCGAGCTACAATTTAAAAAAAGTGATGGTACTACTTCAGTCTGCCTACCTTTCTTTAATGAGTGACCAAAGTACATATAACATAGTTACATTGGTCAGAATTAGCGAGGTTCGAACACGGGTCTCATCGATTATTTTTTTTATTGTAGCTCATGTGTGACAATGTACTGAATAAACTGATGTAAAGCTAGAGTGCGGTCCATGAATGAAAACAACTGCTACTACAGAGAAATCTGTGCGGGTAGCAGTCGCCACCACCGTGCCGGCTTGAGGAGACGAGCATGTACCATCTTAGATTGACAGTGCACACTCCTCTCGCTATACCTATACAATACCCTCTATTTGTTTTTTTCTCTTTTTTTTCAGGGTAGAGAAGTGAACTTTGTCGCGTCACAACTCCTGGTCGAAACTCCATTTACGTTGGATGTTGTGTACTCGAATGAGGAGTCATTTGCGGCGCCATTAAAAGGGGATGCTTACAGTAAAGTACTCGAAGAGAAGGTGCACAAATTTGATGAGGAGTTTGAGAGTAAATTCGGTTTGGAAGCTAAAGGGTATGATATTTAAACTGATGATGGTTAGGTCTGCACCAGAAGGCCGGTTAAAGTTAGCGACGACGACCGTTAAACGTTCACGTTGCAATATCGTGTAAATTCATATTGTTATCATTAAAAGGGTGGCTGATCTCGAAAAAATAATAGAAAAACATATTTGGCTTCTTTTCATACATTTGACGTTAGCGACAGTATTGTGACCAGAGTGGAAAGGGGTATGCTAAGGTGGTTCGGTCATTTGGAAAGGATGGATGAAAGGAGATTAACTAAAAAGATCTATTGTGCGAAAGTGGATGGCAGTGTCGGAAGGGGGCGCCCTACGAAGACCTTTTTCAGTCAGATCGGTCAACTGCTGAGAAAGGGTCAGACTAGGAGCCCCCTCAACCGACGCGCATGCATGAGGGGAGTAATGGATGTGGTCGAAGCGAAAGTGGTATGTAGAGAGAGGAGTCGCCGGCGCTCCATAGTTTCTGCCTACCCCAGTGAGAACAAGGCGTGAGCTAAGTAGTAGTAGACGTTAGGGACATTGGTTTGACGATTACTTTAACTTTAACCAAGCCAAGATTCGCTGGTTACGGTTAAAGTAACCGTCAAAAATGACAGGCGCAACGATGGTGCAACTCTGTTCATGGAATACACTCTAGCTATAAAAGAAATTGAATTATCTTTTTTCAGTTATCCGGAAATTTCGAGAACCACAGCCATGGCGGCTTTGTCAAACATGTTGGGTGGTATTGGTTACTTTTATGGTTCTGGAAGGGTGTCCTCCGCACACACCACGGACAGTGTACCTTATTGGAGAGCGCCTCTATACACCGCTGTTCCTAGTAGGTGAGTTAAGACTGTAATCGGACTCCGTAAGGACTTCACTTAGCTCACTCCCCTGGCAAATGGAAAGCAGAACTGTCGTTACGTTTGTGGGGGCTACAATAATACACGACTTACGTCTTCATACCAATTTATTGCATACAACACACAATAATGTAGAAGCAGGAGTGGTACGATAGTCGCTGGATAGCCTTCAGTCGCTGTTCAGTATTGCTTGTTATCGCAGGTGTTCCTTGTATCGCATCCAAATTAGGACTGTCTTTGGGACACTCGGGTGTCGGTATTTATACTCAAACAGGAGGAAGTTTCGAGAAAGATCTCGTCGAAGTTGTTTACTAATTATAATGTAAACAAGGTCATAGGTCACGCCACTCGCGTGTATACCAAAAAATACCTAAAAAGACACCTGTCACCAGATATACCTTCCCAATCGCTACCTCAAAGTAATGTTCTTAGGCAGCAGTAGCCTCCACTATGCTGGCTTGAGAAGACAAAGTTCAATAAGGTCACTTCACAGGTGTTACTACCTCAGGAAGGTAGTGGGAGGTTTTAAAAGTAATAACTCTTGTCCGTAGATCATTCTTTCCCCGAGGTTTTCTATGGGACGAAGGCTTCCACGGTTTACTCATAGGAAAATGGTCTCCGGAGATCCAAATGGATATAGCTGCACATTGGTTTGATTTAACCAACGTTGAAGGATGGATACCCAGGGAACAAATATTGGGTAAGTTACTATTAAAGTAGGAGGTATCTTATAAAGACAGTTCATTGTACAACTTTTTTTTTATTGTAGCTCTGCATGTGACAACGCTCCGCCTGATGTAAAGCTAGAGTGCGGTCCATGAATGGAAACAACTGCTACTACAGATAAACCTATGACGGCTTGAGGAGACGAGCATGTACCATCTTAGATTGACAGTGCACACTCCTCTCGTTATACCTGGCTACTTTCAAACTATACCCGAAACGCGACAAGGTCACTTCACGGGTGTGTAATTCGAAAGCGGTGGTACTACCCCAGGACGACAGACTGGACAAAAAACCATCATCAGTCTGCCTACCACTCTTTAACAACACGAGTATTACAATCAAACATGAGCTACTATTAACCACTTTAAGGTAGGAGGTATCTTAAAGAGTATTTATGTTACAGGTGCAGAAGCCCTGGGCCGTGTACCGCGTGAATTTGTAGTGCAGAGTAACTCGGCCGCGAACCCTCCAATGTTTTTACTGCAGCTATCTCTCTCTATTGTCAAACAGAAGGAGCTCTCGCTCGCTCAGAGGACGTTCTTAGAAAGGGCCTATAATAGACTTATGGTATATATTTTTTTATTATTGTACCTCGGACATGTGACAACACTCCTGATGTAAAGCTAGAGTGCGGTACATGAACGGAAACAACTGCTACTACAGATAAGTCCCTACAGGCTTGCTTGACAGTGCACACTCCTCTCGTTATACCTGGCTACTTCCAAAAGGTCACTTCACGGGTGTGTAATTCGAAAGTGGTACTACCCCAACACGGCAGACTAGGTTAAAAACCATCATCAGTCTGCCTACCACACTTTAATATTGCAAAGTAGTTCAGTTAGTTGCACTTTTTGAGGCAAAAAAAGTCGTCATCGTCACCGATAACACCTCCCCCCTTCTCTCTCTCTCCCACCTTACATTAAAACAAAAAGAGGAAGAACTAACTCTAACTGACATACTTTGACACACGTACGTAAACAAGTCACAGTGAAGCAAAAAAAATATAAATCGTGATCGTCACCGTCACCGTTACCAAATCTTTCCCCACCTTAGATTAAAACAAAAAGAGGAAGAACTAACTCTAACTGACATACATTGACACATGTACGTAAACAAGTGACAGTGAAGCAAAAAAAAATCGTGATCGTCATCGTCACCGTTACCACCGTTGTAATAGTGTAGGTGAGTGGGTGTAGTAGTGTGTGTACTTTCAATTGTAAACGATGACAGAGAAGGTATCGTATCTTCTTTTGTTTTGAATAAGTTTTAATCTTGCAGGCATGGTACAATTGGTTCCATACAACTCAGAAAGGCGATCTGCCTACCTCATATCGCTGGAGAGGTCGTCGTGACGATGGGATGCAGCTCAATCCGAAGACCCTTACTTCAGGATTAGACGACTACCCTAGGTTAGGACAATTTTTAGTTCCTACACTGTACTACTCCAGGACGGCAGACTGGGCTAATAACCATCATCAGTCTGCCTACCACACTTTAACGTGAAAGCCAACACCTGAGCGTCCATACATTCTGTTTTGCAACATTGTTTGAAACTTTATGTTGAAATGAAGTAATTTGATAACTTTCTCAGCACTAATTATTATCGCAAATCACTATAATAAACAAATAGCTACGGCACAGAATATATAAAATGCTTGTGAAATATAAACCAATATAAAAACTTAACAATATTCTAAAATAATATCTTATTTTTTCATTAATTTATTTTAATTATATCAACACATCGTTTACCAATCAATAGACAATGTTTAATTACATAAACAAACAGATTACATCAATTATTAAAGCATTTAATATAATAATAACCTCAATGCATCAGAACAAGTCTAATTACTCAATAACAATAAGTATATAGTGATAAGTAATGTAGATATAATTTTCTACAAAATTAAGAAAAAATCATTGACAAATTAAAAAAAAAAATTGTGGGCCCATTCTTAGCCATTAAAATATATATTTAACATGTCTCAGGGCATCTCATCCGTCCGACATTGAACGCCACGTGGATCTAAGATGTTGGATGTACGCAGCAGCCAATTCCATGGTCATCATATCACAAGCTTTAGGCAAAGATACTACTAGGTAAGTTTTCTTTTACAGTAACTCCGCCTGATGTTAAACTAGAGTGCGGTCCATGAACGGAAACGACTGCGACTAGAGATCTCTACAGGCAACAGTTGCCTCCGCTATACAGGCCTGAGGAGGCAAGTAAGCACTATCAAGATTAACAGTGCACACTTCTCTAGCTATATAAGTGGTGGTGCTTCCCCAACACGGCAGACTGGACTAATAACCATCATCAGTCTGCCTACCAGCTCTTTGTTATATATGACAGAACGGGAGAGTGGTCCAAGGCTTCTATCCTCCATTTGTGGGCGATAACTAAACAAGTCACAACGTGTCTGCCGCGTCGTGTGGTTTCAGAGACTCTGTCAAAGCGTAGCCACGCTTTTGTTTCATATCCAGTTAGGGTCGTTTGCACCAGAAAGCCGGTTAAAGTAACTTTTACGGCAACGACGACCGTTGAACGTTTACATTTACTCCACACGCGTTGCAATATCGTGTAAATTCATATTGTTATCGTTAAAAGGGTGGCTGATCTCGAAGAATAATAGAAAAACATATTTGGCTTCTTTTTATACATTTGACGTTAGCAACATTGGTTTGACGATTACTTTAACTTTAACCAAGCCAAGATTCGCTGGTTACGGTTAAGGTTAAAGTAACTGTCAAAAATGACAGGCGCGACGATGGTGCAACTCGTGTTGAGTAAATATAAACGTTACGGTTAAAGTAAACTTAAAAGTAATAGTTAAAGTTACCTGCCTTCTGGTGCAAACGACCCTTGGTGCTTGTACTCATGACCGCGTATTCATTATGTTTCAAGTTAGTTCCCATAATCGTTCAAGTTAGAGTCCATATTCATGACTGTCCTGACATATACGGGGTGTATCAGGCAACGTGTAAAAAAATTAAGGTAAATATTAAGTGAGTGATGAACATCCCTCAAAAAAATTGATTTACTAAATAAAAGTTTTCGTGTATGGTATTATCACAAAAACAAAAGGTCTATAAATGGACCGGCCGACGTGGACCGCCGTTGCAGGTGGGTCGGCACATGGCTTGTCGGCGCGAGATCAAAGGCGAGGCGGCAAAGGTTGTGGGCGTTGATCAAAGCCAAGGTCATTTGTTTGATGCACCGCCCGACGACACAACGATTACGCGTTCGTGTAATAAATTATCTATGTTTCTGCAAGGAAAAGGTGGACATTTGGATAAAAAAAAAAGTATTTATTTTTTAAATTAAGTTCTGCTCAGAATCACTTACTGAGTCATCTCTTGAAATTTTTTACACGTTGCCCGATACACCCTGTATATATATTTTTTAGATTAGAAACGATGAGAGATCAACTAGGAGATGAGGCAGTACTGAATGAACTACACTGGTCGACACAAACTCAGACTTATGCTGATTTTGGTAAGTTTTTACAGTAGCTCGACATATGACAATACATTGATAAATTACAGATAAAAAAATAAAAAGTAGCCAGGTACAGCGAGAGGAGTATGCACTGTCAATCTAGATGGTACATGCTCGTTTCTTCGAGCCGGCATAGCGGAGGCGACTGCTGCCAGTAGAGATTTCTCTGTATTAGCAGTTGTATCCATTCATGGACCGCACTCTAGCTTTACATCAGGCGGAGTGTTGCCACATGCCGAGCTGCATTGAAATAAAATCTACAGACGGCAGTCTTGACGAGGCTTGACACATCATCGTCCTGGTTTGATAGGACACACTTCAAAGATGTGTGCAAGTTGAAAGTGGTGTTACGACTCCAGGACGGCAGACTGGGATATGTGATGGTGAACTTATGATCGACGAGACCTCTGCCACCACTTTCGAATGTAACACCTTCTTGCGTTTCAGGATATAGCGAGAGGAGTGTGCACTGTCAATCTAGATGGTGCGTACTCGTCTCCTCGGGCCGGCATAGTGGAGGCGACTGTTGCCCGTAGAGATTTATCTGTAGCTAGCATTTGTTTCCGTTCATGGACCGCACTCTAGCTTAACATGAGTCGGAGTGTTGTCATATGCCATTCAAGTTGACAAGTTATACCGTTATTTCTTCTAGGTCTCCATACCGATGCTGTTAGGTTAGTACGTACACCTGCTAAAGCCCACGAACCACAGAAAGTCATAAGGGCCGTCACAGCAACTCCACAAGCGAAGTTTGTTACCTCGGCATTCGGTAAGTCTCTCTATCTTCTCTTTCTCATCTTAAAATATACATGTATATAAAATATATGCCGGAAATCAGAGGTTTGGAATTTTGGCGGCAATTTGGAGACATTAGGTTATCTGTCTTGAATTATTTTCCTAAATTTGTGTGTTCTTCGAGTGTTAATGTGTAATAATGGTGGATTATTAACCATTGAGTGTTCGTGAACGTGCGTGAGTGTGGGCAAACAATTCACAAAGAAGAGAACCTGTGTTTCCATTTTCCCTCCAAAACTCCCTAGGAAGTTTCAGTAAAGATTCTACCACTTTACTGAAGCAATTTTTGACTTGACTGAGACTTGACCTGACTGTTCAGTGTGGTGAATGAACGACTCGTGATGCACAATATTATTAACTTGATGCGAAGGATGTTTAATTTGACACTGGCAAATTGTTATAATGCCATATAAAAGAATAAGACAGCTCACTAGTGATGGCTGCTTTTGATATCGATAATTGAGCTTATGGGTGTTACGAAAAAATAAAAAAATAACATGTTAATTTCTATTCTAATTTGCGTGCTAATTTCTATATTACTAACTAAAACAGAAAAAAATATTAATAAACAGCAAAAAAAACGTTTATAGGGCGGAAACAATCTTCTTTGAGAAAACTTTTATACGAACCTTGTCTATTAAGCTATATTGTCTGCGCTGGCGATAAATGGCACACCTTTGTATTCTCAAGCCGGCATAGGGGAGGCTACTGATGCCTGCCAATATTCTTGTCGATTGCACTGTAGTGCAGTACGGTCACGATATGTCGCCGGGTTACTGTAAAAATGTATGTGTGTTTTTTTAAGGTTATGTATCTCTATTCCCGATGCTGTTGAAAGTGTTGAAACCGACGAGTGCCAATTTGGGTAAAATACTCGAGGATCTCGATAGACCTGATTTATTATGGTCGCCATTTGGATTGAGGTAAGTGACCCCCAGACATAGACATATGACAACACTCCGCCTGATGTTAAGCTAGAGTGCGGTCCACGAACGGAAATAACTACTACTACAGATAAATTTCTACAGACAGTAATACCTTCACTATGCCGGCTTGAGGAGATGAATCTGCTACAGATAAATCTCTACAGACAATAGTCGCCTCCACTAGGCCGGCTTGAGGAGACGAGGCACCATCCAGATTGACAATGCACACTCCTCATCGTTATATTTGGCTACTTCCAAACTGCTCCCGAAACGCGACAAGGTCACTTCACGGGTGTTACATTCGAAAGTGGTGGCAGACTGGGCTAATAACCATCTACAGTTTGCCTACCACTCTTTACTGAGCGACCAAAGTACATGTAGTAGTACCTGGAGTAGCACCACCACTTTCGAATGTAACGCCCGTGAAGTGACCTTGTCGCGTTTCGGGAATAGTTTGAAAGTAGCCAGGTATAAGAGAGGAGTGTGCACTGTCCATCTGGATGGTACATGCTCGTCTCCTCAAGCCGGCATAGTGAAGGCGACTGCAGCCCGTAGAGATTCCTCTGTGGTGGCAGTTGTTTCCATTCATGGACCGCACTCTAGCTTTACATCAGGCGGAGTGTTGTCACATGCCGAGCTACAATAAAAAAAAAAAACAATGTTACATTGGACAGAATTTTGTGAGAATCGAACCGCGGATACAATAAAAAAGAAGGACCTCTTCATTTGATGTTTTTTACTTCGGCGGTTAAAATAATGATCGGATTTGTATGGTATAACCACTGGCTGGCGGAAGGTTTGCTGGATGGAGAAAGAGAGGTACTCACGTTGTGATACGGCTGCACCTATTTCCTCCTGTATCCTTATCGGTTGGTACCAAGGCGAGAAAGCTAGATCGATTTTATCTCGTTTTGTTTGAATTTTCGTCCTTTTTTTGTTGTTGTCTGATGTCCGAGCGTGTAGTTGTCACAAGAGAGCGGTGGCCACTAGATGGCGCAGTTGTAGGATAAGTAATTGGGTAGAAGGGGACAGGGATGTTGTCAGCCAGCAAAATTATTAATTATAAATTTGTTAAATAAAAAATAATCTTTTCTGGTACGGAACAGGATTGATGTAGAGTTCTCGCTTTACGCTGTGACAGCGTAAATGTAAATTAATACTCGGCTCCTCTGCATGCATTTCACAGATCCTTGTCGAAATCCTCGCCGTACTACATGAAGAGGAATACGGAACACGATCCGCCCTATTGGAGAGGCCAATTGTGGATCAATATTAATTATTTAGCAATATCAGCTCTCAAATATTATGCAACTGAATCCGGACCCTATGCAAAGAGAGCTGCGGATTTACACACCAGGTTGCGAGACAATGTTGTCGGTGAGTTGAATTTTTTTTATTGTAGCTCGGCATGTGACAACACTCCGCCTGATGTAAAGCTAGAGTGCGGTCAACTGCTACTACAGAGAAACCTGTGCAGGTAGCAGTCGCCTCCACTATGCCGGCCTGAGGAGACGAGCATGTACCATCTAGATTGACATTTTATACCTGGCTACTTTCAAACTATTCCCGAAACGCGACAAGGTCACTTCACGGGTGTTACATTCGAAAGTGGTGGTACTACCCCAGGATGGCAGACTGTACTAATAACCATCATCAGTCTGCCTACCACTCTTTAATGAGCGACCAAAGTACATATAACATAGTTACATTGGTCAGAATTTATTGAGGTTCGAACACGGGTCTCATCGATCGTGAGTTCACGCGTCTTACCGCTAGACCATGGCCGCCTACCACTCTTTAATCAACTCTTTACTTATTATTTTATTTAAAAGGGGATAAAACGACCGTGTAAAGATGATCAAATGGTAAAATTCACAATTAACATATAACATATTGCGAGAGGAGTGTGCACTGTCAATCTGTATGGTGCCTCGTCTCCTTAAGCCGGCCTAGTGGAGGCGACTATTGTCCGTAGAGATTTATCTGTAGCAGCAGTTGTTTCCGTTCATGGACCGCACTACATCAGGCGGAGTGGTGTTTGGTATACGTAATGAAAAAAATGTACATATTATTTGCAGGCACTGTAATTAACGAGTACAAAAGGACTGGGTATCTCTGGGAGCAATATTCTGATGAGACTGGCTTCGGATCCGGAAGTAGACCCTTTACCGGTTGGACAGCTCTAGTTGTTTTACTAATGGCTGATGATTATTGATTTTTTTTTTTGTTTTATATGGCATTATAATAATTTGCCGGTGTCAAAGTAAATATTTTTGCATCAAGTTAATAATATTGTGCATCACGAGTCATTCATTCATCACACTAATCAAGTCTCAGTCAAGTCAAAAATTGCTCCAGTAAAGTGGTAGAATCTTTACGGAGTTTTGGAGGGAAAATGGAAACACAGGTTCTCTTCTTTTGAATTGTTTTCCCACACTCACGCACGTTCACGAACAATTAATGGTTAATAATCCACCATTATTACACATTGACACTCGAAGAATACACGAGTTTAGGGAAATAATTCAAGACAGACAACTTGACGCCTCAAGATGGCCGCCAAAACTCCTCCGATTATTGATTTAGGCTATTGATTGAAGTGACGTGTGTCACAACACTACACTAGGGTTGTCAACAGGTTTTTTTTAAAGTTGTAGAAACTATTGTTTCATCCATTGATCACTGGCTCGACAATGCACACATAAACTTATACAACGTCCACACTCGCTTCTGGCTCCCGTGATGCTGACGTTTGTACGAACACGCGAGACAATGTATGTATGTATTTGATCTTACATCCCTGGAGTGTTTGGCGCGCTTTTGCCCGGGAAGGTTGAGGTGTTTTTTTAACCCTTTCCTTAATTAGTTTAGTGGTTATTATTGGTGTTATTTTGCGTAATTTGTTGTGTGACTACCCATCCTGTCGTGTATGCTCGCGAGTGCACATTTAATCTTTCTTTTCTAGCCTGCTCTTGAATATTCTGTATCATATTTTCACAGACTGTGCGAGGATGAGCCGGCTCCAAAACTTCCAAAGGTTCTTCTATATTTTGCATTAAAAATAGCGATTTTAAAATTAACGCCTGTGCCGAATCATCCTCACAATTACTGCCATTTTATCACGCCAGATGGCGCATCGTCGCCATGGCCATCGAAAACTGTCACTTCCATATATTTTCTAACCTATCAATCCGTAAATTTCAAGTTTCTCGAAAAATGCCATTATGTGCTGTACCTGGTTGTACCACTTCTGGTGTACATTTATTTCCTAAAGATCCCACATAAAAAAAAAATGGGAAAAAGCTGAAATTAAAATTTCGGTCATAACTTCAAACCTAAAAATAAAAAAATCCATATAAATTTAAACTAACGGTCTCTGACTTCGTAAATTTTCTTAAGATGAATGAACTATGAATTAACACTTTACAACCAACAAAACTTACAAATGTAGATAATATCACTGTCAAAAAATATTTTAATAGGAATATGTCTACCTCTCAAGAAGATCACATTTCTTTCCAGTTATCTTTCCTCCTCGTTTTTTTAATTCGTCTTTCAATTCTTTGAGCTTCCAGGTAGAATACATATTAACAATAACAATAATAGACCGATCCTACCCCAAAAAAATGCAAAAAAACCCAGACGTAAACAAAGCTACAACGATTTGACATGGCCATCGCGCCGCTAGCGCCCTCTGGGCTGAGCTTTGCGTGAGGATCCCCATTATACGAGTGAGTGAGATTTTATAAATCTTGTAATTAATAATGATTTAAAGGTGCAACGGAACATATTACAATCTGGGTCATTGTTTCTGTAGTTATATGCCCTCACTTGCCCGAATAAATTTTCGATAGGGTCGGAATTAAAATAACGAGGCCTGACAATTTTGACTCCATTATTATTAAAAAATTGCCAGAGCCTCGTAAAACTTTTAAGTGTTATAATAAAACTTTTTATGGAAGGCACAGATTTCTCTACGCCCTTTTTATTTACGTATTTCATATTTTCTAATTTATGTATAGCTTCCCGCCAAAATCTATGATGGACAGAGTTTCTTTGAACAGCTGGGGGGCTATTGCGGACGCGAGCTCACCGTGAGTCACGGTGACTATCTGGTTTCCTTCCGGCACTATTTGTAATGTGATTGGACGAGCCACTGTCAACGGGGAACGCCCATCATCACCGTCACTATAGGTGATGACGAAACGTCAAATCCCATACATTTTGTTGTCTATTGGTAGTGTGATACAACACCATATTACGCAGACCAATACACGGTTGACAACCCTACTTTTTAGCGATAGCGGGTCAAGTATGAGTTTACATTTACGCTTTCACGGCGTAAGGTGATGTTCTCTAATAATGGGATCGCTTTATTTTGACTTTTTTTTACCTCGGCGGTTAAAATAATAATTTCTGATTGGTGAATAGTTCTCACTGTATACCGTGAAATCGTAAATGTAAACTCATACTTGACCCTCTGTTCCGGGAATGAGGGCCCGAGGAGAATCTAGGAGATTAGGTGCCGAATTTTTGTTATGGTAGGTACTTAAAAAAAAAATAGGCAACTTTTAGTTAGTAAACGCTAGATTGCTATGTTATAATTTACTTTCATGAATTCCAATGTAATAGAATACAATAAATAAATGTTTGGGAATAAATTAATTGTTTTATTTAGCTACAAACTAAGTTTAAAATACAAAAATCTAGTCTCTGCAGTAAACTTTAGCTGATGATGTTTTGGTGGGAAAGTAAAAATATTTTTCTTTTTTAAATTGAAAGCATGTTCGTGTACATTATTCAGTTATAGATGTAGACAGAATCCCGCCAAAAATTCCTTATGATTAAAAAAGTAAGTAAGTAAGATTAAATTATCAATTCAGAGCAGGTAATTAGGTAACCTGAATATATCTGTTGAGAGTGTTTAATATTTTCGAAATATTAAAAAACTGCATTTTCAAGTTAGATTACTTTTTTATTGCTGGTATCACAAAATATAGGCAACATTATTTATTTAACATTTCTATTTACAAAACGTTCAGAACTTACGCCATTTTATAACTGATAAAAAATATATATTACGCTATAATATACATTTTTTTAAACTTTATGATTAAATGATAATGGAAAATAATTTTAATTTTCTTTTAAAATCTACTTATTTAAATGGTGGTCAGAGTTACGTACTATTTATAGAATTCATTTTCATAAATGACAAATAACCCGACTAAACTTCAGAACGTGTTTTCTGTTTCGACGTGGAAGTGAGCGGCTTCCACTTGGCAAAATTATCGATCGAATTTGCTTTTAATGAATTAGTTATAACATAAAAATATCTCAAAATGGTCACAAAATCATTAATCTTTGTAGCTTTATTAGCAATTATTGGTAGCGCGTACAGTACGGATTGCACAAACCCAAAAGTGGAAGCTACATCTTTTACAAGCTTAGATGCGACTATTTTATTTCAAATAGCTTATATTGCTGAATTTACTATAACTTGTGATGAGACTCTGCCGGAACACCTTGGTTTATATGCTGAAGTTGATGGAAAACTATTAACTGCTGCACGTATTGCGGAAAATAAGTACCAGGTTAGTAAAATAAAATTCCAGTTCATCGCCTTTTTCATCATACTTTATATCGTCAAACTTACGCTTATTTATAATAAAACTACTTTTTTACATTAATATTTGTTCATTATTTTATTAAAATAAGAAAATTTTCAATGAAGTTTTGAAAACAAAGAAAACTGCTATTTTTATTAATTTGCCCACACTCACGCACGTTCACGGACACTTAATGGTTAATAATCGACCATTATTACACATTAACACCCAAAGAAACACAAGTTTAAGAAAATTTTCCCACCAAAAATGAAACGGAAAACAGTAACATGGAAAAAGAAATGTAATTCACATTTTTCGCAGATCTCATGGACAGAGGAAGTGCAAAATGCAAAATCCGGTGTTCACGAAGTTCGTATCTTGGATGAGGAAAGTTGGGCGTCTCTCCGACGTGCCCGTCGTGAAGACCCAAAAGCTACTGGCTCTCCCCTACTAGCTATTCAAGTTACACATCCTGGAAGTAAGCTATTATTATTAATAAAAGAATGCTATGGTACAATACGGGACGTAGAGCTCCTCTTTTCAGACTGTGCTACACATACAACACGTTTTTTTTTTCTTTTTTTTTATTGTAGCACGACATCGTCGGCGCTCATGGACCTCCACTGTGCTTACCACCAGGCCAGTCGACGTCACATGTCGCGTCAATATATAAAAAAAAAAAAAAAAAAAAAAAAAAAAAAACATGTGACAACACTCCGCCTGATGTAAAGCTAGAGTGCGGTCCATGAATGGAAACAACTGCTACCACAGAGAATCTCTACGGGCTGCAGTCGCCTCCACTATGCCGGCTCGAGGAGACGAGCATGTACCATCTAGATATTGATATCTTTCAACAATTTTCGACAAAGTGCATTAAATCTAAAATGTATGCTGAATTGGGTGGGTGTAGGTGTGACAGGCAATAATGTAACACTCATCTTATTGTTCCTTTTTTATCTGTTTTTATTAATTCTATTATTTTTCCCTTTTTTGTATGCGTTCACTCCACCAATTTATGTACGTAGTGAAAATTATTTTAGGGTGCAGTGATATTATTATGAACAATTTAAATATAAAATCTGCTCTACACTGTAAATTTTCCAAATAAATAAAAAAAAATAGATGAGACTCATGTGCAAGCGTTTGACCGCACCCTGCCTGATGTTAAGCAGTGATACAGTTTAAGGTGGAGCACGCTTGCCTATGAGGTACCTATTATCTTTTAATTTTAAGAGACCCGGGAAACCCAGACACTGGGAGGGAGTTTCACAGTACGCACGAGGATTGTAGATTGTAGATTCCCGCAGGCTCTTTCTCCGCAATTGAGCGGCCATGGCCGCTCGTTTTGCGTGTGGTGGTCCGCTTCACCGCAGCCACCCGATATCCTCCACGAAGGACAGGAGACTCTTCACGTTCCTGCACACCTCCGGGAGTGTCCTTGCCGTGCCGAGGAACTTTTGTCGTGGTTCGTCTACGCTACTGCACTCTAGGAGCACGTGCGTGACTGTTTCTTCGGCCCCCATGCATCCTCTGCACAGGGGGCTGTCTGTAACATTAATGTTATGTAAGTGTTTGTTGAGCCCACAGTGTCCCGTTATGATGCCAATGGCAATGCGGAGCTGGGCTCGGTTAAGGCCAAGCAGGTCACTGGTGAGCCGCCTGTTAGTTTTTGGCACTGCCTCCCGTGTTTGTCGGCAGTCCGTTGTCTGGTGGGTCCAAATAAGTTCATGTAACTCACCTGTCTTTTGACGCAACCGACCTCTCACATATTGGAATGGTAGTGGGGCTATAGGGTGCGGACCAATTGTGGTCAGCGACGAGCCCCTCCTGGCGAGTTCATCTGCCGCGTCATTCCCCAGAGATTTGCTGTGCCCCTTAATCCACTGCAGCACATACGCACGAGGAACTTGTTGTCAAAACGCCTCGTTTAGGAACTTAGACCATAAATGGATGGTACCTCTCCGGGTGTCTGCACGTCCTATGAAAGAAAGAGGACGGTAGAATTAAGTTGTGTAGCTCTTGCGCACACTCAATCATGCTATATACTTTGGTCACTCAGTGACATACTCACTAGCTTAGCCTAGCTGTTAGATAAAAAAAAAACAAAAGTAAATAAATGGTTTAGTTCTTTATTTTATAGTATATAAAATAACTATAACAAGAAGAAACAACTGCTACTACAGCAGGCATCAGTCACCTCCACTATGAAGATGAATGCACAATCCGTTGTTTGGGCATACTCCTCTCGTTTAACCTAGTTACTCTCAAGCTAATCCTGAAACGTGGTCATATCGCAGCATCAGGGGAAAAAGGCATAAGATGAAAAATGGATATAACTCGTTTTTTTCTTTGACCTAAAATAATGTTTAATTAAACAATAATAATTTTGCGTAAATAAACATGTTCTGTTATTTGTTAATGAGAAAATCGGAACTGACAAACGACGTATTATATAATTTCATGTGTAAAATTGAGCTTATGTGGCCTTATTAGGACTACCTAACCATACCAATAACTCAAAACCACCATAAAAAGGCTCTTATTACTCTGGGGGTGCGATATTACCCCAGAGACTAAAGTTATAATTTCTTATATTGTAGCTTGGCATATGATAACACTCCATTGAATCAATCGATCGGGCTAATAACTAGCATCAGTCTGCCTACCACTATTAAAAATTGTTTTTTTTTTCAGGTTACACCGGCCCATGGGTGAATACTGAGGTCTTGGCGACAGCGCTATCCATCGTCGTAGCTTATCTTGCTATTCGTTACAAATCAAAACTTATCGGCTAATTTTTTTTATACACAACTTTATTCTTAGACAAAGAAAAATAGTAACAAACAAATCATATGATCAGCATCCATGGCATTTAAATTTTTAACTATAATACTCTAGAATTTATAAGAAGTTTAAGTTGTCCTGAAATTTACCATAAATCATGCTCATCAAACAGCGTAGGAGAGGGCATTGCATAGCTTAGTTTCTCAAAGTAGGTAGGTTATAAGTTGTAACGTTAAATAGGCGTGGACATCTAATCAGCATTAATCAACTAACCCTGTAAAGTTTTTCCCTTCATTATGTAGTTTTGTTCTGGTGAATTTTTCAGGACTTTCGAAAAAAAAACTGATTACACCAATTTACACTATATATTATTTAGTAATAGTACTACTGTAGAAGCTTAAAGTTGTCACCACATTCTATTAAATTAATTAGCGTTATACAACGTGCTGTACATTCTGGCGTTGTGACGTCACACTTGGTGACAATATTCCGGTTTGTCTGTAGGACACTTTGAAACAACACTAGAAGTTTAGTAATTACTTCCCTATTGATAGGGGAATGTTTCATACGAATCATAGAAACATTAATATCTCACGCTATGGATGCGGGACATGCTGTGCCGCGACGCGAGTGTGTGCCCCAATAATTTAGTAGTTTCGTTGTCACAAGCTTGATATAGTCACAAAATAGAAGGTTGTTATTTATTTGCTAAATATAAAATAGTTACTATTTGTATATTATTATTATTATTAAAATAGATTTTTTAAGTTGGTCTTTTCTTATTACCTTGTTTTTGTAGTCGCATGGAGAAATTAATTTATTCAAAGATATAAAAACCTAGTTGTCATTTGGACCTTCCCATTGTGTTAAAAAAAATAGTTGTCTTTTTGAACGAAACTGTTTCTGTCACTATTTTGAAACAACATGAAAATAACATCAAATTGTAGTTATATGTATTTATTTATTTGTATTTTATATATTTGTATGTATTTATGTATCCACTATCCATTCCTAAATATATCCTTTCCAATATCGCGAACCCTTTCCCTAACTTTGACACTGGCAAATTGTAAATGCCATATAATAAAAGAAACAGAATAAAACACTGCAAAATTAAGAATGTTTTTAAATTAGTCTTATAATACTTTGGGTTTTGACAGCAGGGAACAGCTGTTTTCGCATGCTTTTTTTAGGAAAATAATTGCGAAAATACCGGGAAAATGACTGTAAAACCGCGCGAAAGACCGCCAGAAGGCGAGGAAGACCCTGTTGAGAACATGCTGAAGAAGACCGGATGTATAGAGTTACACTATAAAGTACAGGTTAGTAAAAGATAAGTTGTATAGGTTTTTTATACTTGACTGAAATTAAAATAGCATATATAGGAATTATATATGTATATAGGTATTTTATTTGAGCTCTTACTGTTTTAATTAGTTAACTGAAAAATACCCAAGTCATTATTTCGTAAAAACTTAGGATTGTTTTTATCTTATCAGTGATTTTTTTAAATTTAGGTAATAGTGCCTAAGATATGTTTCAGTATATTTTAAATATTTGCTTATATTATTATTTATTCATGAATTCTTTTTTAGGAATGTATAGCATTAAGTCAAGATTGGAGAAAATGTCAGGATGAAGTAAACGCATTTAGAGATTGTATGAGCAAACACCAACAAGAGAAAGCCAAAATAAAAACTTAACAATATTCCTTTATTATATTTGTATTTACAATAAAAACTAGTAAAAAAATTTAGGTTCCAAGCCAATTCTTATTTGAAAATAAAAAAAAGAACTGTCACAACCTTGTTTTGGGATGTCATAACCTCAATTGCAATGTTTCGAAAATTAATTATATATCGCGCGAGGAGAGCTTTAAATTACGCTACACGAGTCGAAATAGACGGTTCTCTAAAAGATGACTTCGATTCTAACGTGTATAAACCACGAAAACACCCTGGAACGACGCGTATTAAGGTCGCAGCCATACCGCCAGATATACAGAAGGCTATAAAGATAATTTTGCAAGATACAAATGCGAAATCGTACTACCAGGACAGCGTGAAACTAAGTAACTATCTCCGCTCCAGACTCCTACCACCAGAACAACGAGACATAGATATAAAAGCGAAAAAAATTTACGAATCTGTGTCAAAGAATACTCAACCAATGTTGCCTGAAAAGATGACACCAGAGGAAAAAATGGATTATTCGAAGGCTGTAGACTTCACTGTGTTTAAATTATTAACAAAAAATGTGTACAGATGGGCTAATATTGAGTACAAAGAAGCGACGTGCCTCCAATACTTGATTGCGCGCGCCGCGCCCGAATACGCGGTTCTAGTGCGTATATTAGATGATATTGTCAAAAAAATGCCTGATTATAAACCGAGAAGTTTTTTTGACTTCGGTTCAGGCATAGGAACGGGCACATGGGCAATAAACACATTTTGGAAAGAATATATCTTTGAATATTTCTCTGTTGACACGTCACAAGAGATGCACGATTTGGCGCGCTTAATACACTGTGGCGGTAAAGAGAATGCTGACCTACCTTATAAAGCGTTTTTTCAAAGACAATTCTTACCGGCCTCCAGCGAGCTCGATTATGAAATAGTGTTGTCAGCGTATTCTCTATTCGAGTTGCCGAGTAGAAAAAGCCGTTTGGAAACAATTCAAAAATTATGGAATAAAACAAAAGATTTTTTAATCGTAGTCGAGTATGGGTCCAATGCCGGTTTTCAGATCGTTAATGAGGCCCGGGATTTTGTCCTGAACTTACCACCGGGTCCAAAGAGCGGCTACGTCTTCTCACCGTGTCCTAACGACAACGTATGCCCACGTTACTTAGAACAAAACACACCATGTAATTTTATAATGAAATATCACTCCTTACCATTCATTCGGAAATCTGAAATCTATCCGGATTTGTTTACATATGTAATCTTAAGGAAAGGCACTCGGCCAACAGATGATTCTCAATGGCCGAGAATTGTTAGGGCTCCTATAGTCAGGTCTAAGCATACAGTTTGTAGGTTATGTACATCGCAAGGGGAGTTGAAGGAGATGATATTTTCCAAAAGCAAATATGATAAAACAACTTACAGATGTGCCAGATCATCAAATTGGGGTGATGAACTACCTATTAAAATCTAAGACTAGATGATGGTTATTAGCCCAGTCTGCCGTACTGGGGTAGTACCACCACTTTCGAATTACACACCTGTGAAGTAACCTTGTTGTGTTTCGGAAGTAGCCAAGTATAGCGAGAGGAGTGTGCACTGTCTATTGGGACGGTGTACGTCTCCTCATGCCGGCATAGCGAAGGTGACTGCTGCCTGAGAAAATTTTTCTTTTATATAGTGAATTCTTATTAGATTGACAAAATAATGATGATTTTAAAGAATTGAAATTTGGCTTCTCATAACTATCTGAAGAGGTCGCTTCGGTGTTTAGTCGCGCTTAGAAGTGGTGGCACCACTCCTGCACGAAAGTCTGCTAATGACCATCATAGAAAGTGTATGAGTATGTTGTAAATTAGTAAATAAGATTTTAAATGATAAAATAAATTTATTAATCTAGTATTCTGTGTATTATTTAGGGTCGTTTGCACCAGAAGGCCGGTTAAAGTAACATTAACTATTACTTTTACTTTAATCGTTACGTTTACATTATGGTTTACATTTACTCCACACGAGTTGCACCATCGTCGCGCCTGTCATTTTTGACGTTACTTTAACCTTAACTGTAACCGGCTAATCTTGTCTGGTTAAAGTAATCGTCAAACCAATGGCACTAACGTCAAATGTATGAAAAGAAGCCAAATATGTTTTTCTATATTTCTTTGAGATCAGACACCCTTTTAACGATAACAATATGAATTTACACGATATTGCAACGCGTGTGGAGTAAATGTAAACGTTGTAACGATCCTTGTCGCCGTAAAAGTAATAGTTAAAGTTACTTTAACCGGTCTTCTGGTGCAAACGACCTACCCTTACGATTAATTTAATGGGAGTGGGGTGCCCTGTCACCCTGACAGTGTTAGCTCATACTTAGGCCTCAGAAGCCTGAAAAGATTTCTCTCCACCAATAGGATCGCTTCATCTAAATGCGGCGGTCAAATAATATCGTCTGATTGGTGGAGGTCTCGCGTTACGCTCTCACGGCGTAAGTGCATACTGCATACTCGTACTTGGCACTCTGTACGCATGCGCGGCTAATAGTATTATTACAAAAATTCCAAGAGAATAAATTGCCGTGTTATCTTGAAGGGAAAATTAGATAGGACTTTATATAAAGTTTCACTTTTGTTGAAGGTCCCGAGCCCTACATGTTATTTACTTATCTGTAAATATAAAGATATCTAAGAATAAATAGATCATGTTTTAATATACAAATGTATAATAAAATAAAGCCTTGTAATGTTTGCATTGTTTTATAAGGCGAGGTTATGTGGTTCTACTATTCACGCGCGAAATTTGACATTTGAAATGGCGGGAAAATATTTTTTTTTGCCTGAAATTATATTATTGAGTTTTTAATAGCTATTAGATTTTTTTATTTTAATTAATAAAGTACAGAATTAGTATTAAGTATATGTCGATTCAAATTTTATGGGGACTTGACAAGTCAAGTTTACAATAGTTGCTGATACCGCAATTTGTGCAGTGGCTTGTGACTAACTTCGGAGTCGTCTTAAACTGTGTCTTAAAGTGTTCAGAGTAGAGGTCGAATAGCGGTCGAACAAACCTAACTGTTTACGGGTTTTATAGGTATAACGTTATATATTTTGTAGAAAAATGGACGTAATTAAAGTTATTTTAATTGTGTTATTTGTTTTATTGGATTGTTATGAACGTGGGTATTGTGGTGAGTTTTTTTTTTAAATTATGGCAAAGTAACTGTAGTGCCACATTTTTTCTTAAAGGAGAATAACTATAATAAACAATAAATCTACATTTTGCAGTATTTGAGGGTATTATTTATTAATTGATGATATCTGTTTGTTTATGTAATTAAACATTGTCTATTGATTGGTGAACGATGTGTTGATATAATTGAAATAAATTAATGAAAAAATAAGATATTATTTTAGAATATTGTTTTGTTAACAAACTATTAGATATCAAGTGGGCCCAAAAATGGGCCAAAAATTTTCCAGATATAAGTATATATTTTCTATATTTACAGATTGTATTATCTCAATAGATAAAGATTTTGGTAATCCGCAACCGATTTTCATATTAAACAACAGTTTATTAAGTTCGCCGCAAGATGGCGTTGTGCGAATCAATCAGGGTGAAGGACTCATCGCTGCGTGTCCAGGAAATGGAAGATTTGTACAAATAAATAATAAAACAAAGAACTATAGCAGTGTAGTGAGTAACTTTTATTGTATTTTAATTAAATCAAGGGGGTTCGGTTACATTTTGTTGGCAACACCGCGTCGGAACTGTCAATGAGATACTTTGTTATAGTGTAATATTAAGAAATAGTGTAAAAAATAATCGTCTGATATAAACGATAAGTTTTAATTTTTTTTTTATTTTTTTTATTTTTTTATTTTAGCACGTCATATGACCGCACTCCGCCTGATGTTAAGCTAGAGTGCGATCCATGAACGGAGGTG
The DNA here is from genome assembly GCA_948150575.1 of Tinea pellionella. Lineage (NCBI taxonomy): Eukaryota > Metazoa > Arthropoda > Insecta > Lepidoptera > Tineidae > Tinea > Tinea pellionella. The sequence continues at coordinate 3,629,193 of OX411272.1, forward strand.
ACTGCTGTCAGAGAAGGGGATCTGCAGACAGCAGTCGCGTCCGCTATGCCGGCTTAATGAGATGCCTCTTCACACTGCGCTTGAAGGATCTCATGTTATAGGAAGGGGGAAAGACGTGGCTTTTATCTTTAAACAATTATTTTTTACACTATTTTTGTTAAAATCCGAACGCATCTTTATTCAAGCGCGCCAATGTGAACGTGCGTTTTGATAGCTGTCAGATTGTAGAATGTTCTAGAACACATATGGGCAACAACCGGCCCGCGGGCCGGATCCGGCCCGCTGTAAGATATGATCCGGCCCGCGAGACATTTTGAAAAACCCAATTAAAAAAATATTACATTAGGTACTTATACTCACGGGAGTGACAGTGAGGCGGCAAAAAAAAAATATTATCACTACTTTAAAATGCACTAAGTACTTTTAAACGCGGCCCGCGAACGTATTTGCACGCTAAAGTTTGGCCCTCAACATGTCAAAGGTTGCCCATATGAAATGAAATGAAATGAAATGAAAATCCTTTATTAACGTAGGCATGGACTTGGCATGCACTTGTTCATCGTCAGAATCTACTTTGGCTTCGGAAAGGCATATGACGAGAAGACAGCCATAAGAAACTCGTCAATTATAGCCTGTGTTTATAATAACATAAAAAAAAACTGAATTATAAATCCAGAAAAAAATAATAATATATATATATACTTTTTTAATATATATATATATAATAATAGTTGTAACTAATTTAACAAACATAACTAAACCACAATATGGGGCTCCAAAATGAAGAAAATTATACATTAATATCATTGCAACCCACGATTCAACCACAAAGGTACCAACACATATACATTTAATAGAGAAAAAAAAAAAAAAAAAAAAATTGAAAAAGAAAAACCCTGCAGACGAGCAGTAAGGAGAGAAGCATGCCACACGGGAGTAGACCGCCCCCACCGCAGCACCCGGTCACGAGTATCACGCCCTGTACAGCCATCACTCCCGTCAACCATAATTTAGGGAGGGGGGCGACCCGAACCAACACGCCACCACGGCATTGACGTATAAGTCAACACTACTTCCGGTGTCACACATCCCATTCCCATGCCCACCAACAGACAATCTAACTATATTAATAATAACACTTAATTATTAAATTTTAAAATCACAATGTGATTGCACAATGGTTACAAAAAATAAAATATAAGATTTTTATAATAATAATAACAATCAGACAAGATATAAAATAAATTACACAATCTTAGTTTAAACCTTTAGCAAATTAACATCTGCATTACAAGATCTCAACGAACAATTGCATTTCTTTTTACCAAACATTTCTATCGTTTATGTAATCATTAACTTTATAATAAGCCTTTTTAATCAGGGTCTGCTTTACAATTCTTTTAAAACGAGGAGTGGGGAGACCTGTCAATTCATTCGGTAATTTGTTATAGAATCTAACCCCTACGCCTATAAACGACTTGCAGGTTTTTGACAGACGAAGATAGGGTACAGCCAATTTGTCACTGTTTCTCGTTTGTCGTGTATGAATATCAGAGGTTTTTTTAAAATCATGCTTGTTCTTATGCACATAAACAATATTTTCGTAAATAAATTGTGATGCGACCGTAAGGATGTTGAACTCCTTAAACCTTTCTCTTAGTGAAGTGCGGGAGCTCAGATTGTAAATTGAACGGACTGCCCGCTTCTGCAAAATGAAAATTGATTCGATCTCAGCCGAACTGCCCCACAAAAGTATTCCATAAGACATTATACTATGAAAGTAACTAAAGTACACTAATCTGGCAGTATCTATATCAGTTAGACGCCGTATTGTTTTAACTGCATAAGCCGCTGAACTAAGTCTACTAGATAATGATGAAATATGAGGCCCCCACTGAAGTTTGGAGTCCAAGGTTATTCCCAAAAATACGGTCTCATTTACAACCACGAGATCCTCCCCGTTTAATTTGATCTTGGGACTTATTCCATTTACGTTCGGAAGAGAAAATTTAAGACATTTGGTTTTTTTTGCATTAAGTACCAAATAGCGGTTCTAGAAGGTCTCCATCAAAGATAATCCTCCATGGTACAAACCTACACCATTGCCGGGTCGACGGAAACTCATCAAAACATCACCAGCATTGTTCTATCGCTCGTTTTTTTTCACCGATCGTCGGATCAACATGTCCTTCGTGACAAAATTACGTATCGAAAACTACCCGCGTCTGTTTTCACTTGGTCTGAATCGCATCTTCAAGTATTTAGACCACAGAGCTTTTCCGACAACTACAACAAGCAAATTATCTAAAAACACTACTCTGCAACTAATTTCCACTAATTAATACGTAATAACGCCTTATACTATTAAACAAACTACGAGAAGTTTGTCGATATTCCTTCATCAAGGAAACGGGCGCAGCCGATGGAGATATCTTGTTGAGTAGGCCATGGAGACACCATCTTCGAGTTGGGGCGCCTAGGGACTATCTCCTTTGAATTTGCAGCTTCCCGTGGGGGTTTAGATTCTCAGTGGGGCTAACTTTTTTATTTTAATGCCTGTACTATTCTAGTGCTTGTATCTGAGGTAACATAGTTACATTAGTGGAATTTAGTGAGGTTCGAACATGGGACTCATAGATTGTGAGTTCACGCGTTCAACCGCTAGACCACGGCCGAGGGTCTCAAATTAGTATAGGAAAAAACTTTATTGTTTATCTAGGTTTTGTTAATTTTTTTTTCAGCAAATTAGATGTATATCAAATCAAAGGTTCAGAATTGGTAATTGGATGGGTAATTTTAAAAATATAACATGTAACGAGCCGCCATGGTTTACGGTTGACACTACCCGAGAAACTTGTTTTGGCGGGAATAACATCGTTAGGTTAGTTTTTTTTAATTACTACGAGAAAAGCTTCAACCCGTAGAGATTTATCTATAGTAGCAGTTGTTTCCATTCATGGACCGCACTCTAGCTTTACATCAGGCGGAGTGTTGTCACATGCAGAGCTACAATAAATTTAAAAAAAATTGTAACCAGCAATCGTCTGTGTCGGCTTGAAGAGACAAATGTTGACAGAAAAGTATCACTCAGAAACGCGATTAGATCACTTACATTTGTGGTGTTAAGGCTCAATTGCAGCAAAAGGCCCTTTGAAGTTACTTTGACTGTTCACATTGACTCCACACGCGTTGCACCATCGTGTAAATTCATATTGTTATCGTTAAAATAGTGGCTGATGTAATTAGGAGTACATTCCCGAAAAATTATTAGAAAAACATATTTGGCTTCTTTTCATACACTTGACGTTAGTGACATTGGTTTAACTATTATTAACCAGCCAAAATTCGCTGGTTACGGTTAGCGTCAAAACTGACAGGTTTTTTTAAAGCAACCCAATTTTAATTTTAACCATTACTTTAACGTGAAAGTAATAGTTAAGTCATGTGGTGCAATTGGACCTTAACAGTTGAAAGGACGGCAGACTGCGCTAATAACAATTATCAGTCTGTCTTCCACTGTTTATTAATAATTTATTTCCAGAGTAGGTTATAATGTAACAAGCGGTTTTTACAAATTGTACGAGGCATGTTTTGATTCAAATGTTCTGCAAACACTCTATGTAAAACATATTTTGACGCCATCTATTGCCCATAGACAAAATGGCGGGAGACGACCTAACTTTATTGGTAAAACTTTTTCTTTATTTACCCAAAACTGTAGGATATTACAAGGCTAGGAGTCAAAGCTATACAGCTTTTTATTATTTACAAATATTTATTTATTTATGCATACACAGTAGCAGACTAAGGCTAAAGCAGGCCCTAGGCAACATTGGGGCAAGTTGATATGGAGGATGAGAAAAGTATGAATTGTAGGTATAGTGGAGTGCACATGAAGCTTTTCACTTGTAGTACGAGCCTTACATCTACGGCGATTGTAATAACAACGGTACAGAGTCTAACGTGTAAAGCTACACGAGCTCTTGACTGTAAATAATAAATAAATTTACATTTGACAACTTTTTTAGGATCTGTAGAGGGGGGGGGGGGGCAGCTGCACCTCCCTGCCTCCCCCTTGGCGACGCCCTTGGTGCGTAACGTATCTTTCTTTTTTTATTTTAATCTAATACATATAGCTATATATTTTTCAGGAGCACCATTATTTAAAAACGCACGAATTTACGATTTATACAAATTGAAATATCAAATGAAATCGTTTAGTAATTTATTAGGTTATGACGTGAACGAAGTCGGATTTAATGATAAACAGGTGAATAATATTGTTTATATTTCTTTATTATTATTATTTTTTTTAGTTCAATTCTCCCATTTTGGGAAGTTAAAGAGTACATAGCCTATACATGTATTTGCGTTTCTTTAAACGTCAACCTATTATTGTATAAAAAAGCTAATAACAATAATTCAGGGTCTTTTAAACTTAAGGTGAAAGTCAACACCTATGCGTCCATACATTTTGTTTTACAACATTGTTTGAAACGTAGCAGATTTATGTTGAAATTGAGTAATTTTATAACTTTCTCAGCACTAATTATTATCGCAAATCACTATAATAAACAAATAGCTACGGCGCAGAATATACAAAATGCTTGTGAAATATAACCAATATTTAAAATGCATTTTATATATTCTGTGCCGTAGCTATTTGTTAATTATAGTGATTTGCGATAATAATTAGTGCTGAGAAAGTTATCAAATTACTTAATTACAACATAAATCTGCTATGCCTCGAACAATGTTGTAAAACAAAATGTATAGACGCTCAGGTGTTAGCTTTCACCTTAAACCAATGTCTTAATGTAAAAATTTATAAATTTCTGTTTTCAGTATTTAAACCGCGGCCATCTTGCCCCACGAGCAGATTTTACATTATCCAGTTCACAAAGATCAACATTTCATTATGTGAATGTAGCGCCACAATGGAAACGAGCCAATGCTGGAGACTGGGCTGCGTTAGAACAGGCGAGTATTGGTAAACTTACCTACACGTCCACTAGGCTGCTGTGGTGGCGATAGACCGAACCTGGACATCGGCGATATCCGGGGGGTATTGCGGACGCGAGCTCACCGTGAGTCACGGTGACTATCCGGTTTCCTTCCGGCACTATTTGTAATGTGATTGGACGAGCCACTGTCAACAGGGAACGCCCATCGTGGCTCGTCCAATTACATTACAAATAGTGCCGGAAGGAAACCGGATAGTCACGGTGAGCTCGCGTCCGCAATAGCCCCTCAGTTTTACGGGGCCCACTCAGGCGAGCTCAACGAGCACATTTCGTTGGCAACACCACATCACAACTGTCAAGAGAGATTCAGTTGGGTGTAATAATAAAAACAAGAATTAAAAAATATTATTATATTAGACATAATATTATTTATATTAGACAATTATTTTTATACTGTTTCTTAATAATACACCAACAAAGTATTTTTTTATTATTTTGTTTTATATGGCATTATAACAATTTGCCAGTGTCAAAGTAAATATTTTTTTGCATCAAGTTAATAACATTGTGCATCACGAGTCATTCATTACACTAAACAGCCAGGTCAAGTCTCAGTCAAGTCAAAAATTGCTTCAGTTAAGTGGTAGAATCTTTACTGAAACTTCCTACGGAGTTTTGGAGGGTAGATGGAAACACAGGTTCTTTTGAATTGTTTGCCCACACTGACGCACGTTCACGAACACTTAATAGTTAATAATCCACCATTATTACACATTAAATACTCGAAGAAACACAGTTTAGGAAAATAATTCAAAACAGACAACCTGACGTCTCAAGATGGACAAAACTCCACCAACAAAGTATCTCTTTGACAGTTCTGATGTGATGTTGCCACAAAGTGTGCTCAAAGCCAATTGGTTCGTTCTTTCCCCACTGGATGTTGCTCAGCACTCAACAGTCAACTTTGTGCTGCCTCTTTCACTTCCCAGATAATTAAACAAGTTTTTTTTAGCTTGGCATCCCTGTATTAATTATTATTCAGTTTCTTAACTTATAAAACTATTTGTTTACGCGGCCACTGAAGAATTTGAAGGCTTACAAACTCGTCTACGCCCGTGGTCTAAGCACTAAAAACGACTTTCTTTTGCAGGCATTAAGAGATAGAGTAGTATTTTACAAGCAACCAATAATAATTTACACAGGAGTATATAATTTAACGACAATGGTGGACAAAAATGGCATAGAGAGGGATTTATACTTAAATACGGATGAAAATAATAATAATCTTGTTCCTGTACCATTGTATTTTTATAAGGTAACTAACTAGTCGTTTGTAGTGCGTTTCACGAGCGCTGTGATAGTGTTGTGTCAAATTTTTATAGTTAAAATAATGATATCGATACTAGATTGTATTCTCTACAACTTTCGCTTCGGGGCGACCGCCCTATCTCGATCCATTTCTGAGATATCGTTCACTTTCGGTTCAGAGTCGAGTTCCGGTCAAATGAGCTCCCTCTATACGTATCAAAAGTTAGGGGAGAAGACTGGGCTAATAACCACACTAGTCTGCCTACCACTCTTTAAAAGCAACCAAAGTACATATAACAGTTATATTGTTCAGAATTTAGTGAGAGAGAAGAGTGGTAGGCAGACTGATGATGGTTATTTGTCCAGTCTGCCGTCCTGGGGCAGTAGCACCACTTTCGAATGTAACACCCGTGAAGTGACTTTGTCGCGTTTCGGGAATAGTTTGAAAGTAGCCAAGTATACCGAGAGGAGTGTGCACTGTCAATCTAAGATGGTACATGCTCGTCCCCTCAAGCCGGCATAGTGGAGGCGACTACTACCCGCACAGGTTTCTCTGTAGTAGCAGTTGTTTCCATTCATGGACCGCACCCTAGCTTTACATCAGGCGGAGTGTTGTCACATGCCGAGCTACAATAAAATAAAATAAAAAGATATGAACACGGGACTCATCGAGCGTGAGTCCACGCGTCTTACCGCTAGACCACGGCCTCTCTATTATCATATTATGTAACGATTTTGCAGTTAGTCTACGAACCGCAAGAAAAATTATCAACAGCGTTCGTTTCGATCAACAATCCGTATTACAACGAAGCGCGGACGAAAAAATTAATATTCTGCAATGATATTTGCGATGGCAACACCGACTTCAGTTGGCTAAGATGGCGTCACAACGACAACACTACTAGTTTCTGTTGTAATTATAACGAGTTTATTAAAGTTATCAATCATTTACCTAAATTAGATGTAAGAGGTTCATTTTATTAGTTTTATTGAAGATTTTCATAGCTTGCTTACCTCCCAACCGCTAATACCTAGAAATATCTACACGCCTTCACTGTGCCGGCTTCACAAGTGGATGGTCCATTGACACATCTCTCTTTATGGTTGTGCATCTTGAAAATTCTGGTTAGGTTTGCCTGAGGGATAAGTATGTGTGTTCACATTTACGCATTCACGGCGTCAAGTGACTTCTCACCTCCGATCATACAATGCTCTATTTTGACCGCTGAGGCACGTTTAAAGTACTTTAGAGCGACCAAAGATACATTGGTACCGGCAAAACGCGTGTTTATCACGTTTTTACATTTTTAGTTAGTGTTTAATTAAACAAACAATATATCTTAGCGTAAGACAAGGAATATAGAAAAATAAATAAAACAATATATTTAGAAAATAACGTGTTTTTTTTATTAAATAATCTTTTCTTAATCTATTTTAAGTACATTTTGTTCACAGTCAAATAATCTAATTTACTTCTGTCTAGTGTTGCCAACATTCATGCATTATTTTAGGCACCAGCAAAGAAATTGGAATATAATAGAAGCATCGTCAAAAGAGCAGCAGAAAACTGATACTCTATGCTCTTTTAGCTTACCAGGATATTAAATGCAACAAAAAGAGATAGAAATGCCTTTGTTGCCTTTTTTTTCCTTGAAGTGTCATCATTTTTGTAGTAGTTGGTCATCATTCTGGTCATTATTTTTGCATTAACCGACTACTTTAAAAAACTTCGAATTTTGTTCTAAAATCCACAGTTTGACACACTTCTTTTTTTAGTCGGGTTTCATTTGGGTTTGTTTACGTTTGTGTCGTTTCGTTATTTTGTATTTTTTATTGTTTATTTCTTAAGTTATTTCTTTAATTTTTAATATTGTGAATTGTTATGGCTTGTATAGTACTAGGTTGCCGTTCACATACCTCTCGTAAAGAAAATAATGAGGAATTTACGAGTTTTCACCGGTAAATATTCTTAAAAAGTTTTTGAGTATTTCTAAGATATTAACTCTTCTAATTTAGTATAATTTTTGGTGAGCAGTTATTCTCATATTACATTTTATTTGTAGACAATAAATGTTATCAATAAAACCGTCTTATTTTAAAAATTAAACATTCGTTTTATAGGTTATGTTAGTGTTGTTTTTTTATATTATTTCATGTCCTAGACGGATATCGATATTTTAAATTATTCTTTTTTTATTACATATGGGTGTTTTACATTACATATTATTGTTGTTATTAATAATATTTATTATTGTCTTAGATTTTCGAGAGATGAATTATTAAGAAATAATTTGATAAAAATCATTGGAGTTTATATGGACAAAACACTCTAGACTTTGTTCGTAGCATTTTGCTCCTAACAGCTTTAAACAATCAAGTTCCACCAATCCAAGAGTTTTCTAAATATACTGATTTTGATTGAGAAATAGTTTTATTCACGACTACCTAAATACCTCTGACGTTATGCGTAGGTAGACAATGCCGGTTATAGTAGCTTGACGTATGATAGTACTCCGCCTGATGTTAAGTTATAGTGCGAGACGAATGTACGCCATCTTGGTTGGCAGTGCTATCGTTACATCCGGTAATTTCCAAGCTGATCCCGAAATACGACTATGTTACACTTTAAAGTGATAGTGTTATCCCAGGACGGCAGACCGGCCTAATATGGGACCATCGTCAGTCTGCCTACCGCTCTTTGAATAGTGCTTGGGCACTACCGGTTAGAATTTTAGTGAGATTTGAACACGGGTCTCATCAACCGTGAGTCCACCGCCGTCTACCGCTGGACAGGTCTTTTTTTCTGTCCAGTTTTTATAATTATCACTGATATTATAGCTGATAAGACTTTTTAAAATTGGTATGTCATCTTTCTACAACTGCCACAAATTAAATAACTAGTTTATAAATAATAAGTGTTAAAAAATTGGCCATAGAGTAAATAGAAGAGTCGATAAATGCTTACATTTACATCACGATATACGTATTGACTACATCCCTATTTTACTTCTATACAACAGTCTATAATCTATGCATTTGCCTCAAAACTGGACACTTCAATTTTAGCCTGTCTTGTCACGTATATATCTGTCTCATAATTTTGCATTCAGTATTTGGTGAGTTAAAAGAGTGCAGACTATAGATTTTCTGTGCTATTTTCAACATGTGTTCTATTGTATTCCAATTTCTTTGGGCACCAGACGCCTGAGTGCAAAGTACGAGACATGCATTTACGCCGTCACAGCGTAACGCGATTTCTATCCACCAATCCGACGATGCTATTTTGCATTTAAACGAAGCGATCCTATGTGACAACACTCCACCTGATGTAAAGCTAGAGTGCGGTCCATGAACGGATACAACTGCTACTACAAACAAATAAATCTCTACGGGCAGCACTCACCTCCGCTATGCCGGCTTGAGGAGATGAATACGCACTATCTAGATTGATAGTACACACTCATCTCGTTACTTCTAAAACGTGACAAATTCACTTCATGGGTGCCACATTCGAAATTGGTGGTACTGCCCCAGAATGGCAGACTGGACTAATAACCATCATCAGTCCGTCGACAGGCTCTGATCGGACCAAACTAGCGTTCATTTACGTCTAATCATTCCTATTTTCAATAACAGCTGTCAACTCCTGCCTATCCCGTTTATTCTCACACGCGCAAGAGACCAAAGCCAACAGATGCTTATCGGAATACTCTACTCTCTCTTTCACGAACACCTCCAACTCATTTCTTGGCAAATAGAACGCCTTAACATACCTATCGACATAATCCTGATACGGCAACGGCTTAATTCCACAAATCTTCTCCAACTTAACAAATAACTGCCTGTAATCCAACTGCATCAGACCCCTGCCTCCGTTAGAACATTTATTGGGATTCGAGAAACCTTCAACCAGGACGTGGGACACGAATTTCGAGACCATACTCCATATAGATGTTAACACGTCCGAATTCAACGGCACCTTCTCCTTGACAGCTTCCAATCTTATAGCGAATATTTGAATTTGTCTTATTATAATATCTACATAATTACTGTGGACTTCTGCGACGCCTTTCATGTCCCATTTGACTTGAGATATCGATATTAAAATAGCTCTAGCGTCAAAAGCTTTCGATGCGCAACACATGTATACGGGGACACGCATATCATCACATATCATCAGAGTGTTCTCTCTAAAATGATTCAGAACTAGCTTCTGATGTGTCGCGACTATAGATTCTAAATATGGTTGCAAAATTTCGTATTGTCTTGCTAAAAATATAACACTCTCCACAGCAACAACTCTTTCCGATAAGCAATAAAGTCCGACCTCATCCTTCATCAACAGATGTTCAGGAAGGTTTGGAGGAACGAATCCTTTGCCATCACCGCCTCCTAAAGAATTATTAATCCGTTTCAATGCAGAATTCAAACGATTACTGTATAAAGTATTCGAAGACACCTCCAAATCGGAAGTGAAGAAATGATGTACGCAATTAAAGTAATAATCGAACAGCTGGTTCATTAGAACGATGACTTCTAACGAAATCTGTGGTAAGTAACGGCAAATCTGCATGTATTGGCCGCAAATACGTAGGACATAGAGCGTGGTATTGGTTATGATCACAGCGTTCGAAATAGGCTCAGAGGACTTAGCGTCTTCATCTACAAAATCGCGTTTCAACTCATCAGGCTCATCGTCCGACTCACTATCCACAGTTTCAGATTCCAATCCGAACAGATCGTCGTTGGTTAGGCTCTCGTCGCGAAAGATTTCAAAAGGTGACCTGTTACACTTAGAACTGAACACTTTACGCAGATAAACGCTATCGTCTTGGGAATGGCTCGATGAGACGCCATCCGAAAGCGATTTGCAAACGGACGCATTGCCGTCCGGATTCGATTTAATATAATGCTTGAATTGTTTGAACTCTTGTAGATTTAAAATTGTAAAATTACTTTTCACCGGACACAACTCCCAGCCCTCGTTCTCTAAAAAGAGACGCAACTCCTCGACTCTACCGCTGTGGTAGTTCTTTATATACGACATGCTCTGTGTTTTGATAAAATCTTGCAACATATCGGCAGTGTCACCGCAAAACACTTCTGCGACTTGTGTCAGTCGCCGCAAAACTCCCAACATTTGAACAAATTTCTCAAACGGATACTCTTCCAAGCCCGTACACTTTAAAAACCCGGAGACTTTACCTTGGACGTCGTTCCATAACCGAACGAGACCAGATTTCAATTTCTGCCGTATGTATTCCCTGCTCACTGTATTCTCAATTTCTGATGTAGCGTCGGCAGCGACGATATCCGTATCATGTTTGGAATGCCAATCGACTAGCAACCTATAGCTCTTCATAATAAAGAACAAATTCTCGCACAAGCTCAACAAACACAACGGAGCTTTGTTCAACGGAACGGAATTGCAGAGATCTTGAAATTTTCCTTCCTTTAGACTCGCATACGGCTTGACCGCTTCGACTGCAGTGTTATTAACCGCATTGGAATAGTGCATGTGCAGTTGTTCCATTGCAGCCTGCATTTTACCCAGCAGATTGTAGGCGTTCCGGACTCTCCTGAAGATTCTCTCGTCGAATTTCAGACATATCTCCGCTAATACAGTATCGAGTTTCTCCTCTGTCATTTCTAAAACTTCTTGAAGTCTAACAGTCAAATCCTTTATGCAATCATACTCCTTGTGTAGACTCGCAGCTTTTTTACTCCGAAGTATCAATTCTATGGCCAACTCGAATTCCTTCCTCAGCATCAGCTCTTGGACCTCCTTCTCGACGCTTCTCAAATTCTGCAGCAGATCCAACGCTTGCAGAACGGATCTAATTATCTGTCTCTTTCTATAATTGGCTAAGATGACAAATGCGGTGACAGTTAAGTGGTTAGACGCAGTCTTAAGGTCTTTACGGATTTGTCTACACGTTTCCAAGGTGGAGGTGACTTCGTCCCTTATTATTTGAACCTCATTAAACTCACGATCGCAATTGTCTCTTTGCTGAGAGATCAGGTGGAGAGCTTTACTTGACACTACCTGGAATTCAATGAATACAATAGGTTGAATATGGAGTGGACGTTTCAGGAAGCACCTCATGATTGATGCTAAATTTTTACCAGTACCAATGTAACTATGTACTTTAGGAGCGCCTATAGTATAGACATTAATTTGAAGAGTGGTAGGCAGACTGATGATGGTTATTAGTCTGCCTGTGTTGGGGTAGTACCACCACTTCCCACTTACACACCCTTAAAGTGACCTAGTCTCGCTTTTTAGGAACAGTTTGTTTTTTTTTTAAATTAAATTTTATTTAGGGACATTTAACCCAGTCCCATCATACCCTAAACATATAAAAACTTAATCCAACTTATAACTATTACTTAAATCTACCTATAAACTACCTATTTTTTATTGTAGCTCGGCATGTGACAACACTCCACCTGATCTAAAGCTAGAGTGCGGTCCATGAATGGAAACACCTGCTACCACAGAGAAATCTCTACGGGCTGCAGTCGCCGCCACTATGCCGGCTTGAGGAGACGAGCATGTACCATCTTAGATTGACAGTGCACACTCCTCTCGTTATACCTGGCTACTTTCAAACTATTCCCGAAACGCGACAAAGTCGCTTCACGGGTGTTACATTCGAAAGTGGTGGTACTACCCCAGGTCGGCAGACTGGGCTAATAATAATCATCAGTCTGCCTACCACTCTAACAATATTTACAATAAATAATTTGAAAGTTGTATAACGGGTGCACTGTCAAACCTAGAGACCCGCACATTCGTCTTCACAAGCCGGCATAGAGGGAGGTACTGCAGCCCACAGACATTTCTCTGTGGTAGCAATTGTCTCACAACACAAACCTGTCTAAAACACTCACCTGTTGCTGTCGTTTTAACTTATTAAACATAGCCTGTATAGATTCACACGTAGGCGGGTCAGGCACACTCTCTAATACGTGACGGGCAGCATCAAATTCAGATGGTTCGGAAAAATATACATTTTCTATTTCTTTCAATACCTACAAATATTATATTTTATTATATAATGTAATTTTTTTAACTGGGACAGTATGGGGAAATCCTAAACCACAGGAGATACAGGGAAACTGTCTTAGGAACCGATTGCTCTTTTGAAAACGAATTTGGGATAGTAATTTTTCTGGTCAAGCTCGAGTTGTCCATAGAAATGAGTCATTTTGATGAAAAAATTTTTTGATACTGTTCGACTCAGTTTCATGTAAGGATCATTTCATTATATTGGAACCTGTATATTGGATTAGGGATTCCATGGTGGCACCACCTTTCCTGCAGTCCCCTTCTCTGATGATTTTTTTAGAAGAAAGGACAATGTCTATTTTAGTCTATGTAATAGTTTGTTAATGTATTTGAATTATATGCATATTAAGGTTACGATTTTATCTGCAGACCTTAGAAATTCGAGTAAATAATTATTGTGTTAAATCAGACACAGTTAAAGCTTCAATTTGGTACCACTTTCATCTTGAGCAACACTCAATTTTAATACAAACTAACCCATTCGTAATGGGTACAAGGATTTGTGGATGGCTCTTGCATTGAATGGATACAAACCTAAACCTAACCTATTCGTGTAATTGTGTATTAAAAGTGATTTTAAAATTAGTTTTAAGTGTCTGAGAACCTTTGGTAGCGCGTTTGAACTCTAACTGGGACCGATTTAACCCAATAATTATCCACTAGTAGTATCTCAAAGTTTTAAGGTCTGTCCTCTAAAAGCTAATATTAACTTGGACATGCCACATAAAAATAACAAAAAATATCACCTCTAAGTCTGCAGCAGTGTGTGTTAAACTCAAAGATTTTGTGTTGATGCCGGGAGCGCCATGCCTGTTGCCTAGTGAATTATCCGACATCACTTTTTGCTAAATAAACAAAAATAAAAGCGTTAACATTTTTTAGAGTAAATTAAAGATTGCTGCAATTTTCTATTGTGTTTATTACATTTTATTTTGAACAATCGGCGGTAAAAAAAACGCGATAGTAATGAAAAAATTATAATCAATGGTTCCATGAAAGAACCATTGTCATTAATTTTTAATTAAAGCTATTAAGTAAACAAAACCGCCATGTCAACATAACATGAAGCAGGTTTATTGTACAAATTTAAAGGTATTGTTGTTGTTTAGCTACACAGATAGCTATAGATATAATTAAAATAACAATAAACAAAGCTTACCTCCATGCCCGAAAGGAATAAATAAGTACTTATCGTCAAGTCACAATAACATTGAATTTTAACTTATAACATAGTATTGCAGATTGTTACTTAAACTAAATATTAAAGGAATATACATTAGATTTATGTGGGAATAACATACAATAAAATCAAGAAATAGGTGGAAGAACGAAGATTCCGACCCTAACCGAAAGATTTTTAGTTTTATATGGCATTATAACATTTTGCCAGTGTCAAAGTAATTTTTTTTTTGCATCAAGTTAATAATATTGTCCATCACGAGTCATTCATTCATCACACTAAACAATCAGATCAAGTCTCAGTGCTTCAGTAAAATGGTAGAATCTTTACTGAAACTTCCTACGGAGTTTTGTAGGGAAAAAGGGAACACAGGTCTTTTCTTTTGAATTGATTGCCCACACTCACGCACATTCACGAACCCTAATGATTAATAATCTACCATTATTACAAATACGAAAACATTACAAAAACGAAATACAAAGAAACACAAGTTTAGGAAAATAATTCAATAGATAACCTAACGTCTTAATATGGCCGCCAAAACCGCTAACTGAAAGATATTTTGTGACATTTTCTTTTTTCAGATTTTATATTTGAAGGTGCAGTTACAATGTTTAATGCAAAGGGGATTATTCAACCGTACAGTCCAATTTAATTTTTCTCGTTGACTAATAGCAAATTCAAGATGTATGAGTCGAATTAAATAAAGAAAGATGGTCAAAAAATCTTATCTTCTTGGGAGTGTTACGCATAATTTTACGTGAAATAGCCTGAAGTTTGCATTATAAAAAATTCATAGAATATTTATCTAGGAGTAAGAACATCACGCTACATTTATATTCGTGTTTCAAGTAATTGTGATATATTATATAAGAGTTATGTTGCTGCGAAACTTGTGTAAGACTTTCTCTCCAAGACTTGGAGCGAGATATTTCTTACAACGTAACAATTTATGTTTAAATATTAATAATAATCGATTTATAAGGACATTTAGCACAACACAACCAGATCCTAAGGAAGAGAAGTAAGTGTTAAATATACTTATAACCTCGATTTTTTAATATAGTTATTTAATTTATATCAATTGTGAATTCTGTTTAGTCATTATTACTTCGCAAGTTTATGTAATATTATAATATTAGATAAAGATGAGTCAACGCTTTAATCATAATCGTTTCAAGTGGCCGTGGTTTAGTGGTAGAAGGCGTGGACTCACAATCAATGAGACCCGTGTTTAATTCTCACAAAAATCGGCTAATGTAACATTATTGTGCAGCAGTCACCACCGCTATGCTAGCTTGAAGAGACCAGTGTGCACCATCCAGATTGACAGTGAACACTCCTCTCATTATACCTGGCTCATTCCAACTGACTCCAAAATGAGACAAGGTCACTTTCACACTGTGTTACTTGAAGGGCCAGTTATATGTGTTGACCAAGTAGCGAAATTACCTGTTACACAGGTTAACCAATTAGCGAAGTGACCAACTATGCACTTTGACTAAGTAGCAAAAGACCAATTATGCAAGTTGACCAAGTAGCAAAGTGACCAGTTATGCAAGTTGACCAAGTAGCAAAGTGCCAGTTATGCAAGTTAACCGAGTAGCAGTGTGAGCAATTATGCAAGTTGACCAAGTAGCAAAGTGCCAATTATGCAAGTTGACCAAGTAGCAGAGTGACCAATTATGCAAGTTGGCCAAGTAGCAAAGTGACCAGTCATGCAAGTTGATCAAGTAGCAAAATGTCAAGCTTTCTATTAGCATATTGTCCATATAATATTGTGAACATGCCACTTTGTGTTATACTATATGTTAATTGGGAATTTTACTACTTGGTCATATTTACAAACAAAAGTGGTGGTACTATCCCAACAAGGCAGACTGGGCTAATAAATATCATCACTTTACCTACATCTAGAATTTCTCTTATTTATAATTCCACTTTTCCAGAGTAAAAGTAACTTTTGTTCTTCACGATGGAAAGCGTCTGGAGACTGAGGGTAAAGTTGGCGACACACTACTCGATGTTATAGTTAATAATGATCTACAAATAGATGGATATGGTGCCTGCGAAGGTACTTTAACATGTTCCACTTGCCATGTGGTGCTGAAGCAAGAAGACTATGATAGGTATGTCATGGTGTACGAATAACATCCGCGAAATAGTCGCGTCACCCCTGCCTATAGGCATTATTAAAAGCTGGTAGGCATAGCTGATGGTTATTAGTCCAGTTTGCCGTACTGGGGTAGTACCACTACTTTTGAATGATACATGAAGTAATCATGTTAAGTTTCGGGATCACTTTGGAAGTAACCAGTTCACATTTGTACCCTCAAGCCAGCATACTGGAGGCGACTGCTGCCTGTATAAAATTAGAAAACGCCCTATATCTGCCACTACTCTATCTTAACATCAGATGTTTTTTTTTATAGTAGCTCGGCAGAGAAACCTGTGCGCACTATGCCGGCTTGAGGAGATGAACATGTATCATCCAGATTGACAGTGCATACTCTTCTCGTTATACCTGGCTACTTTCAAACTATACCCGAAACGCGACAAGGTCACTTCACGGGTGTTACATTCGAAAGTGGTAGTACTACCCAGGGCGGCAGACTGGACCAATAACCATCATCAGTGCGTCTACCACTCTTGTCATAATAAAAAATAAATATATGCATACAAAAAAAATTTTTTTTCTTCAATTTGGTATATATTCTTTTTCAGGTTACCAGAAGAAGCGTCGGATGAAGAGCGTGATATGTTGGATTTAGCGTATGGTTTGACTGATAGTTCAAGACTCGGTTGTCAAATAACACTTACTAAGGATTTGGACGGTTTAGAAGTTCAGGTTCCGGAAACTATTAATGATGCAAGAAGCTAACGTTTGGAGATTAGAAGTGATTATAGTTTAAATTGTAACAAAAATAGATATATTTAGACAAATAGAGTGTTCATTCCTCAAATCAGTGTAACGGAAGCGACTTCTGTCTCTAGAATTTTATCTGTAGCTAGCAGTTGTTTCCGTTCATGGACCCCACTCTAGCTTTACATCAGGCGGAGTGTTGGCACATGCCGCTACAATTAAAAAATCATTCAATAGTTTTAAAATCGAGCCTACATCAAATTAGTCGCTTGAGCCGGAGAGCATCCGTCTTGTATGATACCACGTCTATGATACACCCAATCTGAGCAGTCTAATGGACACATAGGAGAAACTGCAATAAGCGATGCTACTGTGAAAACTATTGTTGCCAATGCTATTTTTCAAATTTCCCAAAATCTAGGTTGAATTATGCCCCACAAATAAGTCAAGAAAATAATGATTTGACTGTCATTTTTTTCATTTTTCACTAAATAGATATTTTTAAATTTTTAAAAGAAATCCTGTATTATTATTTGAAATTTTTGGCCATGTTTGTTTGCGGGCAGCGTTGCCAATACACAATACAATATAAACAAATCTATGTAGCATTTAAATATCCGAAAATTAATACGAAAAGAAAACCAATGATTTAGGTTACATTTCACGTCCTCCGAGTGCTTTAACCCTTAAATGCATATTGTTGCCAAAAGTATACATACTATCTTTTTCAAAATATATATTCTTTATTAGTACCTAAATTTCCTATAACATACAGTTTTTATTAATTCAAAACAAAAAATCATGCATTTAAGGGTTAAAACATAAAGTTTTTTTACATAAATTATTTTAGTTAAGTCTCTTTGTTTTGAAATTATTATTGTTTAATTATATTTTTATTCTAATTTTATTGGTGGTAGTTGGCAATTGGTAAATTTTAGTACGTAATTAAGAGTCTACTGTTTACGGACACGTCCCGACACCCATACGGAGACCTGCGTATGAGTTTACGCTGTCGCGACGTAAAGTGAAAACTTACGCGGTAAATGGCTTATCATGGCTTAACATTGTCCAAGTTGATTTAAATAACCACCAATCACCAATGTAACTACGAGTATGTTATGTATTTCGGACGCCCAGTGCCTTGTAAAAATTTATATGTAGTAGCAGCTGTTTCCACTCATGGACCGCACTCTAGCTTTAACATGTAGGAGGAGTGTTGTAATATGCAGAGCTACAATAAAATTGACAACTCGATTTTGAAATTTGAGAAAGTAACTTTTATATTATTATTAATTTGTTATCTTTATATATTTTGTATTAACTTAATTATTTAAGATAAATGAATTTATTTTTTTTTAAAACTTTTTATTTATTTTTCCTTTACGCGTTTCACACCCTGTTAGCAGCCCAGACGAATGACCTAGCTGCATTTGGCATTAACTTGATAAAACAAGCCGGCATAGTGGAGGCGAATCTTCCACGTAGACGTTGTTCTGTGTCAGCAGTTGTCGATGCACTCTAGCTTAACCTGGCTCCCCCGCCTCTATTATGCCGGCTTTTGAGGGTTTAATAAAAATACATTTAAAAATCAATAATTTTATTATAAACTCCCTATATCATTATTATTAGAACAATAATAAATTGTAAACTAATATCCCACATACGTTTGTACCCGCCTTAAAATTATAAAAAATAACCCATAAAAATAATTAAAAAACTAGTTTTTATTTTATGGCTTAGTATTGAATTGTCTATGTAGCAAAATTACCACTTATGCAAGTTGACTAAGCACCAATTACGCAAGTTGACCAAGTAGCAAAGTGACCAATTACCTACGCAAGTTAATCAAGAAGCAACATGGTCAGTTACGCACTTTGACCAAGTTCCAAAATGACCAATTAAGCAAGTTGACCAAGACGCAAAATGACCAATTACACAAGTTGACCCAGTAGCAAAATGACCAGTTATACTATAAGTTGACCAAATAAGCAAGTTGACCAAGACGCAAAATGATCAATTACACAAGTTGACCCAGTAGCAAAATGACCAGTTATACTATAAGTTGACCAATTAAACAAGTTGACCAAGTAGCAAAATATCAAACGTTTTTTAGCATTCTGTCCAAGTAATAATTTGGTCACTTTACAAACGGTTGTTTTACATAGACATTGTGCTACAAAGACTACTCAATACTGAGCTGTTATTTCTGCTAACGCTATTTTGCTAACCCTTCTATTTTAATTCCTCAAAATATCCTCCATTCAGTCATTTCAGTATTTACACACTCAAATTGTATCTTTTTATTTTAGATTTTTATGGCATTGTAACAATTTGCCATTGTCAAAGTTAATAAATATTTACTTTGACAATGGCAAATTGTTACAATGCCATAAAAAGAAAAAATGAGTGTAGGTTAGTCCGAGGAACAATTTAAAGAAAAAAAAAACTAAACGAAGGGCGGTGTAAAAATCTAAAATTAAATAAATAAATATTGTGCATAATTTTTAATTAAATAATTAACGAATAAAAACTTGTTTAGCGAGTCTAAATACGGTCATCTACAATCTACAATACCGTTTGACAATTTTTTCTTTTGCCATTAAAAAAAAAACCAAACGTGATGCTGGTCTAAGTCTATGAGCGTTTGCTATAAAAAAAAAGTTGTACGTTGTGCATTTCACAAAACTGACAAAATTTGTGAATTTCGCGTCACAGTAGCGGCAGTTGTCGAAAACAAAATATATGAGATTTCACGCACTGTCACCCAAGCGACAACGAAACGTCAAATCTCACACATTTAAATTTCGATTTGATCAAGTGACAACTGTCAATTGGCTTTGAACTTTAGTCCCTTTTGAAGTGCTAAACAGCACCCGCACCTAACTTCCGACACAAAAAATTTAAAATCTACATATATCACGCTTCCTGGGAGATATTGGGTGACTGCACACCTCACGCACTACGAGCTGAAAAGGAGCCTGCGAGGAATCTACAATCGACAAATAGTTGTAAAGCAAATCTTATAACCACTCATTAAGGCCCGGTATCCACCAGAGGAGAAAAGAAGAGATGGAGATAGACAACTGACAAGATTACGTTATTTTCACATGTCCACTCCCCTTGGAAGTGATAAGTGAGAGGAATTTATAAATCTGTAGCGTGAAAGCCAACACCTGAGCGTCCATACATTTTGTTTTACAACATTGTTTGAAACATAGCAGATTTATGTTGAAATTAAGTAATTTTATAACTTTCTCAGCACTAATTATTATCGTAAATCACTATATAAAATGCTTGTGAAATATGTTTAAAATATTTAAAATGCATTTTATATATTCGTATATAACATAAAACATAAATTTGCTCAAACAATGTTGTAAAACAAAATGTATGGACGCTCAGGTGTTGGCTTTCACGTTAAACAAAACAGACCCAGCACCGAGAAGGAAATTCCTGAGGACAACGTCAACACTCCCAAAGGCGTGCCGGAACGTCGATGGCCCTCATGCAGGAGATAAGACGTCTTGTATAGGTACGGAGAGATGCACCAGGGAGGGTCTACGTGCGGAAACCAGCCCGGAAAATCAAGAAGGCAGACCCAGCAAGTTTTCCGATCAAACGAATGCTGGGCCTCCTAGTACCCATAACCGTCGGGCTTGTATGAACAGAATTATGGATGTGAGGGTAAGAAACCGTTGTCTCTGCCTATCTCTTTGAAAAAAAAAAGAACATATAATATTAAGACATAGCTGTACAGGCTTTGTTCCCTATGCCTTCCCAGAATGGGAGAAATTACAAGAGAAAAAAAGAAGTACGCTTAGCTTCACAGGACACGGTGCAAAAGGAGAGGAGTGGAGATATCTTGTTTTAATAAGGACTCCTCTCCGCACTTCTCAGCTTCGGTGGTCACCAGGCCTATAAAGTAGCGGAATAATCCAGTCTTCAATGTTATCACCACTATCTCTGATTCTCTTCCGTAGTCGGAGGCGACACTTCCCTCGAGGAGTGCGGAGACAGTTTATTGTCCAATTGCAGCAAACATCCGACCGCACCAAAATAACTGTAATGTAGAAAAAAAATTAAATGAGTCCGCCTCATGTTAAGCTAGAGTGCGGTCCGTGAACGAAAAAAAAACAAACTTAAATTGCTAAAAATAAATTAAACGTGGTAGTGCTATAAGACAACACTCCACCTGATGTTAAGCTAGAGTGCGGTCCGTGAACGGAAGAAAAAATTAAATTACTAAAAACAAAAGAAACGTGATAGTGCAATAAGACAACACTCCGCCTGATGTTAAGCTAGAGTGCCGTCCGTGAACGGAAACAAATGCCACAGGCAGCAACCTTCTCCACTATGCCGGCCTTAGGAGACGAGTATACAGATTGACAGTGCACACTCTCCACGGGTGTTACTACCCTAGAACAGCAGACTGGACTAATAACCATCATCAGTCCGCCTACCACTCTTTAATGAGTGAACAAAGTTACATTGGTCAGAATTTATCGAGGTTCGAACACTGGTCTCCAAGATCGTGAGTCCACTACACCACTTACCCTTCATGTTCCAAAAACAAAGCCTTCAAAGCACCCCGAGACCAATATAACATGGCGTACGACAACAACTTCATAGACAATGGATTCACTCGGAGAAAATTCCCACAAAACACCACCTGAAATTAACAAATAAACTAATGACAACACTCCGCCTGATGTAAAGCTAGAGTGCGGTCCGTGAACGGAATCAACTGCTATTACAGAGAAACCTGTGCCAGTAGCAGTCGCCTCCACTATGCCGGCTATATACCATCTTAGATTGACAGTGCTACTTTCAAACTATTCCCGAACCGTGACAAGATCACTTCACGGGTGTTGCATTCGAAAGTGGTGGCAGACTGGGCTAATAACCATCATCAGTCTGCCTACCACTCTTCAATGAGCGACTAAAAAGTTACATTGGTCAGAATTAGCGAGATTCGAACACGGGTCTCGTCGATCGTGAGTTCACGCCTTTTGTGTTTTTACACACAGTATAAAATAAATTTTAGCGAAAGGAGTGTGCTCCTCTCCTTAGGCCGGCATAGCGGAGGCGACTGCTGCCCGTAGAGATTTCTCTCTGTAGTAGCATTTGTTTACATTCATGGACCGCACTCTAGCTTTACATCGGGCGTGGTGTTGTCACATGCCGAGCTACAATAGAAAAAAATATAAATATCTACCTTCTCGATATTTTCATTCAAGGCGCACATACGGGCAATTGAACCTATATTGTTGGTTATAGTGACAAGTGTGGCCCGCGCCAGATCGGCGCGCGATATCTTCGTCCTTCTATCGGCCGAACACATTTGGCCAAAACTGCAAACAAAATATTATTGTGTTATATGTACTTCGGTCGCTCATTAAAGAGTGGTAGGCATAGTGATGATGGTTATTTGTCCAGTCTGCCGTCCTGGGGCAGTACCACCACTTTCGAATGTAACACCCGTGAAGTGACCTTGTCGCGTTTGAAAGTAGCCAGGTATAAGAGAGGAGTGTGCACTGTCAATCTAGATGGTGCATGCTCGTCTCCTCAAGCCGGCATAGTGGAGGCGACTGCAGCCCGTAGATTTCTCTGTAGTAGCAGTTGTTTCCATTCACGGACCGCACTCTAGCTTTACATCAGGCGGAGCGTTGTCGCATGCCGAGCTACAATAAAAAAAAACTTCGCTTACCTACTAGCAACCAAGTCCCCCGGCAACCCGAACCTAGCGTAATCACCACCATATATGTCCCTGACCAGTTTATCTACAGTTGTATTATCCCCATCAGCGGCTAGAGAAATTGCTTCCTCGAAACTGCTGCAGCCTGTTAGGAGACTGCACAAGCCGAGGAATGTACCACCACCTAGACTGCAAACGAAAATCAAACATGAGCTACTATTAACCACTATAAGTATGGAGTGCGGTCCATGAATGGAAACAAATGCTACTACAGATAAATCTCTACGGGCAGCAGTCGCCTCCACTATGCCGGCTTGAGGAGACAAGCATGTACCATCTAGATTGACAGTGCACACACGCCTGGCTACTTTCAAAGTATTCCCGAAACGCGACAAGGTCACTTCACGGGTGTGTAATTCGAAAGTGGTGGTACTGCCCCAGGACGGCAGACTGGGCCAAATAACCATCACCAGTCCGCCTACCACTCTTTTAATGAGCGACCAAAGTACATATAACAAAGTTACATTGGTCAGAATTGAGCGAGGTTCAAACACTGGTCTCATCGATCGTGAGTCCACGCGTCTTGCCGCTAGACCACGGCCGCTCAAACCAGTACATTTCGGGATCAGTTTGAAAGTAGCCAGGTATAACGAGAGGAGTGTGCACTGTCGACCCAGATGGTGCACATTCCTCTCTTGAAGCCGGCAAGGAGGCCATAAATTTCTCCGTATGCCGAGCTACCATAGCACTCACCTGGTCCCGCTGACACGTTTGTAATGGTTCGGTGCCCTGACAGCGAGAACGGACACCCCGGAACCGATATTGACTAAAATGAAGGGATACGGCTTGCTGAAATCGAACGGAGCTCTCACGTACTGACTCAAGGCTTCCTCGGAGTATGGTGGCTGAAAAAATCATTATTATGAACAAACCGAGCTCCTCTTCCAAAGTGAAAAAGATATGGGAACAAAACTCTCAATGGATTTCACCTTCGCCTAAGAAAAATGGGCCCACAATTTTTTTCTCGAGTTTGTCGATGATTTTTAGTTAACTTTGTAGAAAAATAAATCTGCATTCCTTATCACCAGTCAGCTTTAATTTTTTTTACTCGAGTTATTGAGTAATTAGACGTTTTCTGATGCGATATTTGAGGTTATTATTATATTAAATGCTTTAATAATTGATGTAATCTGTTTGTTTATGTAATTAAACATTGTCTATTGATTGGTAAATGTTGTGTTGATATAATTAAAATAAATTAATGAAAAAATAAGATGTTATGTTAGAATATTGTTTTGTTACCAAATTATTAGGTATCAAGTGGGCCCAAAAATGGGCATTCTCCTTTAAAATACGAAATAAAGGATCAAAATTATCGCATCACGCTACAAACTACTCCTTCATACATTTTGACAATTGTAATAATGTTGTAATTGGGGTTTTTAGATAATATAGATTAATTTAGTCGACGACACGTGTTTCTGGAAAACTTATATAACTGCTTTGTTCTTTTTTTATTAATTTTTAAAAATTGCGATCGTAATATAGTAATCGTGACGTTTCGTTCGGAACGTTTATTCATTGCCAATGAATAAAAAAAATCATTTGTCAAAAGTTCAAATTCCTGTTAATTAAAACATCGTGTTTATAGTGTAGTTTTGTTTTCAAAATTACAACAGTTATTCGTATAAAACACTGTTATTGTTAGGAAACACAAACAAAATATATTTGACAAACTTGTGAGGCGACAACCATAGACAACAAAATAATCTACAAAACTGTTAGGTTGGTACTTTGTATTCTATCTTGTCAAACTGTACGAAAGCCGAAGTGAAGGGTCGAAGACGGTCATTACAGTTTTTCAAATATCTCCTCGATTTTTAAGTATTTTCAGACGAGAATCAAAAAACTCTTCTAATTGAAGTGATATCTCGAAATGGTTTTCGATTCACCATGGGTTAGTTTTTTTTGGACCTTGCCCGTTGTAATTAAAAAAAAAACTCACAGTATCATTGGGATGGTCGTGTATGTCTCCGGGATTGGGTGGCGCCCAATAATAGCACTCGTGCGCATTCATACTGTCCACGTACAAGAGGCCCGCTATCAGTGCATCCAATTCATCTAACTTTGACAAGCGCATCGACACTTCCTGTAAAATTAATAGGATATGGAATTAACATTAAAAAAATATAGCTCTTGGCACGTCTGATGTAACGCTAGAGTGCGGTCCATGAACAGAAACCATTGCTACTACAGACAAATCTAAATCAATAATAAAATAAAAAAAAATTACAAATAAATAAAACGAGAGTAGATGCACTGTCAATCTAGATAATATATGCTCGTCTCCTGAAACCGGCATAGTGGAGGCGACTGCTGCCCGCACAGGTTTCTCTGTAGTAGCAGTTGTTTCCATTCATGGAGCGCACTCTAGCTTTGCATCAGGCGGAGTGTTGTTACATGTCGAGCTACAATTAAAAAACTACAGGCATCAGTCGCCTTCGCTATGCCGGCTCGAGGAGACGAATATGCACCACCTAGATTGACAGTGTGCACTACTCTAAACTATACCTGTTAAGAATTTACGAGTATTTTTATAGTATCTCGACGCTTTTATATATTTTAGTCAATGTGCAGGCAGCAGTCGCCTCCACTATGCCGGCTCGAGGTTGGGCTAACAAACATCAGTCCGCCTACCACTTTGCTTCCAGTGACAGCATCGCAAAATTACCTTAATAAAATCCTCTTCGAATTTGTATGCCCCACCACCGGTCGCGTATATCGTGTTGACCAGCGCCGCCATCCCCTTAGACCTCGCCAATTGCAAGAAGGCACCGACTTCGGTCGTGGGGAACCTTATGAAATGCAAGGTACCCCTACGTCCGCGTATAGTCACATTATCCATCTAAAATATATATTAAAAATAATATACAGGGTGTATCAGGCAACGTGTAAAAAAATTAAGGTAAATATTTAGTGAGGGATGAACACCCCTCAAAAAATAAATTTACTAAATGAAAGTTCTCGTGTATGGTATTATCACAAAAACAAAAGGTCTATAAATGGACCGGCCGACATGGACCGCCGTTGCAGGTGGGCCGGCACACGGCTTGTCGGCGCGAGATCAAAGGCAAGGTCATTCGTTTGACGCACCGCCCGACGACACAACGATTACACGTGTTTGTAGCAAATTACTCGTATGTACGTTTCTACAAGGAAAAGGTGGACATTTGGATAAAAAAAAAGTATTTATTTTTTTAATTAATTTCTGCTCAGAATCACTTACTGAGTCATCTCTTGAAATTTTTTACACGTTGCCCGATACACTATACATAAGCGGCCGTGGTCTAGAGGTAAGACGCGTGACCTCACGATCGATGAGACCCGTGTTCGAACCTCGCCAAATTCTGACCAATGTAACTATGTTATATGTACTTTGGTCGCTCATTAAAGAGTGGTGGGCAGACCGATGATGGTTATTCGCCCAGTCTGCCGTCCTGGGGTAGTACCACCACTTTCGAATGTAACACCCGTGAAGTGACTTTGTCGCGTTTCGGGAATAGTTTGAAAGTAGCCAGGTATAGCGAGAGGAATGTGCACTGTCAATCTAGGATGGTACATGTTCGTCTCCTCAAGCCGGCATAGTGGAGGCGACTGCTACCCGCACAGGTTTCTCTGTAGTAGCAGTTGTTTCCGTTCATGGACCGCACTCTAGCTTTACATCAGGCGGAGTGTTGTCATAATAAGTATCAAGATAATTTAATCAAACTATTCCAGTGTTGCCAACTTAAAAAAAAAATCCCCCATTTTCTAATAAATGTATAAAATACAATTTAACCTGTAAATGAACATCGCGTCGTCCAGTCTTCCCATAGGCAGAATTCCTTGTTAAATATCTTCTAATATTCTTCAATACCTCGGTCTCTTTGTCCAGTTCACGCCTGTTCGTTTCCCTCGGTTCAAAATAAACTAACTTTGTCAACGTACCCCCAATGTCCATGCCAAACCATGGCATTGCTGAAATAAAAAAAAACATACAGACATACTATTAAGTTTGTTAAGGATCGTTTGCACCAGAAAGCCGGTTAAAGTAATTTTAACGTTAACGTTTACATTTACTCCACACGCGTTGCAATATCGTGTAAATTCATATTGTTATCGTTAAAAAGGTGGCTGATCTCGAGAAATAATAGAAAAACATATTTGGTTTCTTTTCATACATTTGACGTTAGTGACATTGGTTTGACGATAACTTTAACTTTGACCAAGCCAAGATTCGCTGGTTACGGTTAAGGTTAAAGTAACCGTCAAAAATGATAGGTGCGACGATGGTGCAACACGTGTGGAGAAAATATACACCATAATGTAAACGTAACGGTTATAGTAATAGTTAAAGTTACTTTAACTGGCCTTCTAGTGCAAACGACCCTAATTGAGATAGCATTCGTTAAATGGACTAGTATAGGTCGCGTCAAACTTAACGGCGTCCCGGAAGTTAGCCGCGGGCGCTATTTCGCGCAGGTACTATTAAGAGCAGGGGAGCAGTCCCAGTTTTTTTTCAAAATTGTTTATCGGAATATTACAGTTGCCTTCTCTTTCTGATTGCATTATAAGTAAAGGAGATGAACATTGTTGTCAATGTTTCTATATGTTTTTTACATATTGCACCTCATTTAGTTGTCAATGTTATGAGGGAAAAACGAATGTACGCACGTCAGTTGTCATAGCAACGTAAACATAAGTTATATTTAAAGTAGGAGCTGAGAGAAACATAAAAATATGCAAGTAACAGTAGTCCTTAAGGCTACTGCTCCCCCGCTCTTGATAGTAAAGTCAAGTTTATGATAGTAAGAAAGAGTTAATTTTAAATATGAATAGAACATATGGAGCTCGGGAGTGTGCTCTTCCCCCTCACGTTCATCGTGCCCCGCTGACGCCTCAATTCGTGTACTTCGGCTTGTGCCTAACTTCGGAGCCGCCATAAAGTTTGGTTCGTACTTGTTTTTTTTTATTGTAGCTCGACATGTGACAACACTCCGCCTGATGTAAAGCTAGAGTGCGGTCCATGAATGGAAACAACTGCTACCATAGAGAAATCTCTACGGGCTGCAGTCGCCTCCACTATGCCGGCTTGAGGAGACGAGCATGTACCATCTAGATTGACAGTGCACACTCCTCTCTTATACCTGGCTACTTTCAAACTATTCTCCAAACGCAATAAGGTCACTTCACGGGTGTTACATTCGAAAGTGGTGGTACTGCCCCAGGACGACAGACTGGACAAATAAATTGGTTGTAGCAATTAAAAAAAAAATCCCTTAAGATTTCTCCCTACGGGCCCATTTCTGTAGAAATCGAATAGAGTGGTACGCTTACGTGGTGTGTTGGTGTCTGGTGGTATTGGTGATGAATTCTCAGTCATGTTCGTTGCACAAGATTTAATATTGTATGGGACACGACGGAAACGCTTCACACCGTTGTTTCTGTGAACAATACAGTATTTTTTTAGTAAACATTGGAGTCCAAACCAGCGGCTACAATCCATGCTCGTTTTTACGTTTTCCAGATTTCCATACAAAACCTTCATAAATGATATCCTCCAAGCCTTGAATCAGATCCATAGATCCAATTTTAAGGATATCTCTGACCTGGACTACTTGCGAGGGTTATTTTTCTCAATTTTATCACGCCATATGACCGCACTTCGCCTGATGTTAAAGTAGAGTGCGATCCATGAACGGAGACGGCTGCTAAAAGTACCTCTTCACACTGCGCTTGAAGGATCCCAGGTTGTAGGAGGGAGGAAAGACGTGGGTGGAAAGGCCGTTCCACAATTTAGCGGAACGACAGGGCCCGAACCTTTAAACCGTGTGGAGCAGCGCCAGATTTAGACTTCGGCGGTCCATAGGCAGAGCATGTTGTGGAGGCCCTCAAATCGTTTATAGTTAACTGTTGAAAGTTTCTATTAAGGTCAAGGTAAAGAAGAAAGCAACTAAATAAGTTGGTCAGTTTTCACAAACTGATTGTATTTTCTCTGTAGTAGCGGTTGTTTCCGTTCATGGACCGCACTGTTTGTTTACCTGATCACAGTTCTATGTAACGCTGGATGTAAGGCGGCGCGGCTGCAGCGACTCTCGGAGCGGCCGCACGCCGCAAGGCACCCTTCGCATCTATGTAAACGCATCTGAAATTAAAAATAAAACTTATTTATTTCTAGATACTAGACCAGGACGGCAGACTCGGCTAGTGATCATCAGATTTGATAAAACTAGTGTACTAGGTCATTTGACGGGTTGACGGGTGTTAACATAGAGGCAACAATGAATAGAATTTTATTTTTAATTCGATCAAGTGACAACTGAGGAGGTGTATCTGGTGACAGCTATCTTTTTTACATATTTTTTTAGATAATATAGATTAATTTAGTCGACACGTGTTTCTGGAAAACTTTTGTAATTGCTTTGTTCTTTTTTTATTAATTTTTAAAAATTGCGATCGTAATATAGCAAACTTGAGGTTTCGTTCGGAACTAAACCATTGCCAATGAACAAAAAAAAATCATTTGTCAAAAGTTCAAACAAACTTTTGATTTTTAAAAGTTCCTGTTAATTAAAACATCGTGTTTATAGTGTAGTTTTGTTTTAAAAATTACAATAGTTACTCGAATTAAACACTGTTATTGTTAGAAAACACAAACAAAAGATATTTGACAAACTTGTGAGGCGACAACCATAGACAACAAAATAATCTACAAAACTGTTAGGTTGGTACTTTGTATTCTATCTTGTCAAACTGTACGAAAGTCGAAGTGAAAGGTCGAAGACGGTCATTACAGTTTTCAAATATCTCCTCGATTTTTATGTATTTTCAGACGAGAATCAAAAAAATTCTTCTAATTGAAGTAATATCTCGAAATGGTTTTCGATTCACCATGGGTTAGTTTTTTTGGACCTTGCCCGTTGTCGATTGAATTTGGACATTAGACAAAGAACTGGGCTGATAACGATTGAGCAATAGATTGAGATAATTGAATAATAGTATTACGTCTGCTACATTGATGTTAAATGAAGGTTAATTTATTCGCACTTCACAACAGTAGAGATGCTGCAATCTATTACAGTCAATCGTATACATAAATTGTAGCTCTGGGCACGTGGCAAGACAGCGGCCGTGATCTAGCGGTAAGACGCGTGAACTCACGATCGATGAGACCCGTGTTCGAACCTCGCTAATTCTGACCGGTACCAATGTACCTTTGTTATATGTACTTCGGTCGCTCATTAAAGAGTGGTAGGCAGACTGATGATGGTTATTAGCCCAATCTGCCGTCCTGGGGTAGTACCACCACTTTCGAATGTAACACCCGTGAAGTGACTTTGTCGCGTTTCGGGAATAGTTTGAAAGTAGCCAGGTATAACGAGAGGAGTGTGCACTGTCAATAGATGGTACATGCTCGTCTCCTCAAGCCGGCATAGTGGACGCGACTCCTGCCCGCACAGGTTTCTCTGTAGTAGCAGTTGTTTCCATTCATGGACCGCACTCTAGCTTTACATCAGGCGGAGTGTTGTCACATGCCGAGCTACAATAAATTTAAAAAAAAGACTCCGCCTGATGTAAAGCTAGAGTGCGGTCCATGAATGAAAACAACTGCTACTACAGATAAGTCTCTACACGCTATGCCGGCTTGAGGAGACGAGTACGCACCAGTGGCATTGGCAGTGGACACTCCTCTCGTTATACCTGGCTAATTTCAAACGTGATAAGGTCACTTCACGGGTGCTACATTCCAAAGTAACGGCAGACTGGGCTAATAACCTACCATTTGTTAAAGATCCTGCTATGAATCAATCGATGGATTTAAATTATTGGGTCTTCGAGCCGGATATCAGTTGTCAAATTGTGATATATTGGTTTGCGTTCCATTACACGCATTCGTTGATTAGCAGATAAGACGACGAGCTATACTTATTTAATTGATAAAAGTAATCAATGCCAAAATTTAAACAACTCAGATACGAATACCGGATATAAAGTTCAATAGCTGATAGATGTTTTCTATAGTAAGCTATATTATGCCGAGCTACTATTATTTCCCGCCAATCCCCTCCTTTCGTTTTGATCTAAATGCATAGTAATTATAATACTAATTAAAAGGCCTTGAAATCTTTTAAACATAAATTATGACATTACATTGCGTACAGTTTAAGCGGAAAAATGATTGCCACAACAACATGCGCCGCAGGAGTTGATTTTTAGGACGCGATTTTTTTTATAGTGATTCAACACAATATGGGAGTGTTTGGCGCGCTTTTGCCCGGGAAGGTCGAGGTGTTTTTTATCCCTTTACTTAATTAGTTTAGTGGTTATTATTGTGTTATTTTCCGTAATTTTATGTGAGTAATTGTGGAAACATTGAAATTCACTCTATATGAGGCAACGAAAGCGGTTTTTTTTTTGTGGTTATCCCACGCCGTGAAAACGCTCATATTGTGACGTGACCGGGTGAATTGTGAGGAAAATCAATCCAGATGTTAAATAAAGCGTGCCAATAACCTATCTGCCAATCGAAATTGCGATCTTACAAAGCTAACCATCTGTCAGAGGACGGATCACAGATTGGCCTCTGTATGCAAAAAATGTATGACTTTTGTGTAAAACGAAACGTTAAAGGGGGTGTGGATCGGCCGTCAATCTGAGCTTGTCAAAAAACAGGATTCCAGAATTTTGTCATTAGGACGTAGATGAAATGAAATGAAATGAAATGAATGAAATGAAATGAAATGAAATCTTTATTGCGTGCTTGGTATTAGGTAATTTCTGAGGCAGTACAATAAATATGTCCAACTAATATCTGCCTTTGCAGGCGTACACACATTTGTCCTTATTACATAGTTACAGTCCATTATTACAAATAATATAATGTCAATGTATAAACAGTATTATAAACTTTATTAATGTCATGGAAAATTACAGAAAAGAAAAATAATAATAATAAATTAAGTGTGTTTCATTTATATTCCATGTAATCCTTCACCGAATAAAAACATCTTTCCGTAAGCCATGCTTTTGTATTCTTTTTAAATGAGTAAATTGATTTATCTTTAAAGGTGTCTGGTAGTTTATTATAAGTATTAATACACATTATATATGAGTTTTTGTTTGTTAAAGTTAGTCTTGCATGTGGTCTGTACAGTTTTTGTATATATTGTGAACGCAGGGATCTCGTCGTCACTGCTTGTTGTTCTTGAAATAGATATTTATTTTTATGCACAAACAAACAAATTTCATAAACGTATATGCATGGCACGGTCAAAATATTATGTTTTATAAAGTATGGACGACAGGAATCCATTCTGTCCAGTCCAAAGACAGCTCTCAGGCAGTGTTTTTGAGCTAGAAATACTTGATTAAGGGTTGTGGCGTTTCCCCAAATGACAATACCATAACGCACAGCAGAGTCCACATATCCATTATATGCCATTAAGGCTGCTTGTAGTGTGACTATCTGTTTAATTTTCCATAATGCATACACGAATTGGTTTATTTTGCAGCAAATCTCGTTTACATGCTCCTTCCATGTTAGTGAAGAGTCAATATTTATTCCCAAAAATTTTGTATATTCAACTTCATTCACATGTTCTCCATTAAAGTTTACATCTAAGGTTTGTAGTTTATGTTTAATGGTATGGAATTGTATATATTTTGTTTTACTAATATTTACTTTTAGGTTATTCTCTGATAACCAATTCATTGCTTGTGTTAAGCTTTTGTTTATTTCGTCATTATATGTTAATTTATTAGTATCTTTGATAATTATAGATGTATCGTCTGCAAAAAGGATACACTCATGCGACAAAGCATTGGGTAGATCATTTATGTACAGGGAAAATAGCAAAGGGGCCATTATACTCCCTTGTGGGACACCAAACGTGTTTGGAATGTATGTTGATTTATATGTCATTATAGTTTTATTTGTATGGCAATAATTTTTCAATTCAACACATTGCGTTCTGTTGCTCAGATAAGCAAGATTGGAGATCTATCCGTCGATATGTATGTGGGATTTATTTTTGAAGCCCAAAGCCTCAAAGTATTTCTCCAACTCGCCTGTCCATCTGTGAACGCGATTTTGTGCGAGCGAGAGGAAAGAGTTTGAGCGAGACGGCGAGATTGCTTTGAGACGAAAGGAGAAAGACGTGTGTTGTGAAGAAGTTGTATTTATTAAAATTTATGTAAAAAGCAAGAATAAACGGTGATATTTGTAGAATTGCCTTGTTCTTTGAATCCGCCTGCTCGATAATCCCACATGTATTAATCTCGGATTGTGGATACAATATTAATTTTGGGCGTTAAATTTTTTGCTCTCCTGTAAAATTGACTTTTTCATCTTGCGTCTTTTTTTCCCTGGTGATGCGATAATACATTGAAGCCTTAACATATTTCTGTAGTAGGTGGGTCTATGATTACGTCAGAATGGAGTTAGCAAGAGAGAGCGGCCATCTTGAGACATCAGGTTATCTGTCTTGAATTATTTTCCTAAACTTGTGTGTTCTTCGAGTGTTAATGTGTAATAATGGTGGATTATTAACCATTAAGTGTTCGTGAACGTGCGTGAGTGTGGGCAAACAATTCAAAAGAAGAGAACCTGTGTTTCCATTTTCCCTCCAAAACTCCGTAGGAAGTTTCAGTAAAGATTCTACCACTTTACTGAAGCAATTTGTGACTTGACTGAGACTTGACCTGACTGTTTAGTGTGATGAACGAATGACTCGTGATGCACAATATTATTAACTTGATGCAAAAATGTTTACTTTGACACTGGCAAATTGTTATAATGCCATGTAAAACAAAAAGAAATAGAGTGGAGTTACTGAGTGCAATTGATACAAAAAACAGACTTAAGTCAAAGAGATAGGCTCGAGTACGTGTTTGCGTTTACGCTTTCACGGCGTAAAGTAAAAAATTCTCCACCAATTAGACGATGTTATTTTTACCGCCGAGGTAACGAAGCGATCCTATTGGTGAAGACGGCTCACTTTACGCAGTGCCAGCGTAAATGTAAACTAGCACTCGGGCCTCTGTTTAGTTTTCTTTCTTTATTTTTACATCTATGACAATAACAATAATGATTATAAAATAGATAATAATCAAGGTTAAATAAACTAAAAGATTACATTTTATTTATCAATTATTTAATATAATTACACGGTTCGAAATGAAATCAAAGTGAAGTGAAAATATTTCTTCAGTCGCATCCACTATGCCGGCTTGAGCAGTGCACACTCCTCTCGTTATACCCGAGTACTTTAAAACTATTCCCGAAACTCGACAAGGTCACGGGTGTTACATTCAAAAGTGGTGGTACTACCCCAGGACAGCAGATTGTGGCAAATAACCATCATCAGTCTGCCTACCACTCTTTAATGAGCGACCAAAGTACATATAACAAAGTTACATTGGTCAGAATTAGCGTGGTTCGAACACGGGTCTCATCGATCGTGAGTTCACGCGTCTTACCGCTAGACCACGGCCGCTCAAAACATCATCGACAATTCACCTCATAGAAGCCCGACGGTTATGAGCAACTAGGCAGCCCAGCTTTCATGAGGATGTCTCCTATTTGATCGGAAAACACCCTTCTTGGTCTGCCTTGTTTAACGCAGCCATTCACATCAGATTTATATATTCCTTTCAGTCATCCTTTCCAAGTGCCCAAACCATCGAAGCATTCCTTTCTCAATCCTCGTCACTACATCATCTTTCAAAGCACAACTGATTTTTTTTTTATATTTTGTATTATATGGCATTATAACAATTTGCCAGTGTCAAAGTAAACATTTTTGCATCAAGTTAATAATATTGTGCATCACGAGTCATTCATTCATCACACTAATCAAGTCTCAGTCAAGTCACAAATTGCTTCAGTAAAGTGGTAGAATCTTTACTGAAACTTCCTACGGAGTTTTGGAGGGAAAATAGAAACACAGGTTCCCTTCTTTGTGAATTGTTTGCCCACACTCACGCACGTTCACGAACACTTAATGGTTAATAATCCACCATTATTACACATTAACACTCGAAGAACGCACAAGTTCAGGAAAATAATTCAAGACAGATGACCTGATGTCTCAAGATGGCCGCCAAAACTCCGGCACAACTGTATTCGTTAGAAAAATATTTACAAAGTTGACAATTCTTATATTCACACTTACTCAAGAATAATATTTGTTTTTACGTCAAATATACATATAATATATATAAACTTATTTATTATACAATTAAATAAAACGATTCGTCAGACGATTTTTTTATAGTAGCTCGGCATGTGGCAACACTCCGCCTGATGTAAAGCTAGAGTGCGGTCCACGAACGGAAACAAATGCTAGGTACAGAGAAATTTTTACAAGCAGCCATCCAGGTGGACGGTGCACACTCCCAGTCTGCCCTCCTGGGGTAGTACAACCATGTAACACCCGTGAAGTGATCGAGGTATAACGAGAGGAGTGTGCGCTGTCAATTTAAGATGGTACATGCTCGAATGCTCAAGCCGGCATAGTGGAGGCGACTGCTGCAGTTTGAAAGTAGCTAAGTATAAACGAAACGAGTGCATTGTCAATGGATGATGCACATTAAGGGGAGGCGACTGTTATATGCAAAAAATTATCTGTAGTAGCAGTTGTTTTCGTCCGTGGACCGCACTCTAGCTTAATTTTAAGTGGGCGGCAGTTGGCGGAGGCGGAGTGTTGTATTATGCCGAGCTACAGTTAAAAAAAAAAACATCTCTACGTTTTAAGTCTACTACATTCGAGAAATGACCCGTAGGTCACAAATAGTCGTCATTAGGCGCCGCACAGTGGGACCAAATTCAGAAAAGCTAGCCAAAAGTTGGTATGAAAATAGTAAACAACGCGCAACCACAAATCCCCCCGATAAGGAATTTTGTATGAATATACTAGTTGACCCGGCAAACTTCGTACCGCCTCAGAATCTATACTAATATTATAAAGCTGAACAGTTTGTTTGTTTGAACGCGCTAATCTCAGGAACTACTTGTTCGAATTGAAAAATTCTCTTTGTGTTGGATAGATCATTTATCGAGGAAGGCTTTAGGCTATATAACATCACGTTGCGACTAATAGGAGCGAAGAAACAGTCGAAAATGTGGAAAAAAATTGTTCATCTTTGAGGGCTTCCGTTGCGTGCGCTGCGAAAACCGTTCGAGATACCCAAAAAATATGTATGAAAGAATTATTCCTCTTTAAATTATCTAAAAAAATGTCCGCGACAGTATATGTCTATCTTTTAAGATTAACTCACAATAATCGTTTTTATGATAATCAAATTTGGTCGAAATTATTTATTGTTTATCGTTACTATGGAAACGAAGTTAAATATGAGGTATTCTTTTCTTACTTTTCATACTTCGAGAGCTGTTAAATTGATAAGCCCGGGTAGCACCGGGCCAACAGCTAGTCAATAAATAAAAAAGCTTAATGATAATTGCAGAATGTTTCAGCAACATGATGTTGCTTGAAAAAAAAAATGATTTCTGAACGACGGGACGAACATTAAACGTTTGACATCCAAAACAAAAAAAAATAATTTAATTGATTTCTAAACGACGGGACGAACGTCAAATGAATAGTGTCTAAGGGAAAGCGAAATTGTTGTTTTTACTATATTCCAAGCATTTTTTTCATATTTACTCACCTTTTAAACCTTCCCTGGACTTCCACAAATAATTCAAAACCAAAATTAGCCAAATCAGTCCAGCCGTTTTCGCGTTTTAGCGAGACTAACGAACAGCAATTGATTTTTATACATATAGATTTGGTTTTTCGACTTTGGACCAGCTTTTTTTAATTTGGCCCACGGTGCGTCGCGCCAATCGTCTATTAATTATGGATGAGCGTTAACGTTCATAGCGTTTGAATTGAAACGTTGTCCAGCCAAAAATGGTACAACACAAGAAGAGAAATTCTTCCAATATCCAATACCAACTTATCTATCCCATCCGATATATCTAGGACCCGTGTTCGAACCTCACTAAATTCTGACCAATCTGGATAGTGTACTTGTAAGGCCGGCATAGCTGTAGAAATTTCTGTAGTAGCAGTTGTTTCCATTCACGAACCGTACTCTAAGCTTAACAGGCGGAGTGTTGTGGTACAATAAAAAAAATAAAGAATTGTTCCCCCACTCCGATTTGAAAATTAACCGATTAGCGGTGGGTTTTTCGGCAAACTACACACAATAAAAAGCTTTCTATACATATATGAATAACACTATGTAAAGCTAGAGTGCGATCCACCACAGACAAATAGCTGCAGACCCTTCACTAACGTCTAACGTCACCAACGAACCTCGCTAAAGACCGGTACCAATGTAACTTTGTTATATGTACTTTGGTCGCTCATTAAAGAGTGGTAGGCGGACTGATGATGGTTATTAGTCAGTCTGCCGTGTTGGGATAGTACCACCACTTTCGAATTACACACCCGTGAAGTGACCTTGTCGCGTTTCGGGAACAGTTTAAAAGTAGCCAGGTATAACGAGAGGAGTGTGCACTGTCAATCTAAGATGATACTACTGGCTACCTCCAAACAGTAAACAAGCAAACAAACAAACCTGGTGTATATTAATAATACCACTTTGCTCCTTCATCTTGTTTAATTAGAAAATAAAATATCACAGAGAATAATCACAGTCAAAACAAATTAAATAAAACTCAACAATTACGGTTGTTTAGCGCGCATTTCTTGCGTAACGTGTTCACACGTCCTTCCGCGGCGGCGTTCACGCAACGAGTGGTCGTGTTACGTTCCAATTTTGAAATGAAATGCGCGCGCACGTAACAAAGGCCGCTTTTACACTGTTACCTTACAACGCGATATAAATCTGTTTTTTTTTTTTTAATTAATAATATATGAACGCGAATGTGTATCTGTATATCTGACTAAAGCGCTGATAGTATTTGATAAGACGTTTTGATATATACGTTATTTAATTGCTTTTCTGAAAGATATCCGCGAAGTGACCTTGTCGCGTTTCGAAATCAGTTTAGAATAATGGTGCACAAGCCGGCATAGGGGAGGCGACTGCTATCTTTTTTCTATTATTATAGCTCGGCATCTGACAACACTCCGCCTGATGTAAAGCTAGAGTGCGGTCCATGAATGGAAACAACTGCTACTACAGAGAAACCTGTCCGGGCAGCAGTCACCTCCACTATGCCGGCTTGAGGAGACGAGCATGTACCATCTAGATAGACAGTGCATAAGAGAGGAGTCTTATACCTGGCTACTTTCAGACTATTCCTGAAACCTGACAAGGTCACTTCACGGGTGTGTAATTCGAAAGTGGTGGTACTACCTCAACACGGCGGACTGGGTTAATAACCATCATCAGTCTTGCCTACCACTCTTTAATAGTGCCTATAGGCACTGAGCGATCAAAGTACATATAACATAGTTACATTGGTCGGAATTAGTGAGGTTCGAACACGGGTCTCATCGATCGTGAGTTCACGCGTCTTACCGCTAGACCACGGCCGCTCTTTTTATAGCATTACAACAATTTGCCATTGTCAAAGTAAATACTTGCATCAAGTTAATCATTATTGAGTGTTTGGCGCGCTTTTGCCCGGGAAAGTTGAGGTGTTTTTTTATCCCTTTCCTTAATTAGTTTAGTGGTTATTATTGTGTGTAAAATTGGTGTTATTTTGCGTAATTTTATGTGAGTAATTGTGGAAACATTAAAATTCACTCTATATGAGGCAACGGAAGCGGTTTCTTTTGTGGTTATCCCACGCCGTGAAAACGCTCATATTGTGACGTGACAATTTGCGAGATTTAACAAAAGAAGAAGTTAATTATTATCGTGCATCACGGGTCATTCATTCATCACACTAAACAGCCTCAGTCAAGTCAAAAATTGCTCCAGTAAAGTGGTAGAATCTTTACTGAAACTTCCTACGGAGTTTTGGAGGGAAAATGGAAACAAACGAACTCTTCTTTTGTATTGTTTGCCCACACAGACTCACGCACATTCACGAACACTTAATGGTTAATAATCCACCATTATTACATATTGCAGACTGATGATGGTTATTAGTCCAGTCTGTCGTCCTGGGGTAGTACCACCACTTTCGAATTACACACCCGTGAAGCGACCTTGTCGCGTTTCGGGTATAGTTTGAAAGTAGCCAGTTATAGCAAGAGGAGTGTGCACTGTCAATCTAGGATTGTACATGCTCGTCTCCTCAAGCCGGCATAGTGGAGGCGACTGTTGCTCGCACAGGTTTCTCTGTAGTAGCAGTTGTTTCCATTCAAGGACTGCACTCTAGCTTTACATCAGGCGGAGTGTTGTGACATGCCGAGCTACAATAAAAAAAAACACACTCGGTTAGGTAAATAATTCAAGACAGATAACCTAATGTCTTCGAAAGACAGACTCAGAAGGGTGTTTTCTGATCAAATGAAAGCTGAGCTGCCTAGTGCCCATAGCCGTTGGGCTTGTACGAAGAGAATTGTGGATGAGAGAGGAGCGAGGGAGTTGTGTCAGGATCGTGGCAAGAAACCGTTGTCTCTACCTCATGGGGTTGTCGGTTAAAACTAGAATAAATCTGGTGTTTTCAGCGCCATCTGTCCCTTAAACTTCTAACTATTCCGACCCAGACATTGGCAAAAATCCTATCTTGTCCGAGTCTTGTTAGTTGACAAATACGATTACGACGTATTTTCCGTCATTTTCGGTGTTTAATTAGTGTGTTGTGTCGAGTTGGTGTCAAACATTATCGAATTATTGCAATTTACATTGAAATTCTTGCTGGTGCGTTGAGTTATACCTACTCCACCCTAGCGCCACCATTTTGGAACGCTAAGTTGAACTCTACTCTTTGTTTTCAGTGCTGTGTTGTGTGTGATTCTGTATTTTTTTACATCAATAAATAGTAAATAAAAAATATTGCATATTTTTTTAATTTTTTACCTGAACTATGCACATCGTAGTTTGTTCATTGATTAGCGGATAGAGGGCGCTTTGCTTGAAAATTGGGAGTGCCATTCCAAAGTGTTAATTCTCCCCTATGCTCTACCTATCCCCGTGGTAGAAAGGTGTGATGCATGATGTTTATTATTCCAACTGAGGCATAATTATTTTTAAAAGTTCAACATGTCATCGGTTTATCTAAAACGTTATAAATTCACGTGTTACAAAACGAGCTGATTTTCCTTGCACGATAACTCGATATGCGTAGAATCAGTGTTAAGATTAGTTCTTGAGCGGCCGTGGTCTAGCGGTAAGACGTGTGAATTCACGACCGACGAGACCCGCGTTCGGATCTCGCCAAATTCTGACCAATGTAGCGGTATAGGTCTACTCATGGCAAAAAGGTGGTAATAAAATTCGTCGTTTCAACAACAGGAAAATTGGATTGAAAGATCTTGATACTGATTATCTTTTTACATCTATTAAATATTTATCAATACAATACAATACAATACAATTGTCACGCCTTAATCAATGAGTAATTATTGTTTTATTTTACCTCTTTTTTTTTGCATTCTGTAACTGTAAAAATACTCCAAGAGAGCGTCAAATTGTAAAACACCATTGCAATTTGATGCAAAGACATCAACAATTTTGAAGTGACCAACTGTACTCATTTACTGAGTTCTGTACTCTTTTTTCGCAAACCGTCCTCTTTCCAAACCCTGTACTCTGAAAGTACTCATTTGTATTTCTAAAACCATTTTTTTAGATTATTTTATTTCAATTTTATTAATTAAATATTTAAAATTATTTTGACAGTGATTTGAATTTCGCGCGCATATTGCTTGCCGTTTTCGTTTTTTTTTTTTTTGGTCGCACTTATGTCCATTTGCACCATATGACTTAACTATTACTGCCACGTTAAAGTAATGGTTAAAGTTAAAATTGGTTTGCTTCAAAAAAAATCTGTCACATTTGACGATTACTTTAACCTTAACCGTTACTGGCGAATTTCGGCCGGTCAAAGTTAAAGTAATAGTTAAATCAATGTCGCTAACGTCAAATCTTTGAAAAGCCGCTCTTGTTTGTATTGAGAGAATTCATTTAAATCTTGTATTATTTATCTAAATTTGTTCTTATATCTAGTTATCTATTTGTATCTTGTATAGTTCATCAAACATACAGTTTATTTTCCAGAAGAATTTTGAGATTATCCATTACTGAGCTGCTTCTTTGACTATCTTTTATAAATTCCAAATATTTTGTAAATACTAAAACACGATACAAATTTTTCTGTGGTGCAACGCGCGTGGAGTAAAAGTAAAGGTAACTGTCAAAGTTAAAGTAACAGTCAAAGTTACTTTAACCGGCCTTCTCTGGTGCAAACCGGCCTTCTCTGGTGCAAACCACCCTTAATAATACTAAGACAATCCTCAATAGCGTAGGGTGTCCGGCTATTAGGCTTGGCAACCTGGCAACCCTATACGCAGTTGTGTACTCTTTTTGAACAAAAAAAATAGTTGATCACCTTAAGAATTTACTACTCGACATTGGCAGAACATCTGAGGCCATTTAACAAAAGAAGAAGAAGATTACATTATCACTTTTTTTTTTATTGTAGCTCGGCATGTGACAGCACTCCGCCTGATGTAAAGCTAGAGTGCGGTCCATGAATGGAAACAACTGCTACCACAGAGAAATCTCTACGGGCTGCAGTCGCCTCCACTATGCCGGCTTGAGGAGACGAGCATGTACCATCTAGATTGACAGTGCACACTCCTCTCTTATACCTGGCTACTTTCAAACTATTCCCGAAACGCAACAAGGTCACTTCACGGGTGTTACATTCGAAAGTGGTGGTACTGCCCCAGGACGACAGACTGGACAAATAACCATCATCAGTCTGCCTACTACTCTTTAATAGTGCCTATAGGCACTGAGCGACCAAAGTTACATTGGTACCGGTCTTTAGCGATGTTCGAACACGGGTCTCATTGATCGTGAGTTCACGCGTCTTACCGCTAGACCACGGCCGCTTGACGATGAAATATCAAATCCTATACATTTCGTTTTCGATCGATCAAGTTACAACTAGCGATTGGGTTTTGACTTCAGACGTTGGCCACTTCACGGGCGTTACATTCGAAAGTGGTGGTACTACCTCGAGACGGCTGACTGAGTTAGGGAGGTGTATCTGGCGACAGCAATCTTTTTAACATATTTTTTAGATAATATAGATGAATTTAGTCGACACGTGTTTCTGGAAAACTTTTGTAATTGCTTTGTTCTTTTTTTATTAATTTTTAAAAATTGCGCTTGTAATATAGTAATCGTGAGGTTTCGTTCGGAACTAAACCATTGCCAAATGATCAAGAAAAAATAATTATTTGTCAAAAGTTCAAACAAACTTTTGATTTTTAAAAGTTCCTGTTAATTAAAACATCGTGTTTATAGTGTAGTTTTGTTTTAAAAATTACTATGGTTATTCGTATAACCATGTTATTATTAAGAAACACAAACAAATGATATTTGACAAACTTGTGAGGCGACAACCATAGACAACAAAATAATCTACAAAACTGTTAGGTTGGTAGGTATTCTATCTTGTCAAACTTTCCGAAGAAGGTCATTACAGTTTTGCAAATATCTCTGCGATTTCAAAGTTTTTTTAAACAGGAATCAAAGATTACATCTAATTGAAATGATATCTCGAAATGGTTTTCGATTTAACATGGGTTAGTTTTTATAGACCTTGCCCATTAATAACCATCATAAGTCGGCCTAGTATTCTTTAAAATCACTTCTAAATAAACACATGTTATATAATCAAAATACGAAACGCTAGTTGTGTTTCTATTTAGCCCCTTTTTGCGTAAAATTTGCTCTTATTTAAACTAATTACCATAAACTTAATTGCAATAGTTGTTTGTTACATTTTTAGGTGCGTGTTTATAACTCCTTAGGTCCAATTGCACCACAATTTCGAATTACACACCCGTGAAGTGACTTTGTCGCGTTTCGGGAATAGTTTCAAAGTAGCCAGGTATAACGAGAGGAGTGTACACATTTAGGATGGTACATGCTCGTCTGCTCAAGCCGGCATAGCGGAGGCGACTGCTGTCTGTAGTAGCGGTTGTTTCCGTTCATGGACCGCACTCTAGCTTTACATCAGGCGGAGTGTTGTCACATGCCGAGCCACAATAATAAAAAAAACAAGGCCCGTTAAAGTAACTTAACTATTACTTTTACGGCGACGACGACCGTTAAACGTTTACATTTACTCCACACGCGTTGCAATACCGTGTAAATTCATATTGTTATCGTTAAAAGGGTGGCTGATCTCGAAAAATAATAGAAACACATATTTAGCTTCTTTTCATACATTTGACGTTAACGACATTGGTTTGACGATTACTGTAACGTTAACCAAGCTAAGATTCGCTGGTTACGGTTAAGGTTAAAGTAACCGTCAAAAATGACAGGCGCGACGATGGTGCAACTCGTGTGGAGTAAATGCATCTCCTGCTATTCTTCATTCTATCGCTTAATTCATTACTTTAAATAAAATTCAACTATAGTTCTTCGTTCAATCCATCTTCATTCATATGAAAAATTCATCCTTTTTAGTTTCTTTAATTTTCTGTCGGTTCCTCATCTTAACGTGATGCTGGCGGTGATTAAAAAAAAAGCCAAGATTCGCTGTAACCGTCAAAAATTACAGGCGACGATGGTGCAACTCGTGTGGAGTAAATGTAAACCATAATGTAAATGTAACGGTATCTCGAAATGGTTTTCGATTTAACGTGGGTTATTTTTTGAAGACCTTGCCCATTGTGGAAAAGTTCCGGTCCTACTTCTCTTAAACGTGCAAATTCCCCTGCTTTAAAGTAAATACGGAAGTATGTATTCAAAAGTACATAAATACCTAATTTATTTGTGGAACAATAAATACCATTTGAAATTTAAATTTTCGTTTCAGTGTTTGTCAAATGCATGAATTTTAATGTGTTGTGTTGTGTTGTATGTATTCTAAAAGCACCTATGGCTATAAATAGATGTCTGAGTTTAAAAAAAAATTGTAAAAGTATAATTTGTTTTGATTAAACATTTTTAAAGGAGAATGCCCATTCGCCTAAGAAAAATGGGCCCACAATTTTTTTCCTCGAGTTTATCGATGAAAACCTGCTCGGACAGGTTTCTCTGTAGTAGCAGTTGTCTCCGTTCATGGACCGCACTCTAGCTTTACATCAGGCGGAGTGTTGTCACATGCCGAGCTACAATAATAAAAAAGAGCGGTCGTGGTCTAGCGGCAGAAGGCATGATTGATGAG
The DNA here is from genome assembly GCA_948150575.1 of Tinea pellionella. Classification (NCBI taxonomy): domain Eukaryota; kingdom Metazoa; phylum Arthropoda; class Insecta; order Lepidoptera; family Tineidae; genus Tinea; species Tinea pellionella. The sequence goes on from OX411272.1 coordinate 3,673,597, forward strand.
ACCCGTGTTCGAACCTCACTAAATACTGACCTATGTAAACTATGTTAGTACTTTGGTCGCTCATTAAAAGAGTGGTAGGCAGACTGTAGATGGTTATTTGCCAGTCTGCTGTGTTAGAGTAGCGAACTTGTCGTGTTTAGGGATCAGTTTGAAAGTAGTCAAATACAGCGAGGTGCGTTCGTCTCCTCAAGCCTGCATAGTGGAGGCGACCACTGCCTGCAGAAATTTATATGTATAAGTTATCATGGAATTAAAATACAATACAATTGTCGCATCTTTTTCCCACAGGGATAGGCAGAGACAACGGAACGCCACTTACCACGATCCTGACACAACATCCTCGCTTCCATCACATCCACAATTCTCTTCATGCACGCCCGGCGGTTATGGCCACTAGGCAGCCCAGCTTTCATGAGGATGTCTCCTATTTGATCGGAAAACACCCTTCTGGGTCTGCCTTGTTTAACGCATCCATTCACATCAGATTTATATATTCCTTTCGTTAATCCCCCTTCATTCATCCTTTCCATGTGCCCAAACCATCGAAGCATTCCTTTCTCAATCCTCGTCACTACATCATCTTTCAAAGCACATCTATCGCGCACAACACTATTCCTCATTCTATCCGCTATCGTGACTCCACATACACTCCTTAATGACTGCATTTCTACAGCATTGATCCTACTCTCCTGCTTCTTCTGCCATACCCAACATTCACTTCCATACATTAATGTAGGAACAAGTAGTAAGGAATTAAGAAAAAGTGCATATTACGGTCCCCAATCTCTCAGCAACCGATAACACGCGATGGAGAGATGAATCCATTCATAACACTAACTGGAAAATCGACCTTCATCTTGACATTTGAATTTTGACCTCTATTATCATACACATAAGAGTTCATGATAGATCCGTGCACTCATCGCTATCACGCGGGTAACCGACATGGACTGAGATTAAATGCTGGATATCATTTATTGGGCGACACGCGATTGTGTCGATTTATGTAAAAAAAAAAAAAAAAAAAAAAAAGGAGAAGGCCCATTCGCCTAAGAGAAATGGGCCCACAATTTTTTTCTCGAGTTTCACGATCATCCTAATTTTTTTATTTTTTTTTTATTTTTTTTTTTTTAGCACGACATGTGATGGTAAACGCAGTGGAGGCCCATGAGCATTGACGACTAGAGAACCGCTCGCACGGGGGCTCCAGTCGCCACCACTATGCCGGCCTGAGAAGGTGCTTTTTCTTTTTTTAGTTAATTTTGTAGGAAAATAAATCCACCGTGGTGTTTTAAGCGCTAGGAGAGTCCGATATAACCCTGGTACCTTCCCAAATGCCGGGGCATCCGTAATAGGGATTTCTCCACGTAAAAAAGAAAGGAAAGGTTGTCCATGGGGTAGTACCACCAGTACCACCACTTTCAAATTTATTTAACATCCGTGAAGATTCGTTTGGAAGTACTTAAGTATAACTACTTTTAAAGCGGCCGGTAAGACGCGTGTACCCACGATCGATGAGTCCCGTGTTCGAACCTCGCTAATTCTGAATCGGTATCAATATAACTTTGTTTGCTAATTAAAGAGTAGTAGACAGACTGATGATGGTTATTAGCCCAGTCTGCCGTCCTGGGGCAGTACCACCACTTTCGAATGTAACACCCGTGAAGTGACCTTGTCGCGTTTCGGGTATAGTTTGAAAGTAGCCAGGTATAAGAGTAGAGTGTGCACTGTCGATCTAGATGGTGCATACTAGTCTCCTCTTTGAGTGAGTGGTATTGTAGCTTATTGTAACTTACAAAATTATTAAAAAGTAGGACAGGAATTAAGGTGAGGACGTACTTATGTCCGGATATATTCAAATCTGAAAAATATATATAGCTAAAAAAATCTCTAGAGGGTCAAGTACGACGTTACATTTACGCCGCGACGTCTCTCCACCAATGGAACCGCTTCATTTAAATGCAGCGGTAGAGTGGTAGGCAGACTGATGATGGTTATTAGCCCAGTCTGCCGTGTTGGGGGTAGCCTTGTCGCGTTTGGAAGTAGCCAGGTATAACGAGCGGAGCGTGAACTGTCAATGTGGATGCAAATTCGTCTTCCCTGGAGGAAGAGAGGAAGCTGCTACAAAAAGAAAACACAAAGAGTGGTAGGCAGACGGATGATGGTTGATTAGCCCAGTCTGTCGAGTTGAGGGGTAGTACCACCGCTTCCGAATTACACACCCGTAAAGTAGCCAGGTATGTAAAGGAGTGTACACTGTCACTCTAGATGGTGAATACTCATCTCTGCAAGCCGGAATAGCGGAGGCAACTGCTGCCCGTAGAGATCTGTCTGTAGTAGCGGTTGTTCCCACTCATGGACCGCACTCTAGCTTTACATCAGGCGGAGTGTTGTCACATGCCACGAGCTACAATAAAATAAAAAAACCACTTACCTAAGGTCATAATACAACACACCATAACAATCTATTTTTCCATTTATATCGTAATAATTACAATAAACAATAAAATTAAACCGAAAAATTGATTTAATTAACACAAATCGTTCTTCTCTACTTTCCCATTGTACCTGTTGGCAAAAGAAAAAAAAATTAAATGATGAACTCACGATCGATGAGACCCGGGTTCGAACCTCACTAATTCTGACCAATGTAACTATGTTATATGTACTTTGGTAGCTCATTAGAGAGTGGTAGGCAGACTGATGATGGTCATTTGCCCCAGTCTGCCGTCCTGGGGTAGTACCACCACTTTCGAATTACACACCCGTGAAGTGACCTTGTCGCGTTTCGGGAATAGTTTGAAAGTAGCCAGGTATAGGACAGGTATGTGTCATGACACTTATTAGTCTAAAACGGTGGACTCCCAGCATGCTCGTGAAGCACTTCCGTGCCGCAACAGCAAACTAACTGGCAAACTACTCCGACTAAGTAGGCAAAAGCAGCGTGTGTGGTTGGAGTCATCACAGGACACCTGGCTCTAAACAGGCACTACTACAATATGTTACAGACAGCCCTCTGTGCAGAGGATGTATGGACCAGGAGGAAACGTTGCAACACATGCTTCTGGAATGCAGCAGCGTTGAGGCACCGAGAAGGAAATTCCTGAGGACAGCGTCAACACTCCCTGAGGCGTGTCGGAACGTCGATAGCGTACTGGCCCTCATCAGGAGACAGGATGGCTTGTATAAGTACGCCAGGACGCACCAGCGACCCCCATAGTGGGTCTGCGTGAAGAAACCAGCCCGGAAAATCAAGAATCAAGTAGCCAGGTATAACGAGAGGAGTGTGCACCAGCCAGCCTCCCCTATGCCGGCTTGTCCATAACCACATTTATTTCCTTTAGTTATAACTGCCTACTTCCAAACTGCAGAAGCGCCATCTATGAGCGGACAGCGGTATTAATTTTTTGAATGGTTTTTCTGATAGGGTTCAAATTAGAAATCTAGCTTAACCCGTTACAATCAAATTGAAACTGTTTAGATACTAATAAACTGAAGAATTCTTTGTATTCGGTAGCTCTGCCTGTCATCCGACTGAGGCTGATGTCAAGCAAGAGTGGAGTCTGTCACAGAAGCAACTGCTACTACAGATAAATCTCTGCAGACAGCTACCATCCAATCCTCCTGTTATACCTGGCACCGAACTGACCTGAGACTTTAAAGAGTGGTAGGCAGACTGATGATGGTTATTTGTCCAGTCTGCCGTGTTGGGGTAGTACCACCACTTTCAAATGTAACACCCGTGAAGTGACTTAGTCGCATTTCGGGAATAGTTTGAAAGTAGCCAGGTATAACGAGAGGAGTGTGCACTGTCAATCTAGATGATGTGTGCTCGTCTCCTCAAGCCAGCATAGTGGAGGCGGCTGCTGCCCGCACAGGTTTCTCTGTAGTAGCAGTTGTTTCCATTCATGGACCGCACTCTAGCTTTACATCAGGCGGAGTGTTGTGACATGCCGAGTTATAATAAAAAAAAAACTTCACTTGAGAGTTGAGTCTTCTTATGGCCGGTTTCTGAATTCTTTGGTTAGCATAACAAACCATTATAACCATACAAATTTGACAAAACGATAGTTATATCAAAATGTATGGGGAATGTGTCCGTTAGAAAAATGTGGTGTTTCAAATAATAGTCTGAAGAGTGAGTTACAAATGTAAAAGTATGTATGTGTAACATCTTTTAACTTGTACTATATCTGAATTAGTTTACGTATATTATTCGTATTTGTATTGTTTGTATTATTACTAGTGTGTGTAATGTGTATGTGTGTGTAACTATCTGAGAATATAATTGTTATTTCTAGGGTTATATTATAGATTAATCGTTTTTACTACCCGTAACCATTACGTATCTGCTTCCCGAAGGCCAGCTGGAAGAAAATGCCTTGCGGCATTAAGCTCGCCTTTTGTTGTATAACAATGTATAACAATAAAGTTTTTAAATAAAAAAATAAATAAATAAACTAGAAGTAACTCTTTTTGCACAGTTTACAGTAAGCTTTATACTCATCCGACGTCATAATACACACACAAGTCCGAGAAGCAGGACTGAGCCTGTCCCGTGCGGGACGTTTAATTTTGATTTAAAAATCGGGACGTCTGGCAACGCTGCCACAAAACTATCACAGCACTCGCGATGAGCGCCACAAAAATTATTTATTTTATATAAGCTTAATTCTTATTTCAAAGATAGATAATAACTAGTTTTTGGTAGCGCGTCAAGAGCACTGAGATAGTTTAGAAAAAAAAACGTGTCTACTTCGAAATTAGAGGGCATCTCCTGCAACTTTTGTTCCGGAACTTGGGCCCTATCTCATTCCGTTCCGGAGATAACGCGTTCCGGAACCGGACGGAACGGACTTTCGGAACATGTCGAGGTTTTCCTGAGGTCACGGAAGCGGCCCCTACACGTATAAATAAGAATCATCTTTCTAACCCCCCGGCAAGTACTCTATAATTGATGTCAGTGAGTGAGTGGTAGTTTTATATAGTATGATGATGATAATAAATTCTTTATTGCAGTTTTTTTCATAGTTAAATAAGATATAGAAAATATAAAAGCATAAATAACTTAGTGCAATTGGCGGACTTAACAATAAAAGCAATTTCTTCCAGACAACCAATTGTTATAGATAAATTGTAAGGAAAATAGCACTGTCATTGCTACGATCGTGAACGTAAGCCCCAAAGCAAAATAAAAAAAAAGAGATATTCAAATGCTGGGGTTGCTATATTGAAAATTAAATGTTAATATAAATAGAGCGTGTTAGTATTAATAAACTTTCTAACTGTAGGAGTAAATTACGAAAGAAATATATTTAAAATTAATTTTATATAATAACAAGGTATTTAAACATGTAACAACTTATCTTTATTACAAATATAGATAAACAAGTGTTAAATAAATAAAGTTAAAGTGTAACGTAATGCAAAAAAACTTGCGAAACCAGTTTACGAAACCGTGAACGTAAAATTTTTACTAATATAAAAGTTATACAGTTTTAAACTTATAATCGACTATTTTCACTATAATTTAATGTTTAGAAGTTATTAATAGATGACTAAGTAGGTCTCAAGATCATGGCCATGTTAAATTTATTGTTAAGTTTGATGAATAACTGTGATTAGACGGAAAAGTAGATCGCGACCAACTTAATTTTCAGACCTAATTTTCTATCAAAGATACTAACGTTTTAAGCAATTTGAACATTTAACTCACCCGTAGCGATAATGGTTAATTGTATTCGCGTTTGATAAGGTGATTTATATTGTGCAAACTATTTAAAAAATTGCGTTATCGTGCGAAACGCGACGTTCTCCCGAGCTGATAATGACAGATTTGACAGTTGTGTCAACAGTCCATAAATCATTAACTGACAACCATACGTCATAATATTTAAACATAAAGAAAAACTATACACATTTTCCTTATTATTTCGCGTATTTACATACACTTCTTAATTTGTTTATTAGGTAATATTTAAAGTGCATTTGTTTGAATTCCTGAACGAAATTACAATAAAAACGTTCAAAATAAAACATTCTAGTCTTAAAAATCATTTCAATATTATGCCTAAATTATTTTTTTATCTATTATAATTATTATTAAAGCTGTAATGTATTAATCTTTTAAAATTTTAATTAAAGAAAAACTTCATATATTTTTGTGTAAATCGAACGTAGCACTAATAACTGTCAAAATAAGGCAGGGTAATCGTGTGGGTTTGTTTCCATTTTATATTTTCGCGAAAATCTCAACCAAAATCGTTGTTTTGATCTGTAATAACTCTAAAATTAATAAAAACGTCGTAAATAGACGTAATGGCGTCCCCGGATAGTAAAGTGCCGGTACAACACCTACCGACATGTTGGTCAGACGACGTGAGAATGAATGCGCTATTTGCCCCTTTTCGTTTGAAATCAGTTAATCCAGAATCATGGCAAATGAAGATGAAGTTTTGGACAGATATGTTGAAACAATGGTGTCGCCATAAAGGTGATCCTTTTGTTTCAGCGTGTGAGGCAAAAATATCGTTTATGAGGGACGGGAGGACTGCTGCCTGTCTCGATATAGTTATCGAGGAATTGTTACGGTTAGTAAAAATATTATATTACAATGTTATCATAACTGGAATTTAAATTAAACGCTACAATTAAATAAATCAATAACTAAATGCTGCCTTTAGTCTTGTATTGTTAACTTTATTAACACATGTACACAAACGCTTTTTAATTAGTTATCTAAACACAATATAAACAATAAATATAAGCCATAAGTGCTACAAGAAATACTGCTAACTGATTGACTCTTTCAATTCATTGAACAACATTTTATAATGGGAGTTCCTGGTACTTATACTTGCATGTTTAACTGCCCGTAAATTTGGTTAATGTAACCAAAGTCTAATATAGTGTAAAGAGTGGTAGGCAGACTGATGATGGTTATTAGCCTTACTGCCATACTGGGGCAGTACCACCACTTTCGAATGTAACACCCGTGAAGTGACCTTGTTACGTTTTGGGATCAATTTGGAAGTAGCCAGGTATAACAAGAGGTGTGTGCACTGTCAATCAGGAAGGTGCATAGTCGTGTCAAGCTGCAAGAATAGCGGAGGCGATTACTGCCTGTAGAAATTTCTCTGTAGCTAGCAGTTCTTTCTGTTCATGGACCGCACTCTAGCTTTACACTCCACCTGGAGCTATAGAAAACACGTGTAGTGCAACACACTGAAAATGATTTCATGCGCGGGTTGCAGATTACGCACCTACATGCGGAGAAGCACTCACCCCGCGCGTGGGTGCACACCGAGTTTTGCAGTATTGTGCTTGATTTTGACAGGACAGACGTACTATTGTGAAAGGGATCTCGATTTATATTCGATTTAGATATAACCACCGCAAGCTGATGTGAAATGAGGCCTCTAGGCCACCGCATACTACTATACTGCAGCCCCGCACGTTTCTGCGGATTGATGCAGATCTGCACTCCCGCATCCCACTCCGTAGTGTGGGGCTGTATGAGAATCGCCTTATAACCCACAACCAACGCTGAATGTCCTTACTGTGACAGATAGTGTTGCAGAGAGGAAATAAAAAAGAAGTAATGGAGCTTAAAGTGCCCAGGGTTTGTAGATTTCTAGCAGGCTCGTTCTCCGCAATTGAGCAGCCATGGCCGCTCGTTGTGCGTGTGGTGGTCCGCTTCACCGCAGCCACCCGATGTCTTCCAGGAAGGACAGGAGACTCTTCACGTTCCTGCACACCTCCGGAAGCGTCCTTGCCGTGCCGAGAAACTTCTGTCGTGTGCCCAGGGTTAATTTAGACTTAAAATTTAAATTTTTATTTTCAGAAACAATGAATTATCTCCAATTAACAAGTATACAACAGTTCTCTCCGCGTCAGAGGAGGGTTGGATCCATTGGACAGCAAGATTGGCTATTAAACCGGTAGCCGTTGCCGCTTCAGCCTTTACGTCTTTGCTGCCGTCCCGTTACGCTGTAGACAGTGACGGGTTACCTAAAGCTAGTGTTGAGACTACACAACGATTTGTGCTTGATTCTGCACTCAGGGTGAGTTTACCTACTGTAGGGTTGCCAATTGTAATGTTGAGCCACTACAAAAAACACCTGGACATCGGCGACCTCAGATTTGTGAGGAATTTTTAGTCAATATTAATTGAGCTTGATGACCTGTTAAACTCTCTTATGAGGCCCCCTCAGGTGCCAGGGCGTCAAAGGACACCATTGAGCACAAAGGAGTATATCCATTCGTCTAAGGGAAATGGGCCCACAATATTTTTCTTCAGTTTGTCAATGATTTTTAGTTGATTTTGTAGGAAAATAACCTCCACTATGCCAGCTTTGAGGAGACGAGCATGTACCATCTAGATTGACAGTGCACACTCCTCTTGTTATACCTGGCTACTTTCAAACTATTCCCGAAACGCGACAAGGTCACTTCACGGGTGTTACATTCAAAAGTGGTGGTACTACCCCAGGACGGCAGACTGGACTAATAACCATCATCAGTCTGCCTACCACTCTTTAATAGTGCCTATAGACACTGAGCGACTTTATTATATTAAATGCTTTAATAATTGATGATATCTGTTTGTTTATGTAATTAAATATTGTCTATAGATTGGTAAACGATAACTGAAATAAGATGTTAAGAATATTTTTTTGATCCAGAGTGGGCCCAGAAATGGGCATTGTCCTTTGAGCTAAAATTTAATAAATTTCTAATTCTCCAGGAGCAAGCAATGTTATTTCTCCGGGACTATCCTCCGGATGCTGAACACTGCGGTACATTTGAAGAGTTAATGGTAAATTGTAATTATCCACATACCAAGAGAGATTGCTTCGAAGTCATCATTGGGTATCTGTTACACGAAGGATTGGCAACTAAGAAGGGAGATTTGATTAAGATTTGTAAGTACAACAAAATTTACTCTTTTTCGATGAGTCCCGTGTTCGAACCTCACTAACTTCTGACCAGTACCAATGTAACTTTGTTATATGTACTTTGGTCGCTCAGTGCCTATAGGCACTATTAAAGAGTGGTAGGCAGACTGATGATCCAGTCTGCCGTCCTGGGGCAGTACCACCACTTTCGAATATAACACCCGTGAAGTGACTTTGTCACGTTTCGGGAATAGTTTGAATGGTTTGATGTAAAGCTAGAGCGCGGTCCATGAATGGAAACATCTGCTACTACAGATAAACCTGTGCGGGCAGCAGTCGCCTCCCCTATGCCGGCTTGAGAGGAGACGAGCACGCACCATATAGATTGACAGTGCACACACCTCTCGTTATACCTGGCTACTTTCAAACTATTTCCGAAACGCGACAAGGTCACTTCACGGGTGTTACATTCAAAAGTGGTGGTACTACTCAAGGACGGCAGACTGGGCTAATAACTCTTTAATAGTGCCTATAGGCAGTGAGCGACCAAAGTACATATAACACAGTTACATTGGTCAGAATTAAGCGAGGTTCGAACACGGGTCTCATCCATCGTGAGTTCACGCGTCTTACCGCTAGACCACTGCCGCTTAAAACTTAATCTCAGTAATACCTTCAGTATCTTTTGATTTTTATTATTTTTTTGGCATATTAAAATGTTTGGCTCTGTGAGATCACACTCCCGCCGGATGTTAAGCTAGAGTGCGGTCCACGAACAGTCTGGTCTACTCCCCTTGTTTAACCTGGCTACTTTCTTTACTTTAATGTTACATTTCGGCAGCTTCCACGGCATCTAAAGTAGCTCCGATCACGGATTGCGACGAAACACTACACAAATTGCTTTCAACCGAGAAGAAGTTGCAAGCGGATGTTGAGAAGTACAATCTTGATGCTGACCGAGCTGTTGAAGATGCTAAAGTATCCATGAACAGTGGGAACAAAGTTGCTGTGAGTTTTTTTTAATGCATAATATTAAAATTACACTAGGCTGGCAACATTAAGTCCACTTGTGGCTCTGGGCTGGTTACCATGCAGTAGACCCTCCATCGGTTCACCTCCGGCACACCTCAGAGGGTATCATTGCTCCTCATCCACGATGGGCAAGGTCCGCAAAATCAAAAGTTTGTTTGAACTTTTGACAAATGATTATTTTTTCTTGTTCATTGGCAATGGTTTAGTTCTGGCCGAAACGTCACAATTACTATATTACAATCGTAATTTTGAAAAATTAATAAGAAAAGAACAAAGCAATTATAAAAGTCTTCCAGGAACACGTGTCGACTAAATTAATCTATATTATCTAAAAAAATATGTAAAAAATATAGCCGTCACCAGATACACCTCCCCATTTGATAGCCGCCCGTTGTGCGTGAGGTGGTCGTCGTCACTGCAACCACCCAATATCTCCCAGAAGGGTACCTTCTTAAAGTCTTAAAGTACCAATACTGATACACTCCAGGTGCACACGCTGTACCATTTCATCCAGCAATTCCATTTCGATTATAACACCCGTGAAGTGACTTTGTCGCGTCCACACACCGGCATAGAGGAGGAGGGGAGAGGCTGACTGCTTGTAGAAATTTATCTGTAGTAGCGGTTGTCTCCGTTCACGGACCACAACGTGACATCTTTGTATTGTCACAGGCCAGGCATCATTTGCGTCGCAAACAGCGTTACCTGAGCCGAGCTAACACGTGTGATGCGGCACTCGAAAATATCAGACAACTTCTCCATGATGTACAGCACGTTGACATGAATACCAAAGTTGTTGACACTTATAGGTGAGTTTTGTGGACCAGATTCGACTGAAGCAGCTCTTGGCTTTGGACTATGTAGGAACTTGAAGAGTCTCTTGGACTTCCTGGGAAATATCAGGTGGATGTCCCAGTCTGCACTATCACCAAATTTCTCCCAGGAAGGCCAAGAGGCTCTTCACGTTCCTGCAGACCTCTGGTAGTTCTGGAAGGAACTATTTTTTTTTAGTTTTATATGGCATTATAACAATTTGCTAGTGGCAAAGTAAATATTTCTTGCATCAAGTTAATAATATTGTGCATCACGAGTCATTCATTCATCACACTAAACAGTCAGGTCGAGTCTCAGTCAAGTCAAAAATTGCTCCAGTATAGTGGTAGAATCTTTACTGAAACTTCCTAAGGAGTTTTGGGGGGAAAATGGAAACACAGGTGCTTTTGAATTATTTGCCCACACTCACGCACGTTCACGAACACTTAATGGTTAATAATCCACCATTATTACACATTAACACTCGAAGAACACACAAGTTTAGGTAAATAATTCAAGACAGATAGCCTGACGTCTCAAGATGGCCGCCACAAAAACTTTTGTTCACACACCTGCAGCGCAAGAGCGCAGACTTTAGGTCCCATGCAACCTCTGCACACAGAGGCTGTCTGCAACGTTTAATGGTGAATAAGTGTGTACCGACTGATTTCAGAATAAGCGCTGATGCGTTGAAACGTAGTATGAAAACCGGCGGTTTGAACGAGGAAGCTGCGCACGCGACTATCGATGAGCTCAACGAGGTAAGGCTATCGGATAATTTAGAGCGGCCATACAATGTGTGAACTCACAATCGAAGAAATTAATTGTAGCTGGACGCTCCGTCTGATGTAAAGCTAGAACCTCTACAGGCGGCAGTCGCCTCCGCTATGCCGGCTCGAGGAGTTGACAGTGCCAACTTCTCCTTATACCTGGATGCTACAAAACTTTTTTATTGTAGCTCGGCATGTGAAGATAGAGTGCGGTCCACGAACGGAAACAAATTCTACTACAGATGAATCTCTACCGGCAGCAGTCGCTTCCATTATGCCGGCTTGAGGAGACGAAAGAGTTGACAGTGCGCACTCTTATCGTTATACCTGGCTACTTTCAAACTATTCCCGAAACGCGACAAGGTAATTTCACGGGTGTGGAATTCGAAAGTGGTGGTACTACCCCAACACGGCAGACTGGGTTAATAACCATCATCAGTCTGCCTACCACTCTTTACTGGTGTTCTTTTAGGCTCTAGAAGAGTACAGCGATGTTGAACGAGCTATTAGCAGCACAAAGGACGACTTTGATATGGATGAGCTTGAAAGGGAACTGTCCGACTTGATGTTGGGTGGAGACGGCGGTGGCAATGCTGGTGGCAAGGATAAAGGTGGGTTTTTTTGGTGGCTTTGTGGGTTTAACTGGCTGGACCTGTGAAATGAGACCTAGTCATGTTACGGGACCAGCTTTGGGAGTAGCCCCTTCCTTCTTTCTATATATACAGGCTGTCCCATAACTACTTACGAGACAACCTGTATATAATAATAAATATAGGTCAATCCTTTTTATCCAAGCGTGAAAAAGCACCTTCTCGGCCGGCATAATGACGGCGACTGGGGCCACCGTATACCGCGGTCCTCCAGTCGTCGGCGCTCATGGACCTCCACTGTGCTCATAGGCAACTGTCTGCGATACCAGTCGTTTATGCAATTTAAAACTACTTTGTCCATGTTACTCCGCTTGATGTTAAGTTACGAGTGCGGTCCAGACGCAGTACAGTCACCTCCGCTATGCCTACTCCTCCCGTTCCCTCCGTTATTTCATCAGTGCTTGTAATGACTTTTGTTTTTAATTTTCAGCTACTGAGAAGAAACCATCAGGCATGGTTATACAGGGTGTCTCCGAGGGTGATTATGTGTTTGACGGAGAAGCTCGTATGATTGCCGAGTTGAACGACCTGGGGGTTGAAGATCGGAGTCCGAAGCAGAAGGAGAAGGTGCCAATCAAAGCTAAAGTGGCCGACGCGGAGTGGATTATCAACAATAATGGTATGAAAGAAGCCGCCGTGGTCCAGCGGTTGAAATTGTGGACTCACGATCGATGAGTCCCGTGTTCGAACCTCGCTAATTATGACCAATGTAACTTTTGGCACTGTTAAAGAGTGGTAGGCAGACTTGTTGATGGTTATTTGTCCAGTCTGCCGTGTTGGGGTAGTACCACCACTTTTGAATGCGACACCTGTAAAGTGACTAGTCAAGCCAGCATAGGGGAGGTGACTGCTACCTGTAAAGATTTATCTTTAGTAGCAGTTTCCGTTCATGAACTGTGCTCTAACTTAAAATACAACAGTTGATGCAGATTGACGGTGCATACGGTTGTTTGTGAAGTATTTAAGAGTTTTTTCTGTTTTTTTTTTTTTCTAGAACCGAAAACTTCAAAAGACAAGATTTGGTCCTCCTCGGAAAATGAGAAAAATGTCTGGCAAGATACGGACACTAATTTGAACTATGAAGATGATTCTTCTGATAGGTAAGGAACTTTTTTTTTTATTGTAGCTCGGCATGTGACAACACTCCGCCTGATGTAAAGCTAGAGTGCGGTCCATGAATGGAAACAACTGCTACTGCAGAGAAACCTGTGCGGGTAGCAGTCGCCTCCACTATGCCGGCTTGAAGAGACGAGCCTGTATCATCTAGATTGACCATCCATTCCCATCCTATTGACCAAGCCCAGGTTTATCTGTGGTAGCAGTTGTTTCTGTTCGTGGACCGCACTCTAGCTTTACATCGGGTGTGGAGTGTTGTTCATATTTCCAAGCTACAATAAATGAACAATTCTATTATTGTTTATGTAAATTTAGTGTTTTTAGTTTTTTTTTTTTAAATTCAAGTTTCAGTAAATTGGTTACGGGTGATTATCGTCTGCATCCCGGTCAACCGATCTCCCCGGAGGCGTTCTATCCGTCCTTGCACGATGACTTTATCCATGTACCTAACCGGTACCGAGAAGTTAGGTGTGTATCTCATCTTTACACGTTATCGCAGCAGTCACCACCGCTATGCCGGCTTTAGGAGAGTGAATTCTAACTCTCCGCGATTTTGAGTAGCCAGGTGTAGCGAGAGGAGTGTGCACTGTCAATCTAGATGGTGCATGCTCGTCTCCTCGGGCCGGCATAGTGGAGGCGACTGCTGCCCGTGGAGATTTCTCTGTAGTAGCATTTGTTTCCGTTCGATTTTGATTATTTATACTACTTGTTTTTTTTTGTGTTCAGTACCAGCCCGAAAACGCCACCAGCGTTTCAAATGGCACCCGGTGGTGAGAGGAGGAAGACGGCGCCACAGGACGACTCCATCTCAATATTAGAAATGAGATTAAAGAATTTGAGAAACTAATTTTATAACTGTTAGGTATTTAAATTTAAAAATTATTATATTGACAATTTGTGATGTGTGGTCCCGCTATGACGATTCACGTTAGGGGAGAGTGGAAAGAAATGTGATGGGTGATTTTTTAAATTTATATTTCTTTTCGCGTTAATTTAAAACCTTTTACTTGAGGGAAAATTAAAATAGAAAATGTCTTAACACTCAAAAGTAGTGAACCTTCGACCGGAAACTGAACCCGGGACCTACGATAGACTGGCGCCACAGAGGTCATCGTGACGTGAATCATTTGCTAGTGATTTTTTTCACTGGCAAACAGTTTTCGACTTTGCTTCCTTTGAAATATGGTCGAAATCTATTAACTAGTCACTTCGGTGCTCTCGAGTACTAGTTGTTGATGAAAAGCGGCCGTGGTCTAGCGGTTGAACGCGTGAGCTCACGATCGATGAGACCCGTGTTCGAACCTCGCTAAATTCTGACCAATGTAACTATGTTATATGTACTTTTGTCGCTTAGTGTCTGTTGATACACCACTCACTAGCGTAGTATAGACGATAAAGAAATATATGTCAAAGGTAGCGAAGTCGACAGTGACTTGGTAGTGAAAAATTTTGAGCGCGAGTGTTGGAAAATGATTCATAATGGTTGGCATTATAACAATTTGCCATTGTCAAAGTAAATATTTTCATCGAGTTAATATTGCTGTGTTTCACGCGGGTCATTGATTCATCGCATCAAACAGTCTTAGTCAAATTATTTGAAAACACTACTTTGCAACTAATTTCCGCTAATCAATGTTAGTGAGGGTAGGTGCACAGTCACATTAGCTGCTACTGTTAGACCCGTTATATTAGCCATTGATTAGCGGAAATTAGTTGCAAAGTAGTGTTTTCAAATAATTTGGTTATGGATTTCCGCAAAGTAACGCCTATTACTATTAAATAATAAAAAAAAGTCTTAGTCAAGTCAAAAATAGGTCTCTAAAGTGGTAGAATCTTTACTAAAACTTCCCACGGAGTTCTGGAGGGACTTAATGGTTAATAATCCACCATTATTACACATTAACACTCGAAGAAACACAAGTTTAGGAAAATAATTCAAAACAGATAACCTGACGTCTCAAGATGGCCGCCAAAATTCTTTATTTATGATTAACTGATACAAAAGGATTGTGATCTTCCCCCGTGACCGTCATACCAGTGGGACCACAAGTCAAAAATCGTTTTGTAAATTAACTTTGTATGAATTAGATAAGTGGCGTGTAAGGCAGGGAAGCGTTGTCTCTGCTCATCCCTTATGCTTAAAGGTGTGAAAGTATATATTATTTTAGATAATTAAGATTAATTTGTAAAAAAAAAATTAAATGTGAAAAATACATATATTTAAAATAGTGAATTAATAAATAAATAAATGTAATATTTATTATAACACAAAAAATTATAAAAAAAATACAACAAAAAAAAAATGGGAAAAAAAATATCTTTGAAAATTGACAAAAAAAATGGTGTTTTTTTTTTAAAATTTAGTTTAGCTTTTGATTAGTTTTATTTTTGTACATAGTTTTTTTTTTTTATTATGGGGCTACGTTCAAACTGTACTCGCTGGATTGCGAAGTGAAAAAAAAATCAGGTTTCATAAAAAATCCCACA
Organism: Tinea pellionella; assembly: GCA_948150575.1. Classification (NCBI taxonomy): domain Eukaryota; kingdom Metazoa; phylum Arthropoda; class Insecta; order Lepidoptera; family Tineidae; genus Tinea; species Tinea pellionella. The sequence goes on from OX411272.1 coordinate 3,689,362, forward strand.
CAAGCGCTGGGAGAAAGGAGAATGACCATTTTTGGGCCCACTTGATACCTAATAGTTTGTTAACAAAACAATATTCTAAAATAATATCTTATTTTTTTCATTAATTAATTTCAATTATATCAACACAAAGAGTGGTAGGCAGACTGATGATGGTTATTTGTCCAGTCTGCCGTGTTGGGGTAGTACCACCACTTTCGAATTACACACCCGTGAAGTGACTTTGTCGCGCTTCGGGAATAGTTTGAAAGTAGCCAGGTATAACGAGAGGAGTGTGCACTGTCAATCTAGATAGTACATGCTCGTCTCCTCAAGCCGGCATAGTGGAGGCGACTGCCGCCCGCACAGGTTTCTCTGTAGTAGCAGTTGTTTCCATTCATGGACCGCACTCTAGCTTTACATCAGGCGGAGTGTTGTCACATGCCGAGCTACTATAAAAAAAAAATCGTTTACCAATCAATAGACAATGTTTAATTACATAATTAAATCATCTAATTGTTGCATCAGAAAGAGTCTAATTACTCAATAACTCGAGTAAAAAAAAACTGATTGGCGATAAGGAATGTAGATTTATTTTCTATAAAATGAACTAAAAGTCATTGACAAAAAAAAAATTGTGGGCCCATTTTTCTTAGGCTATTGGACATTCTCCTTTAACACTTGACTTTGCTTACAGCGAGTTCCAGTGTGAACGTAGCCTTATTATTTTGTGCCATGCGGATTACGGAGTGTTGTTAATCATTTAGAATTAATTAGTTTTAATTTATTAGATATTTTATGTGAGGATGGGATCTATGAAGACCTCTTTCAGCCAGATTAGAGGCCGTGGTCTAGCGGTAAGACGCGTGAACTCACGATCGATGAGACCCGTGTACGAATCTCGCTACATTCCGACCAATGTAACTATGTTAGTATTTTGATGTGAAAGCCAACACTTGGGCGTCCATTTTACAACATTGTTTGAAGCAGATTTATGTTGAAATTAAGTAATTTTATAACTTTCTCAGCACTAATTATTATCGCAAATCACTATAATAAACAAATAGCTACGGCGCAGAATATATAAAATGCATTTTAAACATTTATATTGGTTATATTTCACAAGCATTTTATATATTCTGTGGCGTAGCTATTTGTTTACAATAGTGATTTGCGATAATAATTAGTACTCAGAAAGTTATAAAATTACTTAATTTCAACATAAAGGAGAATGCCCATTCGCCTAAGACAAATGGGCCCACTATTTTTTTTTCGAGTTTTTGTAGAAAAATAAATCTAGTATCTTATTAGCAATCAGTATTAATTTTTTCACCCGGGCTATTGAGTAATTAGATGTTTTCTGATGCAATATTTGAGGTTATTATTATTTTAAATGCTTTAATAATTGATGTAATCTGTTTTTTATGTAATTAAACATTGTCTATTGATTGGTAAACGATGTGTTGATATAATTGAAATAGATTAATGAAAAAATAAGATATTATTTAGGAATATTGTTTTGTTAACACACTATTAGGTAACAAGTGGACCTAAAATGGGCATTCTCCTTTGCTATGTTTCAAACAATGTTGTAAAACAAAATGTATGGACGCTCAAGTGTTGGCTTTCACGTTAAAGAGTGGTAGGCAGACTGATGATGGTTATTTGTCCAGTCTGCTGTCGTGGGGTAGTACCACCACCTTCGAATGTAACACCCGTGAAGTGACTAGTGCCTGATATAGCAAGAGAAGTGTGCACTGTAGAGATTTGTATGTAGTAGCAGTTGTTCATGGACCGCACTCTAGTTTAACATTAGATAGAGTGTTGGCATATGCTGCCTACGATTAAAAAAAAAATTGATGCATGGGGAGTAAGTGGTATGTAGAGAGAGGAGTCGCTGGCGCTCCATAGTTTTTGCCTACCCCAGTAGGAACAGGGCGTGAATTAAGTAGTAGAAATTAGGTTATAATATACTCGTTTTTTTTTTAGACTAATTTGACAGTTGCGAACGTTTTAATGTTGCCAGGTGAACGAGTGTAGTGCGGGGACGCAGCTCGTTTAATCGATTAATTTTTATTCTTTTTTTTTCACAAACGAATTATGTCATAGTTCCCTCGTTGAGATTATAAATTGCGATTTCGTGGGTGCCGGTATAGTGGTGGTGGTCGCTGCTCGGATACGTTTCTCTGTCTCCTCTCGTTAGCGTACCATTTATTATTATTTTTAAAAATATTAAACTTGTATGCTGTCAGAAATAAGACTATACTTCTTTTGTTTTAGCCATTGGGGAAGGTCCAAATAATCTATCATGATTTTTATTTTGCTGATGGTACTTATTTGGCTACTGTCAAGTGAAGTTAGCTGCAAGTCCAGTCCTATTCTTAGTTGGCTCGCATTGTAATAGTTTTATACATAGAGATATATACCAGAGGTGCAAACTTCATACATCTGACATGAAAAAAGTGTAGGCCGCTCCGAACGATTTGACAATGTTGCCGTCAAGTCAAATACTAACTGACAGAGAATCTAAATGTGGCTGTGGCCATGTTTTCTCTCGCGTCACATTGTGAGCGTTATTGCACATATATTGGTTTTATATCGTATTTTATAATTTTAACTTGGGTACTTCATTTTAATTTTAGTTTTAGATAAATCGTGTAAATGTAAATAATTTTTATAATTGTTATTATACTCGTTATTGTAAATATATAAATTAGTAAATAAATCATTTAATATAAGGAGTGGAGGCTTTGTTTTATTGTTACCCTTATTCCGCTTCGGGGCCCAAAAGGAGAATGCCCATTCGTCTAGGAGAAATGGGCCCACGATGGTTTTTAATTAATTTTGTAGCAAATTTATTTTTTATGTAATTAAACATTGTCTATTGATTGGTAAACGATGTGTTGATATAATTGAAATGAATTAATGAAAAAATATAAGAGGATTTTATTTTAGAATATTTTTTTTTTAACAAACTATTAAAGTATCAAGTGGGCCCAATAATGGTCATTGCCTTTTGAATCTAGATTCCAACCCCAAGAATCTTATATCACGTTAATGTACTATTCGTCGTTTTAGGCCCATTTGATATCTAATAATTAAACAAAACAATATTCTAAAATAATATCTTATTTTTCCATTAATTTATTTTAATTATATCAACACGTCGTTTACCAATCAATAGACAATGTTTAATTACATAAACAAACAGATATAATCAATTATTAAAGCATTTAATATAATAATAACCTCAAATGTTGCATCAGAAAAAGTCTAATTACTCAATAACCCGGGTAAAAAAAATTAAAACTGATTTGTGACGAGGAATGTAGATTTATCTATATCTATACTAATATTATAAAGCTGAAGAGTTTATTTGTTTGTTTGAACGCGCTAATCTCAGGAACTACTGGTTCGAATTGAATTTATCGAGGAAGGCTTTAGGCTATATAACATCACGTTGCGACTAATAGGAGCGAAGAAACAGTCGAAAATGTGGAAAAAACGGGGAATATTGTTCATCTTTGAGGGCTTCCGTTGCGTGCGCTGAGTAAACTGTTCGAAATACCCAAAAAATATGTATGAAAGAATTATTCCTCTTTAAATTATCTAAAAAAATGTCCGAGACAGTATATGTCTATCTTTTAAGATTAACTTACAATAACCGTTTTTATGATAATCAAATTTGGTCGAAACATAATAATATTAATCTTTATCCAAATAAATGTGTTTTTTATTTATTTATTTATCCAAATAAGTTGTGGGTAACAGCTATAGGTAATTTATAATAAAGCATTATTTTTATCTTATGTGTAACAATAACTTTAAAAAACCCGGGCAGCGCCGGGCACCGTCGGCTAGTGTGTATATAATACCTTATCTAAAATAGCTTTTTCCATGTGCTCTTTGTAAAATGTTGTCAAATGTGTGAGCATATCATTTATAAATGTATCGTCCCTATCTATAAATACAACTGCCATGTCTACAAATCTCCAGAATGAGCTGGACCTGCATGCAAGCACACCGCTTCTTCAGCTACTTGTGTTGGTTCATCTTGTGGCCGTTCTACATGAAAGCATCATGGCACGACCCGGGGTGACTAGCATCCACTAATATAATATTTAATGAAGCGTCTCATATCTGCAAAAAACAAATTATTTATTGATTACAATATATGATTTTTTAAGTGTTTGATTTTTTCTAAGATAAACCATGGGAATTAGTTTGATATGTTGAGAGAATAACTGAGATATAGTACTTACTATTTGTGTGTTAATAGTGTGTCATTTGCCGGCCTCATCGATGCAATGTGTATGCCATCTGCACATCCAATAAGCCCAGGGATACCAAACTCATTGTAGAATCTTAAAAATGAAAAATAGTGTTAACAATATGAAATTATCAGTTTCGTAATGGGTACACGATCCCCCTTTGCCAACGCCCGTAAAATACGAGTTCGTCCAAATAAATGCACCTAAAATCCCAAGCCTTACAAGTAATTACCTAATTATACTCGTATTACTCATTTTTACTCATAAATAACTTGTAAATAATAAATATTAATTCGTGAAATTGAAAAGTTATATACAATTAATTTGATGCATATTAATACTGTGAAACATAATAAAACTACTTACCCTGACGAAACAAACACTTAAAGATGTATTAAGACTCTAATTACTATCTAATTTCCTTAAAATAATCGATATTATTCCTGTCGAAGTTCAACAAAAGTTACATTTTGTAACTTCTGCAAAACTACTATTTTGACATTCATTGTGCGTTAAGCTCCGCTTCTCGTGCCGGTCCGCAATACGAAATCTCATACTAAAAGGACCGTGCGCACTAACCTAAACTACGCTGCTAATTTGACATGTTTTGAAGTTGGAAGTTTAGGTGCACAATACGAAATTGTGTTATCAGCGCTGCTATTCGACTTCTATAACCGTGCGCAATAGACCTGCTGGACAGTATATGTCTATCTTTTAAGATTAACTCACAATAACCGTTTTTATGACAATCAAATTTGGTCGAAATTATTTATTGTTTATTGTTACTATGGAAACGAAGTTAAATATGAGGTATTCTTTTCTTACTTTTCATACTTCGAGAGCTGTTAAATTGATAAGCCCGGGTAGCACCGGGGACCAACAGCTAGTTTTCTATAAAATTAACTAAAAAATCATCGACAAAAAGAAAAAAATTGTGGGCCCATTTCTCTTAGGCGAATAGGGATTCTCCTTTATTGACTTTTGAAGTGACGAAATACAATAATATGAGTTAAAGAAATAAATTGCAATTTATTGGCATTGAGGGACATTTCCACTCTAGATTTTTTAGCACGTCATGTGACCGCACTCCGCCTGATGTTAGGCTAGAGTGCGATCCATGAACGGAGGTAACTGCTGTCAGAGCAGGGGATCTGCAGACAGCAGTCGCGTCCGCTATGCCGGCTTAATGAGATGCCTCTTCACACTGCGCTTGAAGGATCCCATGTTATAGGAAGGAGGAAAGACGTGGGTGGGAAGGTCGTTCCACAATTTGATGGAATTTTATTTCTATTTCATTTGACAGTAAATCAGATTATGTGGTGGTTGCAGTATCGCTTGAGAACATATAGTATGTGTAGAAAGAACCTTACTCGATAAAAGGCATTGAGATAAAAGGCACCAAATTTTTAGTGCGGGGCCCTCAATTCAGTAACTACGTGAACTGACGATCCATGAGACCCGTGTTCGAACCTCACTAAATTCTGACCAATGTAACTTTGTTCTATGTACTTTGGTCGCTATTAAAGAGTGGCAGGCAGATTGTAGATGGTTATTAGTTTATTAGCCCAGTCTGCCGTCCTGGGATAGTCCCACCACTTTCGAATCGAACGAAACACCCGTGAAGTGACCTCGTCGCGTTTCGGGAACAGTTTGAAAAGGAGTATAGACTGTTATTCTCGATGGTGTTTATTCGTCTCTAAAGCCGGCATAGCGGAGGCGATTGTTGTCCATCTGTAGTATCGATTGTTTCCGTTCATGAAGCACACTCTACTTTTCATCAGGCATCATTTTGTCATATACTGAGCTACAATAAAAAAAATATATCTACTGGATAACTAAAAGATATCGCAAAAATGGTGGCCGGGGTTTTGTACGCCTATTTGCCTCAATGTAGAGTGGGTTTTAGAATAGAACGGTAAGCAAGAGTAATACATTTTATTGCATTATCATTATTATGTTAAACAGTTGACATTTTGGCACTCAACAAACAAATATGGCCGACCTTTCACTTAACACGTAACATTCTAAAAGTAGGTATCCTCATTGAGATCTATATCAATGGGTATCCTACGTTTTTTTTTTAACGCAATTTTTGACTTGACTGAGACTTGACCTGACTGTTTAGTGTGATGAATGAATTAATGCACAATATTATTAACTTGATGTAAAAAAAAAGGTTTACTTTGACAATGGCAAATTGTTATAATGCCATATAAAATAAAAACTACATTTTGTTATCGATTCGATCAAGTGGCAACTGTCGATTAGCTTTAGACTTTGGCCCCAGCTGGGGTACCCGTTTTTTTTTTAACGACGAGGTTATGTCGGTCTCCCCGGTACTCCCCAATACCGGGTATACACGACTAAAACCCCCACGGTGTCCCTCACTACATCATATGTTGAGGTCACGGGCACGTTTTCGCATTCATCCGCGACCCCACCGACGCTTAGCCGTTAGGCTCCTCCTCCTCGGGAAGAAACACCATTCCAGCCAAGTAACTGAGCGGCAGTCCAACCCCGGGACTACCGCTCTTGGCTCGGGGAGAAGGAGATAGCGCTTGGTATATCGCCTCCACCCACGCGATGAAGGGTGGTCTCTCACTCGGGTCTTCTCTGAAAGCAGAGTGTGACCCGAGGAGAGACCCCACCTTGCTGGTTTTGGTTCGCGCCGGGGTACCTCAGGGAGGTATCCCGGGACCCTCTATCCACCACCTGAGGACGCGCCCGATGGGAGACGAGCAACTCCAACAGTGCCTCCCATACGACACTGTCACTCACAGTCAAAGGACCGCGAGCCACGGGAGCTGGGGTACCCTAGGCAACGTTTGGGGCGCGTTTGGCGAAGGCCAAGTTCGTCCCAAACTGGCACTGGCTCATTTTAAACGTTTTCTTTCTTTCTAATAAAAGAGGCTTCGCAAAGACGATGTCACCCACGTCCACATTTGGTCTAACGTCGCCTCTGTATGTTTAATATAGTAATATTTAAATGTTACCCAATTTTAAACCTCAGAAATAAAGTATGTGCCCAAGTTGTTTAAAATTATGAAATTGCCATTGACATTGATTGCTAAATCGACGTTAAATTAGTTACTTTTGATGATTATGTATAAATTTACAATGATTTATGGCAAACATTTGATATTTCTTTTATTGTAGCGTGGCATATGACAACACTCCGCCTGATGTAAAGTTAGAGTGCGGAAACAACTGCTACTACAGACAAATTTCTACACGCATCAGTCATCTTAGAGCGGCCGTGGTCTAGCGGTAAGACGCGTGAACTCACGATCGATGAGACCCGTGTTCGAACCTCGCTAATTCTGACCAATGTAACTTAGTTATATGTACTTTGGTCGCTCAGTGCCTATAGGCATTATTAAAAGAGTGGTAGGCAGGCTGATGATGGTTATTAGCCCAGTCTGCCGTATTGGGGCAGTAACACCCGTGAAGAGACCTTGTCGCGTTTCGGGAACAGTTTGAACGTAACCAGGTATAGCGAGAGGAGTGTGCACTGTCAATCTAGATGGTGCATGCTCGTCTCCTCATGCCGGCATAGTGGAGGCGACTGATGCCCGTAGACATTTCTCTGTAGCAGCAGTTGCTGTACATTTAAACTGATCCCGAGACAAGACAAGGTCACTTAACGCACTTCGTAAAGTGCAAGTTGAAAGTGGTACAACCCTAGGACAGTAGACTGGGCTAATAACCATTAAAGTAACTTAATTTGTAAATAAAATTGCACAAAAGGCGGGAAATCTTTTTAATAATTGTATTAGACGCAGTGTTGCCAGACGTCCCGATTTTTAATTTTACACACAGGCTCAGTCCCGCTTCTCGGACTTGTGTGTGCATAGTGACGTCGGATGAGTATAAAGCCTACTGTAAACTGTGTAAAAAGAGTTACAATTTGTAACTCACTCTTCAGACTATTATTTGAAACACCACATTTTTCTAACGGACACATTCCCCATACATTTTGATATAACTACCGTTTACGATCTGTCAAATTTGTTAACCGTACTAACGGTTTTTCATATTTTTGTTAAAGTACATTTTCTATGGCTATTTTTGCTATCTATTGTCACGTAAACGTAATTTAAAACTCAAATAAAAAGATACATATTTAAACACTTTTGATTATAGAGGGTGTATCAGGCAACGTGTAAAAAAATTAAGGTAAATATTAAATAAGGGATGAACACCCCTCAAAAAATAAATTTACCAAATAAAAGTTCTCGTATATGGTATTATCACAAAAACAAAAGGTATATAAATGGACCGGCCGACGTGGACCGCCGTTGCAGGTTGGCCGGCACACGGCTCGTCGGCCCGAGATCAAAGGCAAGGTCATTTGTTTGATGCACCGCCCGACGACACAACGATTACGCGTTCGTGTAGTAAATTATCTATGTTTCTGCAAGGAAAAGGTGGACATTTGGATAAAAAAAAAGTATTTATTTTTTAAACTAATTTCTGCTCACAATCACTTACTGAGTCATCTCTTGAAATTTTTTACACGTTGCCCGATACACCCTGTATATGTTTTTTACTATGTCCCGCTTTTTTCACTCAAAAAGTTCCGAAATCCCGACTTGCCAAAAAAAAATCTGGTAACGCTGATTAGACGGTATTATAAATATATTTCGCAATAATAATGTAATGTATCATTTTAAAAAGTAACTGCAATTTTACATAATAGCTAATCTTGATGCGTAATTGTATTCGTTAAAATAAACTAGACAACTTCGAGTCATCTTCACTTTTACTGCCGCCAAAAAGGTCAAAGTTCTAACCTCTTTAGATCTTTAATATTCAGTTTGCTGTTAAACTCCAAACGTACAGGCCAAGTCTGCTTTTGGAAAAATTTAAAAAAAAAGCTAAAATTTTGTTTGACATTTATTTTTTTAATTAAATTTAGATTATTACACAAAAATTTAATTTCTCTTTTTTCTTAATTAATGCAGCTTCTAATCAATTATTAATTTAATTTATGTGATAAAAAATATACAATGAAAAGGCAAATTATTATTTCTTTGGTGAGTAAGAAAATATATTTTATATTTAATTTACTAATTCTTTAAAATTAAATGGTAGGCAGACTGATGATGGTTATTAGTCCAGTCTGCCGTGTTGGGGTAGTACCACCGCTTTCGAATTTTGGCTAGGCTAGGCTAGGCTTTGTCAACCTGAACCTAGTTATCTAAGGAATGCGGTCAAATTAGATGAAGCCTGCCCGTAAACTTGAAAGGCATAAGAGAAGCCGTGTTTTTAATGAACTAATGTAATCAAAATTAATTAACAATAAAATAATAATTAATGTAAATAGATCATTAACATAATATTTGAATATATTTTTTATTAAAATACTAGCAATAACCTTTCGCGTAAAGTTAATGACCTTGTTTTTATCATTGATATATACAACTAGATGTGCAATGCGCAATGTGACGCGAGAGAAAAGATGACCACAGTCACCTTTAGGTTCTCTGTCAATTAGGGTCGTTTGCACCAGAACTTTAATTATTACTTTTACGTTTACATTATGGTGTATATTTACTCCACACGAGTCGCACCATCGTTACTTTAACGCTAACCGTAACCAGCGTATTTTGACTGGTTAAAGTTAAAGTAATCGTCAAATGTATGAAAAGAAGTCAAATATGTTTCTCTAATATTTTTTCGGGATCAGCCACCCTTTTAACGATAACAATATGAATTTACACGATATTGCAACGTGCGTGGAGTAAATGTAAACGTTTAACGGTCGTCGTCGCCGTAAAAGTAATAGTTAAAGTTACTTTAACCGGCTTTCTGGTGCAAACGACCCTTAGTATCTCTATGAATGTAGGTATAACTGTATGACATTTTGTTGACAATATACAGTAGCTATACTATATTACTAGCTGTTGGGTAAGAGCCGCGGGCGCAAGCGGCCCGCGGAGGCCCTTTTTGTCGTAAAACGTATTAGATCGAATAGATTTTAGGCAGTTTTGAAAATATTTAGCTCGCCATCTAAAAGCGTTTACGTTTCTGAACAAAATTGGTCTTTACACGGTTACGCTAATGTATGTCCTTTTTGAGATATGGCGATTTTGAAAAATTAAAAAAAAAACAAATAGTGCTGGTCATACTGAACAAAATTGGTCTTTACACGGTTACGCTAACGTATCTACTTTTCGAGATAGGGCGATTTTAAAAAATTAAAAAAAAAGAAAAATTAAAAAAAAACAAATAGTGCTGGTCATACTGAACAAAATTGGTCTTTAAACGGTTACGCTAATGTATGTACTTTTTTAATAATAGCGATTTTAGAAAATTAAAAAAAAAAGAGTAGTGCTGGTCATACTGAACAAAATTGGTCTTTACACGGTGACGCTAACGTATCTACTTTTCGAGATATAAAGATTTTAAAAAATTAAAAAAAAACAAAAACAAAAATTTAAAAAAATAGTGCTGGTCACACTGAACAAAATTGGTCTTTACATGGTTACTCTGACGTATCTACTTCTTGAGATATTTAAAATATTCGAAAAAAAGCAAGAGCAAATTCGATGTTCACGCGGCCGCGCTCACCGTCCGACTGACCGAGGACCGACCCGAAAATGCGGCCGTATGAACACTTTTTTCTCCGCACCTCTCGCTCTCGCTTCATGCACTGATAGAAAAGAGCGAGATGGAAGTATCATCGAGGGCCGACCGATTTGTATGGGAATTTAGTTTTTTGCCCGATTTTGAAATTTTTTTTTTGATTTCGCCATAAGACGACATTCTCTACAACTTTCTCTTCGGGGTGACTGCCCTGACTCGCCCCGTTTCCGAGATATCGCTGTCACTTCCGGTCCAGAATCGACTTCCGGTCAAAGTCGTATTTTTCTCGAGGTTTTTTAGACACCCCCTATACACCCCGAAAATTTTACCCCCGTACCCCCTCGGCAAGTACGAAATAATTGATGTCAGTCAGTGAGTGAGTGAGTGAGTCAGTGGTATTGCAGCTATATATTAGTATAATATAAGCCATAAGATTAAACATAACCTTTGAAATGTCAAATAATTCGTGTGTTACATTCTCTCACGATTAAACTTCATTACAATTAAACAGAAGAATAGGAACCAAACTTTATGGTGGCTCCGAAGTTAGGCACAAGTCCTAGCGCACTACACAAAGGACGATGCCCATTTTGGGGCCCACTTTGTATTTAATAATTAATTAACAAAAACAAGTATCTAAAATTTTCACTAATCTATTTTAACACATCGTTTACCATCAATAGACAATGTTTAATTACATTAAAAAATTGTAATCATCAATTATTAAAGCATTTAATATAATAATAACCTCAAAAATTGCAACAGAAAAAGTCTAATTACTCAATAACCCAGGTAAAAAAAAAACTGTTTAGTGATAAGAAATGTAGATTTATTTTTCTACAAAATTAACTAAAATCATCGATAAACTCGAGAAAAAAATTTCTCCTTTAATTATCAGCCGGGCACAGGCTTTTTTTTATGCTGACGCGACTTGTGATGTTGCCAGTGGAGGTCTACGAGCTCGGACGACCGGAGAACCGTAGCACAACGGTGGCCCCCAGTCCTTCACCAAGTCTCGCCGATATCTCAATGTACTGTGCAGCGACTTGTTTGTGCCTAAGTTTTTCTTCTTGTTAAATGGCCTCAAATGTCATAACAACGACAATTCTGCCAATGTCGAGTAGTAAATTCTTGATGTTTGTGCATCAAATTGCAATGGTGTTTTACAATTTGACGCTTTCTTGGAGTATTTGGCGGCAATTCACCCGATCACGTCACGATATGAGCGTTTTCACGGCGTGGGATAACCACAAAAAAACCGCTTCCGTTGCCTCATATAGAGTGAATTTTAATGTTTCCACAATTATTCCCAAGCGCGGCATAAAATTACGCAAAATAACATCAATTTTACACAATAATAACCATTAAACTAATTAAGGAAAGGGATAAAAAAACACCACAACCAAAGAGGGGCTTTTGGCGGGCCTAACCACCGTGCCTAACTTACCGTTCACGGACTGCACTCGATTTCAAAACATCATCATAAAAATAACGCAATTACCATACCATACAAGGTAATAAAAAACGAATACTAAATAGGGAATCCGGTAGCAGTGATTTCGTTTTTTTTTTTTGTAAAAATAAATAAATATTAAAATAAATGAAGGCGTGTTTGTTTATTTTATGTCAATTAAAATAAAGGTCATATTAATTAAATATGACTTGTACTATTTATAAATAAGTACATCGATAAATACGGAAGCCTCAGTATGAGTTGTTATTTACGCTTTCACGACGTAAAGTGAGTACTAATCTCCTCCACTAAAAAATTATATTGTCTGATTAGTAGAGCTAAAGAGTTCTCACATTACGTCGTAAATGTAAAAGCCGGCTTGAAGAGACTAGCACGCACCATCCAGATTGACAGTGCACACTCCTCTCGTTATACCTGGCTACTTTCAAACTATTCCCGAAACGCGACTAAGTCACTCGCTTCACGGGTGTTACAATCGAAAATGGTGGTACTACCCCAACACGGTAGACTGGACAAATAACCAAAAGTACATATAACATAGTTACATTGGTTAGAATTTAGCGAGGTTCGAACACGGGTCTCGTCGATCATGAGTTCTATCACGCGTCTTACCGCTAGACCACGACCGCTAGACTCGTCTCTAAATATCTCAACTGGGGATAAAGGCTTCCCTTCTAAGAATTGAGCACGCAATTGCAATCTAGTTATATCAATGAATTTGACCATAACATTATTTTGTTTATTATTATTTCCAGATGTTAATATTATCGTCTTTAGCAAAGGAGGAAGAAATAATAAGAAATGATTTTGAAACACCCGACGCGGAGGGTAACTATCGCTGGGCATTACAAACGGGTAAATTATTATTCTATGTTTTTTTTAGTTTTATATGGCATTATTATAATTTGCCAGTGTCAAAGTAAATATTTCAAATTGCGTTGTGCATCACGACTCATTCATACATCACACTTAAATAGTCAGGTCGAGTCCTAGTCAAGTCAAAAATTGCCTCAGTAAAGTGGTAGAATCTTTACTGAAACTTGTGAGTTTTGGAGGGAAAATGGAAACACAAGTACTGAATTGTTTGCCCACACTCACTCACGTTCACGAACACTTAATGGTTAATAATCCACCATTATTACACATTAACACTCGAAGAACACACAAGTTTAGGAAAATAATTCAAGACAGATAACCTAATGTCTCAAAATGGCCGCCAAAACTCCTTATTAAATAAAATAAGTGCTTTTGATCGGAAGATCTTTTGATTTTTTTATTATCTCTGCAGTCAAAATATCATCGTCTGATTGGTAAAGACTGCGTTACGCTAACACGTAAATGTAAGCTCGTACTTGACTTCCGAAAGTGTGGCGTTGTGGGTTCCCGCGCAAATAGCTGTCAAGCACTTCTTTTATTTATTAAGGAGTTTTGGCGGCCATTTTGAGACATTAGGTTATCTGGCTTGAATTATTTACCTAAACTTGTGTGTTCTTTGAGTGTTATTGTGTAATAATGGTGGATTATTAACCATTAAGTGTTCGTCTGCAGCCAATCGTATTTTGCGTACAACTTATAGTTTATCTCATTTTAGAGGGTGGTATATACCACGAGCAACGTGGTACACCGACAGCTGCATCTGCAGTTATTGTTGAGGGACAATATCAATATACTGCGCCTGATGGACAGGTTAGTCAAATAACGTGATTAAATCTTATATTTGCGGCCCGAAGTTAGCCCTGGATTAGGGCGTGTCCTTTGAGGGGAAAATAAAGAATTTATTATACTATTTATATACTATTATAATATTATACTTCTATTACGGACAATCTCATTTTAAAAGTGACTCTCTCATAGAAAACTCACTTTACGCCGTGACACCGTAAATGTATACACATACTTTTCCCGCAAATAGGTTATAGGTCGATTCAAACTTAATGGTGTCTCGGAAGTTAGCTGCGGGCGCTATTTACAATAATAAGGGTGGTTTGCACCAGAGAAGGCCGGTTAAAGTAACTTTGACTGTTACTTTAACTTTAACTTTGACAGTTACCTTTACTTTTACTCCACGCGCGTTGCACCATTGTGTAAATAAATTCGTTATAGTTAAAAGGGTTGCTGGTGTAATGAGGAGTTAGATAAATAATACAAGATTTAAATGAATTCTCTCAATACAAACAAGAGCGGCTTTTCAAAGATTTGACGTTAGCGACATTGATTTAACTATTACTTTAACTTTGACCGGCCGAAATTCGCCAGTAACGGTTAAGGTTAAAGTAATCGTCAAATGTGACAGATTTTTTTGAAGCAAACCAATTTTAACTTTAACCATTACTTTAACGTGACAGTAATAGTTAAGTCATATGGTGCAAATGGACATAAAACTAAAGAGGTCATTTTAAACATATAAAAAGTACCCGCTCCCACCTTCATCGAGGTCTGCTCATACCTTAAGGTGATTCTGACACTGCCCCGCGCTACGGAGCAGATTTCTCTGCACAAACGCGCCTAGAGGCCTCATTTCACATCAGCTCGCGGTGGTTATATCTAAATCGAATATAAATCGAGATCCATTTTGCAATAGTACGTCTAGGTCTGTCAAAATCAAGCACAATACTGCAAAAACTCTGTGTCAGTTCACCCACGCGCGGGATACGCGTTTCTCCGCGTGTAGGCGCGTTTTCTATGTGTTGTATGTACTACGCGTGTATTCTATACAAACAAAGGTACTTGCAAACAACGTAAGAACACGCCCGTGATGCTCAGCGACTTGCACCTAACTTCGGAGCTGCCATAAAGTTTGGTTTCTACAACAATTAACAATACATTTGTTAACAGGTAATAAATCTATTATACACGGCGGACGAGAATGGTTTTCATCCTCAAGGAGATCATCTGCCTACCCCTCCACCGATACCACCAGCGATACAACGCGCACTCGATTACCTGGCGACTTTACCACCGAATCCTGAAGATAATAATTTTATAAGAAAATAAATTATATTAAAAAAAATTTTTTTTTTTTTAGTAGACCGACATGGGACTACAGCCCGCATTTTAATGTTATTACAGTTTGATGGTTATTAGCCCAGTCTGCCCTGTCCTGGGGTAGTACCACCACTTTCGAATTACACACCCGTGAAGTGACGTTGGTATAGCCAGGTATAGCGAGAGGAGTGTCCACTAACTAGATGGTTGTATATTCGTCTCCCCGAGCCAACATAGCGTAGGTGGTGTAGGCAGAGTGTTCGAATCTCGCTAAATTCCGATTAATATAACTACTTGATCGAATCGAAACCAAAATGTATGGGAATTGACGTTTAGTTATGACTTGGGTGACAGGGAGACGTCAAATCCCATACATTTTGGTTTCGATTCGATCAAGTGACAATTGTCGCTTGGTTTTTGACTTTAATCCAAGTACTAGCTTAGTACATTTAAAAAAAATGGTAAGAAGGAATTAAAAAAAAAAAACAAATTCCAAAAAAAAACATTTTAACAAAATATATAATTTTAATAGAAAAAGAATACATCAATAATGCAATATATTTTCAACAGCTAAGTAACATACAAGCGTATCGTCATAGACGCGTATGATTTGGTAAAAAAAATACATAAAAATTCATTTAATAATTAAAGCTAATTATTTTTTTTTAATTTGTCTAACATCACAAAAACCCTGATTTTAATATTTAAAAAAAAATTCAAAAACTTCATTTAACTGGCAACACTGTATCTTTGTAAACTTTATTTTCATCGTCTTGCAACATTCTTTCGACTTCTGGTACAGCGAGTCTGTTATCTGTAAATAATATTATTTGTATATAACAATTCTTTGGCAACGGACAGAGCACACCTGTCTACACAAGCCGGCATAGCAGAGGCGACTGGTGCCTTTATCAAACCGCAGTGACCGCCTTCACAAAAAAAGACAGTATGCACTGTCAATGGACATCTATCTACACAAGCCGGCATAGCGGAGGCGATCATTGTCTATTGAAATTTCTCTGCAGCAGCAGTCGTCTCCGTTCTTTGACTACACTCTAGCCTAACACCAGACGGAGTGTTGCCCGAGCTATAATTTAAAAAAAAAGCCACGTGCATTATCAACCTGGATGTTGCATACTCCTCAAGCCGGCATAGTGGAGGCGACTGCTGTCTATAGAAATCTGTAGTAGTAGTTGTTTCCGTTCGTGGACCGCACTCCAGCTTCAACATCAGGGATGGAGTGTTGCCCGAGCGTGAGCAACAATAATTTTTAAAAACATTAACAGGGGCTAAAGTAAAAGAATCTGTTGTCACTTAAATCGAATCGAAATTTAAATGTATGGGATTTGACGTTTAAATGTCACCCAAATGCTAACGAAACGACAAATCCCATTCGATTCGATTTTTTTTATACGACAACACCCCGCCTTATGTAAAGCTAGAGTGCGATCCATGAACAGAAACAACTGCTACTACAGAGAAACCTGTACGGGTGGCAGTCGCCTCCGCTATGCCGGCTTGAGGAGACGAGACTCACCCAAGTCTATATCTTGTATTGGCTTATGGGATACAACTTTAAACATGAGCGCGTGGATGAATCCAGACAGGAGGCCAATTAGAGCCATCAGCCGGAACGAGTTGCAACCGCCCAAATAACTATACAGGACGCCGCCCAAAAGTGAACCCAAAGAGAAACCTGCAAACAGATACAGGGTGTGAACAAAAAAAAACATACCGTCTCTGAGCATAGACTAGAGCTTAAACGGATAACAGTTTAGCCGGATACCGGATATTCGGCCGCCGAATATCCGGTGGAATGTTGCCGTTTTTTTTATTTTATTGTAGCTCGACATGTGACAACACTCCGCCTGATGTAAAGTTAGAGTGCGGTCCATGAATGGAAACTGGAGGAGACGAGCATGTACCATCTTAGATTGACAGTGCACACTCCCCTCGCTATACCTGGCTACTTTCAAACTGCACCCGAAACGCGATAAGATCACTTCACGGGTGTTACATTCGAAAGAGGTGGTAGTGCCCCCAACACGGCAGACTTGACAAATAACCATCATCAATCTGCCTACCACTCTTTAATGAGCGACCAAAGTACATATAACAAAGTTACATTGGTCAGAATTAGCGAGGTTCGAACGCGGGTCTCATCGATCGTGAGTTCACGCGTCTTACCGCTAGACCACGGCCGCTGCCAAAAACTTCTTACTGCATACTAACTAAATAAAGCAATTAATTACTTTAATTTTTTTTCGTTTTTTAAATCCGGTATTCTGCCGGATAGGCGCTAATTATCCGGTATCCGGCCGGATGCCAGATAGTTACCGAACATCTGTTTCATCACTAGCATAGACCCATTTTTTTTACATTAAGTGAAGCTAAAGTACAGTCAAAGAACGGAAAGAACTGCTACTACAGATAAATTTCTACAGGCAGCAGTCGCCTCCGCTATGCCGGCTTGGGAAGCAGTTTGAAAGTAGCCAGTTGCACTGTCAATCTGGATGGTGCGCACGTTCGTCTTTCCAAGCCGGCATAGCGGAGGCAGACTGATGATGGTTATTAGCCCAGTCTGCCGTGTTGGGGTAGTACCACCACTTTCGAATGCAACACCCGTGAAGTGACCTTGTCGCGTTTCGGTAGCAGTTTGAGTGTAGCCAGGTATAAGAGAGGACCGTCAATCTATTGGTGCATGCTCGTGTCCTCAAGCCGGCATTTCGGGGGCGAGTGCTGCCCGCACAGGTTTCTCTGCAGTAGCAGTTGTTTCCGTGCATGGACCGCACTCTAGCTCAACATCAGGCGGTGCAACAGCTCTTCCTCCCCCTCCACCCCGCCCTTCCCCGCTCTGGTGGTAGAATAAACTCACCAATCCCATCATCCATCCCAGCGACAATACCCTGAACGGTGGCCGAGTATCCCTCCGGTGCCACTTCGGCCGCGTAACCGACTATTGTCGCATAACAGAGTGCATATGTCGGCCCTTGCATTAACGTCTGCAAATAAACTCGCTTTGAGGCAACAGTCGCCTCCGCTATACCCGGAATGTGCACAATCCGGTTTGATAGTTTTTTTTTGACAACACTCCGCCTGATGTAAAGCTAGAGTGCGGTCAAAGAACGTAAACAACTGCTAGAACAGATAAATTTCTATAGACAGCACTCGCCTCCGCTATGCCGGCTTGGGGAGACGAATGTGCACCATCTAGATTAACAGCGTACACTTCTCTCGCTAAACTTAAGGAAACACGAGTTTAACATGTCATAATTAAGGTCAAAGGAGAATGGCCATTCGCCTAAGAGAAATGGGCCCACAATTTTTTTCTCGAATTTGTCGATAATCTTTTAGCTCATTTTGTAGAAAAATAAATTTAAAATTCCTTATTACCAATCATTTTGAATTTTTATTGTTTATTGAGTAATTAGACGTTTTCTGTTGCAATATTTGAGGTTATTATTATATTAAATGCTTTAATAATTGATTATATCTGTTTTTATGTAATTAAACATTGTCTATTGATTGGTAAATTAAGTGTTGATATAATTGAAATAGATTAATGAAAAAATAAGATATTATTTTAGAATATTGTTTTGTTAACACACTATTAGGTATGAAATGGGCCCAAAAGTGGATATTTTCCTTTCTGTAAGTAGCGGTGGTATGATGAATTCAGTACACCCTGTTAAAAATTAATCCTGTTCTAATTTACTCAAAAGAGAATTGTCAAAAATCATGTACTATCAAGAGCAGGGGAGCAGTCCCAGTTTTTTCAAAATTGTTTATCGGAATATTACAGTTGCCTTCTCTTTCTGATTGCGTAAGTAAAGGAGATCAATATTGTTGTTTTTACATATTGCACCTCATTTAGTTGTCAATGTTATGAGGGAAAAACGAATCTGCACACGTCAGTTGTCATAGCAACGCAAACATAAGTTATATTTAAAGTAGGAGCTGCGAGAAACATAAAAATATGCAAGGAACATTAGTCCTTAAAGTGGGACTGCCCCACTATAAATTAACAAAGGAAAAAGATGTATTTTACTATTTTGTTTTAATTAGACTGCAGTAGATGCAATTTCCACACCCTGTACTTACCTCAACAAACACGAAATGCCAAGGATGATTTATAAACGATATCAGCGCGAGTCTCACGCCATAGAAGAATAAACAAAATGTCATTGTTACGCCATGACCCCAACGTTTTATTATTTTACCTAAAACGAACACATTATTTTTTAATATAGCAACACTACGCCTGATGTTAAAACTAGAGTGCGGTCCATGAACGGAAACAAATGCTACTACAGAGACTTTCTAGTGTTTGGCGCGTCTTTGCCTGGGAAGATTGAGGTGTTTTTTTATCCCTTTCCTTAATTAGTTTAGTGGTTATTATTGTGTGTAAAATTGGTGTTATTTTGCGTAATTTTATGTGAGTAATTGTGGAAACATTAAAATTCACTCTATATGAGGCAACGGAAGCGGTTTTTTTGTGGTTATCCCACGCCGCGAAAACGCTCATATTGTGACGTGACCGGGTGAATTGCCGCCAAATACTCCAAGAAAGCCTCAAATTGTAAAACACCATTGCAATTTGATGCAAAAACTTCAAGAATTTACTACTCGACATTGGCAGAATTGTCGTTGTTATGACATTTGAGGCCATTTAACAAAAGAAGAAAAAGAAAACTTTTCTACGTGCAGCAGTCGCTTCCACCATCCAGATTGACAGTGCACACTCCTCTCACTAAAACTGGATACTTTCAAAATGCACCCGAAACGCGATAAGATCACTTCACGGGTGTTACATTTGAAAGTGGTGGTACTACCCCAGGGCGGCTGACTGGGCTAATAACCATCTACAGTCTGCCTACCACTCTTTAATAGTACATATAACAAAGTTACATTGGTCAAAATTTAAAGAGGTTCGAACACGGGTCTCATCAATCGTGAATGTTAGGAAGTAATTGCAATTTGTCTATGGATGCCTCTAGTGGACGCCAAACTTAATACGTACCCGAGAAGAAGAAGAAAAACAATTCACCGAAGCTCTGTGCCGCCACTATTGTGCCCTCAATTAATTTTATATTGCTCATATGACCAGTGTTTTCTGCCAATTCCTCCAAATACCTGCAAAGAGTGGTAGGCAGACTGATGGTGGTTATTTGTCCAGTCTGCCGTGTTGGGGCAGTACCACCACTTTCGAATGTAACACCCGTGAAGTGACTTTGTCGCGTTTCGGGAATAGTTTGAAAGTAGCCAGGTATAACGAGAGGAGTGTGCACTGTCAATCTAGATGGTGCATGCTCGTCTTCTCAAGCCGGCACAGTGAATGCGACTGCTGCCCTCACAGATTTCTCTGTAGTAGCAGTTGTTTCTATTCAGGGACGTCACATGTCGAGCTACAATAAAAAAAAATTAGGTAAAGCCAATCAGAAAAAAAATTATTTTCGGTCTCGTGGTCTTTTTTTTTTATTGTAACTCGGCATATGTCAAAACTGCGCCTGATGTTAAGCTAGAGTGCGGTCCGTGAACGAAGAATGATGTATCAAAAAAGGCTTTACATTTTTTTATCGATGATTTTTAGCTCATTTTCTTCACCAATCAGTTTTAATTTTTTTTTACTTGAGTTATTGAGTAATTAGACTTTTTCTGATGCAATATTTGAGGTTATTATTATATTAAATGATTTAATAATTTATTATATCTGTTTTTTATGTAATTAAACATTATCTATTGATTGGTAAATTAAGTGTTGATATAATTAAAATTAATCTAAAAAAATATATATATTATTTCAGCATATTGTTTTGTTACCAAACTATTAGGTAAACGGGCCCAGAAATGGACATTGTCCTTTGATATCAAATGGGCCCAGAAATATATATTGTCCTTTGGTATCAAGTGGGCCCAAAAATGGGCATTGTCCTTTGATATCAAATGGGCCCAAAAATGGATATTGTCCTTTGGTATCAAGTGGGCCCAAAAATAGACGTTGTTCTTTGATATCATGTGGGCCCAACTAAGGGGCATTGTCCTTTGATATCAAGTGGGCCCAAAATGGGGAATTGTCCTTTCTGCGGCTTCGTGTACTCACCAGAACATGTAGTAAATGATGAAGCTGTCAAATATCCCAATGACCATAGAGAATATAATAAAGACTAGAACTCTCGGCAATTTCAATATCTCCCTTAGCGCTTTGCCAGAATCCGAGGGGCTACTTAATTTAGGCAACTGGAAAGTATTAATTTCTTTATTAAATTGTATCTCTGCATGTGACAACACTCCGCCTCATGTAAAGCTAGAGTGCGGTCCATGAATAGAAACAACTGCTACTACAAAGAAACCTCTACATGCAGCAGTCGCCTCCACTATGCCGGCTTGGGGAGACGAGCATGCACCATCTAGATTGACAGCGCGCACTCCTCTCGCTATACCTGGTTAATTTCAAACGCGACAAGTTTACTTCACGGGTGTGTAATTCGAAAGTGGTGGTACTACCCCAAAACGGCAGACTGGACTAACAACCATCATCAGTCTGCCTACCACTCTTTAATATTTTTAAGACTGAAAACGTGGAAGAAATATGAGGTGGATGACATCGCCCCTGATCGAAAAGACCCATGTTCAAATCTCGCTAAATTATTAGTCCAGTCTGCTGTCCTGGGGTAGTACCACCACTTTCAACTACTACCACGTTTAGGGGTCAGTTTGGAAGTATATTTGGAAGCATCAAACGTCTCCTCAAGCCATCAAGGCAAAGGAGACTTCTGCCTGCAGAAATCGCCACCACGATTACCGACATTGGTACCAGGCTGAATTTAGGGAGATTTGTACATAATGGGAGAACGGCCGTGGTCTAGCGGTAAGACGCGTGAACTCACGATCGATGGGACTGGTGTTCGAACCTCGCTAATTCTGACCAATGTAACTATGTTAGTACTTTGGTCGCTCATTAAAGAGTGGTAGGCATAGTGATGATGGTTATTAGCCCAATCTGCAGGCCTGGGGCAGTACCACCAATGTTCAAATGTAACACCCGTGAAGTGACATTGTCCCGTTTGAAAGTAGCCAGGTATAGCGAGAGGAATGTGCACTGTCAATCTAGATGGTGCGTGGAGGCGACTGCTGCCCGCACAGTTTTCTCTGTAGTAGCATTTGTTTCCGTTCACGGACCGCACTCTAGCTTTGCATCAGGCGGAGTGTTGTCACATGCCGAGTCACGCGTTTCAAAGGACTCACTTTAACGCTCCTACAAGCGATCATGTCGGACGCCGTAAAAACAATGGCCAATACGAAAGCAGGTGTAAAATCTTTGATATGTCCATTTGAAACTATATCGATCAACCATCCGCCGATGAGGGCCGTTATACCGTACCCGGCCGTGCCCCAAGCGCGTTGGTAACCATATTTGTTCCCGTGTTCTGGACCTGCAAAAACATACACCGGTTAATTTACTTACACAACTATTCCGACTCAAGTAGACTAATTTGCCCTGTGCATAGTCGTCTCCACAGGCCGGCATAGCGGAGGCGAGAGGACTGGAAACAGTTTTTCGATATCCCAATACCATCGATAAATTCTTACTTTCTTTTTTTGTCGGTATTTGGGAAGACAGAGAGGGTGTCTGGAAACACTAAAGCTAGAGTGCGGTCCATGAACGAAAACCTCCGCTATGCCGGCCTGGGGAGACGAGTGTGCACCAAGATAAAGTAACGTCATATCCTATACATTTCGTTTTGGATTCGATCAAGGTCAAGGAGTTACACTTGGAAATAGTGGCAAAACAGTACTGGACTGGTACAATACCATGAACTAGGACCAAAGTCAAAATCCAAGCGACAGTTGTCACTTTTTTTTTTTTTTTATTGTAGCTCGACATGTGACAACACTCCGCCTGATGTAAAGCTAGAGTGCGGTCCAAGAATGGAAACAACTGCTACTACAGAGAAATCTGTACGGGTAGCAGTCGCCTCCACTATGCCGGCTTGAGGAGACGAGCATGCACCATCTTAGATTGACAGTGCACACTCCTCTCGTTTAACCTGGCTACTTTCAAACTATCCCCGAAACGCGACAAGGTCACTTCACGGGTGTGTAATTCGAAAGTGGTGGTACTACCCAAGGACGGCAGACTGGACTAATAACGTTCGACAGTAAACAAAACTTACCCAATACGTCAAAACAGACCGCATCGCCTATGCAATTAGCAACGTTGAATGCAACAGCGCCCACGCACATGAAAATCACATAAAACCAGAAGGTTGAACTGCCATAAAAACTACCTTCACCTTCTGCGTTTTGGCCCAACTCCACCTTCTCCCCAATAACTATGCTGTGATTTCCACTTTTCTTCTGATCATTTTTGACAGTAGCATTTTTATCATCATCTTCTTCTTTGCGACTGTTTTCCCTAATAATTTCGCTATCTAAATCCTTATTTCTCGTTTCGTTCCCGTCTAAATACGTCCCCCCATTATTATCCGTAATTTCCGATTCATATTTCTTAATTATTTTTGTATTATTAATTAAAACATCAATAACAGTGTCGTTCAAATCTAAATTATCCTCCTTACATATCAAAAAAGATCGCGGCTTCGGCTCACAGACCAAGCCGTTATTAAAACTATAGAAATTCATATTTAATTCATCGCAGGAATTAACGTTATCTGCATATAGCGTATTTATAAAGTTCGACTCCGGCAGATATAATTCGAAGTCTTTGCCGACCGCAGTGTTCCAATGGCAACGGTATTTATTCAAATTTGGAACTGTCAAACTGACGTTACGTACAAAAACCGTTGAATTCAAATTGTATATGTGTTCTAGGATGATCGGTTGACTATTTTCCGTTGGCGTCGGCAAGAACCATAGACAACAGTGAGACGTTGTCATCAAAGCTATTAAGGACATAAATATGAGTTTTCTTTGATTCTGGAAAATTAAAAACGAAATAAGTTTTAAGTTACTACACTTCCGAATTCGATATATTAGCGGAAACAACTGCCACCAAAGATAAATATTTGCAGGCAGCAGTCGTCCCCGTTATGCCGACTCGAGGAGACGAATGTGCAACTGCAATTGACGGGCCATTTTTTTTTTTTAATTATTATTTTTGCCTGATGTTAAGCAGTGATGCTTGGTCTATTGTAGCAGACAACACTCCGCCTAATGTAAAGCTGGAGTGCGGTCCACGAACGAAAACAACTGCTACTACAGAAAAAGCGCTATGCCGGCCTGAGGAGACGAATATGTACCATCTAGATTGACAGTGCACACTCTTCTCGCTGTACAAACTGCTCCCGAAACGCGACAAGATCACTTCACGGGTGTTAACTTTGAAAGTGGTGGTACTACCCCAACACTAACCATCATCAGTCTGCCTACCACTCTTTAATGAGCGACCAAAGCACATATAACATAGTTACATTGGTCAAAATTTAGCGAGGTTCGAACGCGGGTCTCATCGATCGTGAGTGACCACGGCCGCTCTTCAACTACCACTGGAGGCCCTTCCCACGACCCTCCACTCACCATCGCAAGTGTCGAGCTCGTCCCATCATCAGCGCAACCCTGACCTATACACACTTACTGTGAAATAATCTACAATATATCCAAATGAGGGTTTAGCCGCGGCCCATAGTAGCGGTAGGACACCCGTCACCATACCCATCACCCCGGGTGACACACCCAACTGTCGTCCGAACACATTTACTTGGGGCAATATAGGTCCGAGAGCTGAAATTTTATTTTTATTTTAGCTTAAGGTCTCCACACGCGTTGCAATATCGTGTAAATTCATATTGTTATCGTCAAAAGGGTGGCTGATCTCGAATAATAATAGAAAAACGTATCTGGCTTCTTTTTATTTTATTTTATTTTTTAGGAGAAAATACAGCGACAGGCAGAAGCAGAAACAAAATCTTTTCATACATTTGACGTTAGTTGGTTGGTTTGACATATTGGTCATAGTTGGTTTGACGATTACTTTAACTTTAACCAAGCCAAGATTCGCTGGTTACGGTTAAGGTTAAAGTAACCGTAAAAATGACAGGCGCGACGATGGTGCAACCCGTCACCCGTGCACGTGCCTAGGGCCTGCAATTTTTGAGGCCCGAAAATTAGGTTTTTACGAAACGCAATGTACGTATCATGACTGTAAAATAGGCCCAGAATTACAATGTAGCCTAGGGCCAGCTTTAGCCTTAGTCCGCCACTGCTCGTGTGGATTAATGTAAAGTAAGTGTAAAAGTAATAGTTAAAGTAACTTTAATGGGCCTCTTGGTGCAAATGGACCTAAACGAGCCATTAGTGGACGCCAACGGCGCGCAGTGACATCACGAGATAGATGTATGGACGCAGATCAAGTCACAATACATTTAAAACGTGTTTAACGATGTCCTCATTGCTTATCACTATTATAAAATTATGTATTTCAACATTATCTTAGTGTAAGACAGATATAAAAGATTGTGTTATTACTAAAAAAAATCACCTATTAACGTACAGGATGTTCAATTAAGTATACGCGTCTATCGTCTGGTAGACCTGCAGAACCTGTCTACGTTCTGATTCGCAAATACCGCCTGCCATACACTTTTTTTTTTTGTTTTATATGGCATTATAACAATTTGCCAGTGTCAAAGTAAATATTTTTGCATCAAGTTAATAATATTGTGCATCACGAGTCATTCATTCATCACACTAAACAGTCAGGTCGAGTCTCAGTCAAGTCAAAAATTGCTCCAGTAAAGTGGTAGAATCTTTACTGAAACTTCCTACAGAGTTTTGGAGGGAAAATGGAAACACAGGTTCTCTTCTTTAGAATTGTTTGCCCACATTCACGCACGTTCACGAACACTTAATGGTCTATAATCCACCATTATTACACATTAACACTCTAAGAACACGCAAGTTTAGGAAAATAATTCAAGACAGATAACCTGATGTCTCGAGATGGCCGCCAAAACTCCAGTCTAACTTAACATCAGGTGGGGTGTTCAAAAAACAACAACCTGTATATTGTTATCTTGGTTATCTATCATCTTGTTGGCATTACATTATGTATAATATCATCATAAACTGTTTATTATCCATAACTATGCTGTTATTAAAAAATTAATTAACTTTTTTTTAAAATTCTTTATTTCGTTTGGGGCTTGGCTCACATTCGTGGGGATTTCAATTACTAAGTCTCCAGGATCACCGTAATATATCTGACCTCATGGAATTGCATAAAATTGCCAATGGCACATGCGGTGACGAGCTAACTCGGCAACTGCATTATCATGTCCCTAAACGCTCAATACGCGTTCCTCGTCTTTTCTGTTTACCGTTCGCTTCCAGCAATGTCTTGCACAACAGCCCCTTGCTTCGCATGTGCCGTGGTTTCAATAACTTATATGAAAATCACATTGACCTGGACATTTTTTATCTAAACGCTAAAGCATTCAAACATAATTTGCACAAAATTTATCATAGGGGAGTAGATTATACTATTTAAAATAAATAAATGTCAGCCCCATTGAAGCCTAAACAACACACAATACTAACTTAAAAAAAAACAAAAGAAAGTACATCACTTATCTTTAAAAAAAACTAACTAAATACAACTCAACAGCGGCTACAGACTCGGGCTGGGACGAAAATAAACGAAAATAAATTAGAGATTTTATTTTTAATAATTTAATTATGAGTTAGCCATGAACTCGTCTGTAAAGAGAGCTTTCTAACATGTTTTGTGGTGAAAATTCTCAGTAGTAAAGTGATGTTAACTCTCCAGTTTTTTTTCTTTTTTTTATTGTAGCTCGACATGTGACAACACTCCGCCTGATGTAAAGCTAGAGTGCGGTCCATGAATGGAAACAACTGCTACCACAGAGAAATCTCTACGGGCTGCAGTCGCCTCCACTATGCCGGCTTGAGGAGACGAGCATGTACCATCTAGATTGACAGTGCACACTCCTCTCTTATACCTGGCTACTTTCAAACTATCCCCGAAACGCGACAAGGTCACTTCACGGGTGTTACATTCGAAAGTGGTGGTACTGCCCCAGGACGACAGACTGGACAAATAACCATCATCAGTCTGCCTACCACTCTTCAATAGTGCCTATAGGCACTGAGCGACCAAAGTACATATAACAAAGTTACATTGGTACCGGTCTTTAGCGAGGTTCGGCCGCTCATTGGAAGTTGATGTTGGAAGTATTGGAAGGGCTGTTGATGAAAAGGTGGAGAAGATTTCGACAAGGTCACGTGAAGCACCATTAGCAGTGTAGTGATTAAATACCTAATTGTTTATTATTAAATTATGATGAACACTGAACAGAAAAAAATCAACAAAAACACTTGAGCTTTCCTTCTGTTACATTTTCAACACACAATAATTTTTAATAAAAGCTTAGATTAAAATTATAAATTAAATCGAAAATAAGAATAAACTTTTACATACCAGCAAAAAATAGGAAGTAATGTGCCTTGATTGGCAAATACTCTCTGTTGATCTTCAAAGTCATATTTATTAAAAATTGCTAATATATTTGGCATTGCATCGGCTAGTTTTTATTCATTAAACATTTTGAAAGTTGCCTTCTTGTTACTAAGTCAAACACGAATTAATCTACACAATAACAGTAATTATACAATGTCACGTTTTATATGAACGAACAAATCGCTTTGTTTACATTGATAAGAGATAATAAAGGCGGGCGAATTAAAAAATAACCCCACAGCGAATCACCACGAAAAGCAAATGAAAATATTATTGTGTCAAATCACCAACATAAATGTCGGAGTTTTGGCGGCCATCTCGAGGCGTCGGGTTATTTGTCTTGAATTATTTTCCTAAACTTGTGTTCTTCGAGTGTTAATGCGTAATAATGGTGGATTATTAACCATTAAGTGTTCGTTAACGTGCGTGAGTGTGGGCAAACAATTCAAAAGAAGAGAACCTGTGTTTCCATTTTCCCTCCAAAACTCCGTTGGAAGTTTCAGTAAAGATTCTACCATTTTACTGGAGCAATTTTTGACTTGACTGAGACTTGACCTGACTGTTTAGTGTGATGAATGAATGACTCGTGATGCATAATATTATTAATTTGATGCAAAAAATATGTACTTTGACACTGGCAAATTATTATACGCCAAATAAAACAAAAAAAAACAAATGTCAAAATGAATTAATTGATTACTGTTCGATTACTACTCTATTTATTATTTATTAATAAAAGTTTTAAATAAATATTAGCTTTATTCATATATTGGTGGTATTATTATATGTATAAATAACTAAATAATTAATAAATTTTATTTTTAAATACAAAAATTATCGATCGCGTATACACATGTCACTTGTCGTAAGAGTAGCCATTTTGCTGTCGTGTGTGTTCTGTTTTATTTTGTACATATTGGGCCGTTGCTTACAAAATAGCGAAAATCTATTTTAATATAAGCAAAATAACTGAAAACTATGTTAAAAATTATGTAGTTTATTGTAAAATTAAATTAACTACCGAAATGGCGTATTGCGTTAGTTGCTTAGCGGATTGTAAGAATGAAGAATTTTATTCATTATTTAGCACATATATGAACGATGGAGATGAAGTACGATACGCAGATATATATAAATCGTGTTTTAATATTGTGGTAAGTTATAAAGTTCTCATTTAAGTAGGTACTTATTTTCAATTGAGGTTATATTCGGCAAATTAAACAGTATTGACATATAAAAGTTCGATTTAAGGCTAGCTATTAGAGGACAGACCTTAAAACTTTGAGATACTTCCAGTGGATAATTATTGGGTTAAATCGGTTACGATTTCAACTAGAGACCTTAGAAATTAGAGTAAATAATTGCGTTAAATCAGACACAGTTAAAGCTTCAATTTGGTACCACTTTCATCTTAAGCAACACTCAATTTTAATACAAACCTAAATGTAACTAACCCATTCGTAACGGGTACACGGATTTGTGGATGGCTCTTGCATTGAATAGATACGAATCTAAAGCTAACCTAACCTATTCGTAACGGGTAGAAGGATTCTGACAATTAAATGTAAGGATGTTTATTAGCTAAGTCCGCCATTTTCGGCGTAGTACCACCACTGACCTGCAGACATTGCTCTGTAGTAGCGATTATTTCCATCCATGGACCACACTCTAGCTTAACATTCTGTGCTACAATTAAAACATCAGTAACAAGTCAACAAACAAAATAAATGGCCGTATGCCGAGCAAAAAAAACAAAATTATTTTTTTTTTTTATTTTTTTATTTTAGCACGTCATGACCGGATTGGGAAATTTTTTGGGAAAAATTAATTGGGAAATAAACGTTGTGGAGTAAATACAAATCAACCCACGATTATCAAAGAGTTCCCTTCGAGCACAATTGTCAATAGAGATATTTTGTTGGGTGTACTTGTTCCTACATTAATGTATGGAAGTGAATGTTGGGTATGGCAGAAGAAGCAAGAGAGTAGGATCAATGCTGTAGAAATGCGGTCATTGAGGAGTGTATGTGGAGTCACGATAGCGGATAGAATGAGGAATAGTGTTGTGCGCGATAGATGTGCTTTCAAAGATGATGTAGTGACGAGGATTGAGAAAGGAATGCTTCGATGGTTTGGGCACATGGAAAGGATGAATGATAGGAGATTGACGAAAGGAATATATAAATCTGATGTGAATCGATACATGTGAAGGCAGACCCAGAAGTGTGTTTTCTGATCAAATAGGAGACATCCTCATGAAAGCTGGGCTGCCTAGTGCCCATAACTGTCGGGCGTGCATGAAGAGAATTGAGGGTGTTGTGTGGATCATGGTAGGTGGCGTTACGTTGTCTCCGCCTATCCCTGTGGGAAAAAGGCGTGACAATTGTATTGTAATAATAAAAAATAATTGTCCAAAGATAAATTAAAACTGGTTGTCATTTAGGTTTTGCCGCAGGCAGGATTTTTTAATATATAGATGTCAGGTTGGGTCGGACATGTAAAGCGAGTGAAGATATGCCCACAGCCACATTTAGGTTCTCTGCCAGTTAGTATTTGACTTGACGTAAGCCGAGAAACTTCCTTCGGAGTTTTGGAAGGAAAATGAAAACACATGTTCTCCTCTTTGTGGAATTGTTTGCCCACACTTAAGAACGTTCACGAACCATTAAATGTTAATAATCCACCATTATTACATTAATTTACTTGTTACTTGATTTGGCTTTTTTTGTGTTTATTATGGAATCGTCGTTGCAGACGCCGCCATTGTTTGCCTCAGCAGAAATTGAAGGTATTTAAATATTACTACTACTAAGCTCACGCCTTGTTCCCACTGTGGTAGGCAGAAACTATGGAGCGCCAGCGACTCCTCTCTCTACATACCACTTTCGCTTCGACCACATCCATTACTCCCCTCATGCATGCGCGTCGGTTGAGAGTGCTCCTAGTCTGACCCTTTCTCAGCAGTTGACCGATCTGGCTGAGAAAGGTCTTCCTAGGGCGCCCCTTCCGACACTGCCATCCACTTTCGCACAATAGATCTTTTTAGTTAATCTCCTTTCATCCGTCCTTTCCAAATGACCGAACCACCTTAGCATACCCCTTTCCACTTTAAATATTACTATATTTAAATAATAATACAACAACATAAATATGTTATTACAATAATAATAAAAAATTGTATTTGCAGGAAGACCTTCCACAAGTCGTGGCAAGAAATATCGCCTTCTGAAAAACTACAACAAAAAAGCCTTGTTTGATTGTGTCAGAATTGAGGAACATCTAAACAAGGGTTAACGTTTGCTGAAGAACATAATTGATGATGAAAAAGAGTGGTAGGCAGACTGATGATGGTTATTTGTCCAGTCTGTCGTCCTGGGGCAGTACCACCACTTTCGAATGTGACACCCGTGAAGTGACCTTGTCGCGTTTCGGGGATAGTTTGAAAGTAGCCAGGTATAAGAGAGGAGTGTGCACTGTCAATCTAGATGGTACATGCTCGTCTCCTCGAGCCGGCATAGTGGAGGCGACTGCAGCCCGTAGAGATTTCTCTGTGGTAGCAGTTGTTTCCATTCATGGACCGCACTCTAGCTTTACATCAGGCGGAGTGCTGTCACATGTCGAGCTACAATAAAAAAATAAAAAAATTGAATATTCAAAGAATGTATGGTACATCAGCACATGATGTCAATTGAATATGATACAAGATTAGGAAAGGAGAATGCCCATTTTTGGGCCCACTTGTTACCTAATAGTTTGTTAACAAAACAATGTTCTAAAATAAGACCTTATTTCTTCATTAATTCATTTTAATTATATCAACACATTGTTTACCAATCAATAGACAATGTTTAATTACATAAAAAAAACAGATATCTTCAATTATTAAAGCATTCAAAATAATAATAGTAACCAGACAGCCTCGCCAGATACAACGAGAGGAGTGTGCACTGTCAATCTAAGATGGTGCATGCTCGTCTCCTCAAGCCGGCATAGTGGAGGTGACTGCTGCCTGTAGAGATTTCTCTCTGTAGTAGCAGTTGTTTCCATTCATGGACCGCTCTCTAGCTTTACATCAGGCGGAGTGTTGTCACATGCCGAGCTACAATTAAAAAAACCTCGAATTTTGCATCAGAAAACATCTAATTACTCAAATAAAAAATTAAAATTGATTGGTAATAAGGAATGTAGATATATTTTTTTGCAAAATGAACTAAAAATGATCTTGAAACTCGAGAAAAAAATCTGGGCCCATTTCTCTTAGGCGAATGGGTGTTCTCCTTTAGGTGCAATCGTGGTAGTTGGCGTAAGAATCGAAGGGGGCAAGAGGAACTCGGTTCGAATACACGAATTTGTCGTTGCCACGTGTGTGTTACTTGATGTATTGTTATCCACATGATTGGTCACATAACCTGGTTATGATGCAGGATATTTTAATTGATAAAGATGGTGTATTTGATTGATTTTAATTTATAAAGATGGTGTATTTGATTGATTATAATTGATAAAGATGGTGTATTTGATTGATTATAATTGATAAAGATGGTGTATTTGATTGATTTTAATTGATAAAGATGGTGTATTTGATTGATTATAATTGATAAAGATTGTGTATATGATTGATTATATTGAGGTATATTGGGATTGGTATAATTATTGTAGGGAAGTGGTGGTTATCCACTATTTAGAACACCAAGAGTTTAAGGGGAAATTGCTGGTCCTGGAAAAATTATTCAGGTAGATGAGACCAAATTTGAGAAAAGAAAGTATAATAAAGGAAGGACTGTTGAAGGACATTTTGGAACTTCCCTTTTAAGAGCGGCCGTGGTCTAGCGATAAGACGCTTCACGTTCGATGACACCCGTGTTCGAACCTTGCTAATTCTGACCAATGTAACTTTGTTATATGTACTTTGGTCGCTCATTAAAGAGTGGTAGGCAGACAGATGATGGTTATTAGCCCAGTCCGCCGTCCTGGGGTAGTACCACCACTTTCGAATGTAACACCCGTGAAGTGACCTTGACGCGTTTCGGGAATAGTTTTAAAGTAGCCAGGTATAACGAGAGGAGTGTGTACTGTCAATCTAAAATGGTACATGCTCGTCTCCTCAAGCCCGCATAGTGGAGGCGACTGCTGGGCAGCAATACCGTCACTTTGACGGTATTCTTGTTATCGATTTTAGATACAGCAAAAGCTTTTTCTCCAGAACTACCGGCTTGGTCGCCTTGGCGGTTATATTCCTGAAGGAGTTTTGTTTTATTCTGCTCCAGCTTTTTCTCTTGGCCACTATTATCTGTAGCCATATTCATCGGCCCATAGTCAGCCGTCAAACCGCTCAGGTGAATAGACGTCTTTCACTCTTGCGTCTATGTTCTTCGACTGATTTGTCAGAAACATGATCCTGGCAATATATTTTTCCATAGAGTCAAAGTTTGAGTCTACATTGCCAGAGCCTCCGTTGAAGACTTATACGTCGACCCCAACCTTTGTCCTCTTATACGCACTGTGAGTTTTCCCACGTTTCTTTCGCGGTTTTAGCATCGTATACGTGACGGCTCGATCAGCAAACATACGGTCGTCCTGGCTTTACGATCTACCTCTTTGTCGAACGGTTCGGCATCGTTGCTTCCGATAACGTGCCACCAGTTATTATTTTCTAAATAATTACTCACTGCAAATTTCCAGTCTGCGTACTTACAGGCTCCTTGCAGCTGTTGAATCCCCAATGTACCACTGTTGCCCTTATAGTACTCCATTTGCTATGTGTTATTCTGGGCCCATAACCTGTTGAAACTTCCCTATTTCGACTATATTAAGGGTAAACAGATCTTCTTTCTGTTCTAAATAAAATACAAAAACCCATTGAGATGGCGAGAGAGCAAAACCCAGGCGAGACATTGCCTCCCTCTCAGCGCTTTACCGTTACTGTCACGGTGAATGTTCAGCAGAAATCCACGATCTAATCCCTCCTACCCCACATCGCTTTAGGTCGACGCGTGCAGGCGATCGAATGCATCGCCTCACCGTCGAAACAATCCCCTCGCGGACAAAAAAGTTCGGGCAATCCTTCTTCTGTCGCTCCATCAAAATGTGGAACGACCTTGCCAGTCACGTCTTTCCCCCCTTCCTATAACATGGGATCTTTCAAGCGCAGTGTGAAGAGGCATCTCCCCTCCCCTTCTCTGACAGCAGTCGCCTCCGCTCATGGATCGCACTCTACCTTAACACCAGGCGGAGTGCGGTCATATGACGTGCTAAAATAAAAAAAATAAATACCTCAATGCTAAAACCACTAAAAAGTAAAAAATAATTTTAGTTGAGAGTACCTACACACAATATTATCTATTTACAAATTAATTGTCTGCACATTATTTAGCATTTTATATTATGTTAATAGTTTTATAAGATAAAAATGTTTTAATTTAAATATAATTCTTTGTGTCTAATTTTCTGTTTTTATATTTTTCGTACGTTGTTATTTCCCTAAAACTCTGGTAATCATGTTGAATAGGTTAGGTTTAGGTTTGTATCCATTCAATGCAAGAGCCGAGCGATTGCTTTGCAGAAATTCTATATCGTGTAAATTCATATTGTTATCGTTAAAAGGGTGGCTGATCCCGAAAAATAAT
The DNA here is from genome assembly GCA_948150575.1 of Tinea pellionella. NCBI lineage: Eukaryota > Metazoa > Arthropoda > Insecta > Lepidoptera > Tineidae > Tinea > Tinea pellionella. The sequence continues at coordinate 3,723,778 of OX411272.1, forward strand.
AGAAAAACATATTTGGCTTCTTTTCATACATTTGACGTTAGCAACATTGGTTTGACGATTACTTTAACTTTAACCAAGCCAAGATTCGCTGGTTACGGTTAAGGTTAAAGTAACTGTCAAAAATGACAGGCGCGACGACGGTGCAACTCGTGTGGAGTAAATATACACCATAATGTAAACGTAGCGGTTAAAGTAATAGTTAAAGTTACTTTAACCCCCCTTCTGGTGCAAACGACTCTTATGTCCATTTACATCATATGACTTAACTATTACTGTCACGTTAAAGTAATGGTTAAAGTTAAAATTGGTTTGCTTCAAAAAAAATCTGTCACATTTGACGATTACTTTAACCTTAACCGTTACTGGCGAATTTCGGCCGGTCAAAGTTAAAGTAATAGTTAAATCATTGTCGCTAACGTCAAATCTTTGAAAAGCCGCTCTTGTTTGTATTGAGAGAATTCATTTAAATCTTGTATTATTTATCTAACTCCTCATTACACCAGCAACCCTTTTAACTATACCGAATTAATTTACACGATGGTGCAACGCGCGTGGAGTAAAAGTAAAGGTAAAAGTCAAAGTTAAAGTAACAGTCAAAGTTACTTTAACCGGCCTTCTCTGGTGCAAACCACCCTAATAGTTAAAGTTACTTTAACCGCCCTCCTGGTGCAAACGACCCTAAGCCAATCTGTTTAAAAACCGAAACTTCGTTCGAACCACTGGTGTTGCCAATGTCCCCATGTAGGTCCAGTGTGGCCACTGTTAAGAATGAATTTATTTTACAGTTTGACGATAAAGATGGTGATAAAGTGGTGTGCAGTAAATGTTTAAGTAAACTGAAATGTGCGAATGAATTTAAACAACAGACTTTTAATATACAGCAAATATTGTCCAACACTAAAGGTGAGACATGTTTAGCCATTGTACAGCTAATGAAAAAAGAGTGGTAGGCAGCGGCCGTGGTATAGCGGTAAGACGCGTGAACTCACGATCGATGAGACCCGTGTTCGAACCTCGCTAATTCTGACCAATATAACTATGTTATATGTAATTTGGTCGCTCATTAAAGAGTGGTAGGCAGACTGATGATGGTTATTTACCCCAGTCTGCCGTCTTTTCGAATGTAAAACCCGTGAAGTGACCTTGTCGCGTTTCGGGAATAGTTTGAAAGTAGCCAGGTATAACGAGAGGAGTGTGCACTGTCAATCCAGATTAGACCAGCTGGCATAGTGGAGACGACTGCTGCTCACACAGGTTTCTTTGTAGTAGCAGTCGTATCCATTCATGGACCGCACTCTAGCTTTACATCAGGCGGAGTGTAGTCATATGCCGATTATTAATATGATGTACTTTTTTTAGGTTTAAAACAAGACGGGGTGGACAACGAAGGAATGGTGGAGTACTTGGACCCCACGATATGGGAGGAGGAACCGGCCGTGAGAGCGGAAACTCCTGTTGAGTATAAGAATGAGATTCTGTTTGAATTGGAGCGAATCGCAGACGATTCTGGCCAGGATCCTGATTTTAATATTGATGGTAAATCTATTTAATGTTTTCTTTTATATAGAGAATGTTCTTTAAATCCTATATATTGTAGATTTCTTGTGCCTTACTTCACAGTGTTCTTGCGGTGTTGTGGAGCTTGTGAGGTGTTTCATCTACGCTACTGTACTCCCAAGAGGGTTATAATCCCTTAGCTGTAGGCCCTGTATGATGTGATGCCGCTCTTATAGGGAATTTTTTTTTTACCAAACTTTATAACATTTGGTACTGATCAGCGCGTGTGGGTCGTGAGTGAGTTAGTGAGTGTGTATGTGAGTTAGTTATTCAATGAGCTAGTGAGTGACAGAGTCAGTGAGTTAGTTACTGAATGTGTGAGTGTGTGTGTGAGCGAGTTAGTTAGTGTGTGAGCGAGTTAGTGAATGTGTGAGTGAGTGACTTAGTCAGTGAGTGAGCTAGTTACTGAATGTGTGAGTGAGTTAGTGTGTGAGCGAGTTAGCTAGTGAATGTGTGAGTGGGTTAGTTTGTGAGGAGTGAGTGAGTGACTTAGTGAGTGAGCTAGTTACTGAATGTGTGAGTGAGTTAGTGTGTGAGTGAGCTAGTTACTGAATGTGTGAGTGAGTTAGTGTGTGAGCGAGTTAGCTAGTGAATGTGTGAGTGGGTTAGTTTGTGAGGAGTGAGTGAGTGACTTAGTGAGTGAGCTAGTTACTGAATGTGTGAGTGAGTTAGTGTGTGAGCGAGTTAGCTAGTGAATGTGTGAGTGGGTTAGTTTGTGAGGAGTGAGTGAGTGACTTAGTCAGTGAGTGAGCTAGTTACTGAATGTGTGAGTGAGTTAGTTAGTGTGTGAGCGAGTTAGTGAGTGAGTGACGAAGTCAGTGAGTTAGTTACTGTGTGAGTTAGTTAGTGAGCTAGTGAGTGACAGAGTGTATTGTTTGTGTGTTCTGTCGTGTTCTAGATTTTTTCCGTTTCCCCATGATGGTTTCAACGAATTTATAGTAATTTGTTCGTATTCATATTTTATTACAGATATATTACCAAATAATAACGAAATAGTAATAACAAAAGTTGAAACTGGCAATCAGGAGCAGTATCTTAGCGAAGCGTACAAGAAAAAATTAACAAAACGAGGTGAGATTACAATTTTTGTTAAATATTTAAAAGCTCTTGTAAAAGAAGTAGCCAGGTATAGCGAGACTGTCAATCTGGATGGCGCACATTCGTCTCCACGAGCCGGTATAGCGGAGGTGACTGCTGTCTGCAAATATTTATCTGTAGTAGCAGTTGTTTCCGTTCATGGCCCACTACAGTTACAAAAAAAAGGCAAACTCAAAGCCACTCACAATATAAATCTCCTATCATCCATCCTTCTTTTTATTACACCCTGTATATTTGTCTGTTACTCCAGGTCGTGTGAAGAAGAACAGTTTTGCCGCAAAGCCTTACAAGCTGAGCGAGGGACAGACGACATGCCACATCTGCGGTAAGGGCTTTGTGTATCAGAAACTGCTGGTGGAGCATATGAGTCTGCATTTTCCCAATTGCGTCTGCTTCAAGTGTGGAAAGAAGTTTGTTAATAAGGAGGCGATGAAGCGTCATGAGAAGAGCCATTGGGAGGGACCGTTTGTCTGTAAAATTTGCGATAAGGTACAGGGATCCACTTTGTTTAGCTAGAGTTTTTTTTAGCACGTCATATGACCGTACTCCGCCTGATGTAAAGCCAGAGAAAGTCCATGCACGGAGGCGACTGCTGTCAGAGAAGGGGATCTGCAGACAGCAGTCGCGCCCGCTATGCCGGCTTGATGAGAAGCCTCTTCACACTGCGCTTGAAGGATGCCATGTTATAGGAGGGGGGAAAGACGTGACTGGGAAGGTCGTTCCACAATTTGATGGAACGACAGAAGAAGGATTGCCCGAACCTTTTGGTCCGCGAGGGGATCGTTTCGACGGTGAGGCGATGCATTCGATCGCCTGCACGCGTCGACCTCAAGCGATGTGGGGTAGGAGGGATTAGATCGTGGATTTCTGCTGAACATTCACCGTGGCAGTAACGGTAGAGCGCTGAGAGGGAGGCTATGTCTCGCCTGACCCCTAGTCACCCTCTCATCGCCCACAATCGGAACAGCTCTGCGCTGAAGTGAGTCAAGACCATCGAGCACGTACCTCGCGGAGCCATCCCACAGATGCGAACAGTACTCCACACACGACCGTATCTGCGCTTTATACAGCAGTCGCATGTACTATGCCGGCTTGAGTAGAAGAGTGTGTACCATCCAGAGTGACAGTGAATACTTCTCTGGTTATTTTCGGACCGAAACGCGACAAGATCAGTTCACGGATGTGTAATTCAAAAGTGGTGGTACTGCCCCAGGACGGCAGACTGGACAAATAACCATCATCAGTCCGCCTACCATTCTTTAATGAGCGACCAAAGTACATATTTCACAGGTTTATCTATAGTAGCAGTTGTTTCCATTCATGGACCGCACTCTAGCTTTACATCAGGCATCAGTGTTGTCACATGTCGAGCTACAATAAAAAAAAATACAAATTTAGTCTAATTATTAACAATATTACAACTAAGTGCCTACAATATCGTCTGATATCGAGTTTTTTTTGTTGTTTTTTTTTTCAGAACTAGCCTGGAACTAATTGTATTATAATTTTTCAGACGTTCAACTCGTACAACACGTTCTCTGCCCATAAATACTACAAGCATAACGAGGAGCCGTTCAAATGTCGCTATTGCGGACAAAAGTTCAAAACTTTCATGACCAGATTGAAACATCTCATTGTTGTACATAATATTGAGTGTAAATTCGCTTGTGACTTCTGCGATAAGAAGTTCTATCATTCGGGTAAGTTTAACACTACATTAGGGGTCATTTTTTGGGGGATTCTTTGACAACATTTGTCAGACTCCCCCTTCTGTGACGTCACATGTTAAGTAGAATTTTATATTCAAATTTCGTGTTTTAACGTGAAGCCAACACCTGAGCGTTCATACATTTTGTTTTACAACATTGTTTGAAACATAGCAGATTTATGTTGAAATTAAGTGATTTTATAACTTTCTCAGCACTAATTATTATCGCAAATCACTATAATAAACAAATAACTACGGCACAGAAAATGTAAAATGCTTGTGAAATATAACCAATATAAAAAATATTACTTGTCATTCATTCATCACACTAAACAGTCAAGTCAAAAATTGCTCCAGTAAAGCCGTAGAATCTTTACTGAAACTTCCAACACAGTTTTGGAGGGAAAATGGAAACACATGTTCCCTTCTTTTGAATTGTTTGCCCACACGCACGCACGTTCACGAACACTTAATGGTTAGTAATCCACCATTATTACACATTAACACTCGAAGAACACACAAGTTTAGGAAAATAATTCAAAACAGACAACCTGACGCCTCAAGATGGCCGCCAAAACTCCCTACAACTGTTTTGTTTTTTTTTCAGGTCAAAGATCAGTTCACATGAAGAAGGTGCACAACGCTAACTCCAGAGTGAAATGTACGACATGCCCGAAGACGTTTAAAAGCAGACACGAGATGACAAAGCATAGAGTGAATGAACACAATCAGTCGGCTAATCAGACTTTTAATTGTGGCGTTTGTAGCAGAAGCTTCAAGTCTATGACTGCTCTGAACTATCATATGCGGTCACATGGGAGCGGACCGAGGTGTGTAATGTCTAACTTCATACATCGGACATAAAAAAACCGTAGTCCGCTTCGAACGATCTGACAATGTTGCCGTCAAGTCGAATACTAACCGACAGAGAACCTAAACGTGGCTGCGGTCATCTTCACATTGGGAGCGTTATTGCGCATCTATGTATAAATACATGGAAATAAGAGACAATTTGTTAAAATTCAACACTTTTCTTTGGTTTGCCGTATATCATTACTTCCCAGAATTTGATCCTTATCAGGAACACTATCGGATGGTGCAATAATACAGTGTGTTTTTTCTTCAAAATCAACAGGTTCGATTCCTGGCCGGGAATATGGATTTATCAAAAATTTAATAATGCAGTTTCAGTTTTCATCAAAATCGGCATCGAGACTCCTTTCAGCATTTTTGATATCTCTTATAGTTTAGGATTTGGCCATGAAAGCCCACTTGAAAAATTCACCTGTATATATCACTGGCCTACGCCATGCTGGCTTGAGAGGACGAATTTGCAATGTATACTGTTGAAGTTGACAAAGACAAGTGTAACATTCGCGAAGTGTATTCGTTTTCTTTGAGCCGGCGTAGAGGAGGCGACTGCTGCCTTCAGAAATTTCTCTGTAGTTAGCTTAACGTAAAGGAAACAATTGTTATTTTCCAGATTCCTCTGCCACGTTTGCAATACAAGTTTCATTTACAAATGTTCGTTGACAAATCATGTTCGGAATCATAAAAATAATGGAATTAATGCCAAAGTAGTCGGGGATTCCGCTATACTTGATGAACAGGATTTGTATGTGGATGACTTTGCTACGTGCCACGATTGGGCTTGAACTGTGGACACACTCCGCCTAATGTAAAGCTAGAGTGCTTCTACAGGCAGCAGCCGCAGCAGGTTGACAATGCATACTCCTCTAGTTATACCTGGCTACCTGGCAGTCGGTTCCGTTCGTGGACCGCACTCTAGCTTAACTTGGAACGGAGTGTTGTCATATGCCGAGCTACAAGTAATCTGCCATGTTGGGTTGTACCACCACTTTCGAGTTGCATTCGCTGAAAAATCCCGTTGACAGCTGAAGATAATTTATACAATATATATTCATGTTTAGAGAACTGCCCTAGGGCTATGTAGGTTTAAAGAAGTTGGCAAGTTTATTTGATTGTGGGGGGTCTACAAAATTTAAGGATCTCGACCCCCTAGAGCAGTGTTTCCCAACATGGGGCCATTCGAAAATAGACTCGACACTAGTTTAACCCTTTCGCCATTTAAATGCAATGCTAGATTTCGGTGCCAAATTTAACGAAAAAAGCAAATTCTTAAATAATTATTAGATATATTAGCTAGACGAGACCTAAATATAAAGCGGGTGTTTGTCGTCGTCATATAAAGTTCCCTGCGGTTTCGTTTCTTCCTAAAACCTATCATTTAGGTATCTTAAGTGAACAATGCAATTTTTTAATATTGTGGGATATTTTATTTTTTATTAGATATAATATTTTGGGAGATTTTAGAGAGGTTAAGGTGGGGCATGGCACAAAAAAGGTTGGGAAACACTGCCCTAGACCCTCCTGTTGCGCCTAAAATGATCGCATACCGGGCTGCTACGAGTATCAGCTGTTCATAGAAACTTAGGGCTAATTAATATTAACAAAAAATATATATTATTAAACATATTTAAATACTGCAATCAATAATATTATCCTATCTCTAGAATGTTGTTTTATTTTATTACCATTAAGTAATGAAGTTATAATAAAGCCTCGGAAGTTAGCTACGGACGTTACTATACAGTCAAGTTAACAATATATCTCAATGTTAACAATAATAAAATCAAGGGAATTTTAAATATGAATAGAACTTATAGAAATATTTTGCGGGGGGCCCCGCTGATTTGTGAATTGCGTAACGACTCATGCCATCTTTCGCTCCAAAGATTACTATTTAAATCTGTGATAGTTTGCAATGGCTACTAAAGTCGTTTTTCGCATTAGATCGAAATTAAATTGAGCAAAATATATGTCACTGCCTTCATGCTGCGGCTGTATTAAAATTAGGTTAAACTTTCCCGCATAAATCACCATTGAGTATTTACTCCGTAAATTCGTTGTTTTATTCAAACCAAAGGTATTATTATCTATGCAGCATAGTCTATTTATTGTATTATCTATTCAAAAAGCGTTGTCTAGTTTCAGTTCATTTACTTTGTAATAAAATGTTGGAATCTCTACAAAAACTCGATTGGAAGAGTTTGGGAGAAAATTAACGTTTTTATCATTTTAAATTAGTTTTTATTAGTGTAAATTAGTTTAAATTAGTGTTCATGTACATTTAATGGATAATAATAATAATTCATTATTATGCCATCACACAAAACAATGAAGTAAAAATATTTTTATGTTTTACGATTTACAAAATAAAATAAATAATTGATTGAATTCAATACAACACTAGAGCCATTTTGAATTTTGTAAACAAATGAATAGCGCGACAACAGTCAAAAAAGGAAAAAATGGACGAAGACGTGTACGTAGGTTGCATTAGTTGTATGGGCAGGAATAATTTGTGCAAACTTTTTGGTACGAAGGAAAACGACAGTTATGCCAAACTTTTGGAAAATTGTTACAATATAAAGGTTAGATCGCCTACATCTTTTAGTTTGAAGCATACATTCAAAACGTAACCTAACGCTTAAATTGGAATAAAAACGATTATTACGTTTCTACATGTTTCTTAATAATTAGGCTTATTATGTACGGGACGCGGTTCTCGCCAGAAAACGCGATTTACTTAAATATGATATAAATAATACGCAATCATGTAATAAATATTTCTAGTACCAATTAAATAATATCATTGAACTTTGAAACGTACCGTTAACACATAAAGTTGGTTTTAATAAAGAAAATTATCCATCGAAATTTCTGAGGGACAAGTATGAGTTACTTTTACGCCTTCACGGTGTAAAGTGAGATCTCTCTACTAGTCAGACAATATTATTTTGACCGCAAAGGTTAACTTTCAAATGAAGCGATTCTATTGGTGGAGAGAGGTCACTTTACGCCTTGTATCAATGTAGCTAGTTATATCAATACAATACAATACAATTGTCACGCCTTCTATATCTGTATGTTTTAGGTAAATAATGAACTAAGATATATATGTTCCCAATGCGTTACGAAATTAAAGGAAGCGGTGGCTTTTAAGGAACAAATCTCAACAACGTTATCGATGTTGGTTGTTTCTAGTAAGTTCTTTGGATTAAGTCGCTGTCATTATTTAATTTCTTTTGCACAAATTAGCCGCTAACTGCCCCCCCTTAAGCACGAACTAACTCTCGACTGATGAATAGAGCTAAGCACGAACCATTAATTCCGATGTAGTGTTGCCAACAAAAATATACTCGAAGCCAATGTGTTCGAAATTCGAAGGTTGATTCCTGTGGGCCTAAGTATGAGTTTAGATTTGCGTTGTCACGGTGTAAAGTGAGATTTCTCACCGATATAGGATCGCTTCATTTTAAATTTTTTATCCTCCGCGGCCAAATTGTTTAATATTTTACCCGAATATTTTTATGATAATGTCTCTCCAGTTTGACAAATATATTAATTTGCTATGTTTTTAGATGAGGAGCATTTAGATGAGAGTCTGCTCGAGAATGATCTTATACATTTAGATCAGCGGAGAACGGAGTCGACCGACAAGAAATTAGATAATGGTATGATGCGGTCTAGAATAATCTAGAATACAGTGTTACCAGAGTGAAATATCTGCTTGATGAGACGAATATATACCATTGTACAAAGTACTATGCGAGCCAATTAAGGATAGGACTGTCAAGCCGCCATTTTGTTCCGCAATCGCACGTACCTACTTCATTAGTGATGTGTAAGGTGTACAAAAAAACAAACAAACATAATTACTTAATACATTAAATATAGTAAAAAACCCTCTCATATTGTGTAACTACTAAAATGTAATTATGACTAAATGAAGGCTTTAACTAAATTTTGATTTGCTAAATTAAAAAAGCAATCGGATTTATTTCAAATTTTGCTGATAGTACTTGGGCTAAAGCCAATCGTCAGCTGTCACTTAATCGAATCGAAAACAAAATGTATGGGATTTGACGTTTCGTTATCACTTTCGAATGTAACACCCGTGAAGTGACTTTGTCGCGTTTCGGGAATAGTTTGAAACAAAGAAATTGGAATACAATAGAAGACATGTTGAAAATAACACAGAATGTCTATAGTCTGCACTCTTTTAACTCACCAAATACTGAATACAAAATGATGAGACAAATATATACGTGACAAGACAGGCTAAAATTGAAGTGTCCAGTTTTGAGGCAAATGCATAGATTATAGACTATTGTATAGAAGTAAAATAGGGATGTAGTCAATACGTATATCGAGATGTAAATGCAAGCATTTATCGACTCTTCTATTTACTCTATGACCAATTTTTTAACACTTATTATTTATAAACTAGTTATTTAATTTGTGGCAGTTGTAGAAAGATGACATACTAATTTTAAAAAGTCTTATCAGCTATAATATCAGTGATAATTATAAAAACTGGACAGAAAAAAATACCTGTATAAAGGTCCAGCGGTAGATGTGGGCGGTGGACTCACGGTTGATGAGGCCCGTGTTCAAAACTCACTAAAATTCTAACCGGTAGTGCCCAAGCACTATTCAAAGAGCGGTAGGCAGACTGACGATGGTCCCATATTAGGCCGGTCTGCCGTCCTGGGATAACACTATCACTTTAAGTGTAACATAGTCGTATTTCGGGATCAGCTTGGAAATTACCGGATGTAACGATAGCACTACCAACCAAGATGGCGTACATTCGTCTCGCACTATAACTTAACATCAGGCGGAGTACTATCATACGTCAAGCTACTATAACCGGCATTGTCTACCTACGCATAACGTCAGAGATATTTAGGTAGTCGTGAATAAAACTATTTCTCAATCAAAATCAGTATATTTAGAAAACTCTTGGATTGGTGGAACTTGATTGTTTAAAGCTATTAGGAGCAAAATGCTACGAACAAAGTCTAGAGTGTTTTGTCCATATAAACTCCAATGATTTTTATCAAATTATTTCTTAATAATTCATCTCTCGAAAATCTAAGACAATAATAATAATTATTAATAACAACAATAATATGCAATGTAAAACACCCATATGTAATAAAAAAAGAATAATTTAAAATATCGATATCCGTCTAGGACATGAAATAATATAAAAAAACAACACTAACATAACCTATAAAACGAATGTTTAATTTTTAAAATAAGACGGTTTTATTGATAACATTTATTGTCTACAAATAAAATGTTATATGAGAATAACTGCTCACCAAAAATTATACTAAATTAGAAGAGTTAATATCTTAGAAATACTCAAAAACTTTTTAAGAATATTTACCGGTGAAAACTCGTAAATTCCTCATTATTTTCTTTACGAGAGGTATGTGAACGGCAACCTAGTACTATAAAAGCTATAACAATTCACTTAAGAAAAAGAAATAACTTAAGCAATAAACAATAAAAAATACAAAATAACAAAACGACACAAACGTAAACAAATCCAAATGAAACCCGACTAAAAAAAGAAGTGTGTCGAACTGTGGATTTTAGAACAAAAATTCGAAGTTTTTTAAAGTAGTCGGTTAATCAAAAAATAATGACCAGAATGATGACCAACTACTACAAAAATGATGACACTTCAAGGGAAAAAAAGGCAACAAAAGCATTTCTATCTCTTTTTGTTGCATTTAATATCCTGGTAAGCTAAAAGAGCATAGAGTATCAGTTTTCTGCTGCTCCTTTGACATGGCTTCTATTATATTCCAATTTCTTTGGTTTGAAAGTAGCCAGGTATAACGAGAGGAGTGTGCACTGTCAATCTAAGATGGTACATGCTCGTCTCCTCAAGCCGGCATAGTGGAGGCGACTGCTGTCCGCACAGGTTTGTCTGTAGTAGCAGTTGTTTCCATTCGCGGACCGCACTCTAGCTTTACATCAGGCGGAGTGTTGTCACATGCCGAGCTACAATAAAAAAAAAAGTGAAATGTCAAATCCCATATATTTTGTTTTCGATTCGATCAAGTGACAACTGTCGATTGGGTATTGACTTTAGCCCCTTATTGGAAGTTATTTGACGTCTGTTAAGTGAAGTTAGCTGCAAGTTCAGTCCTATTCTTAGTTGGCTCTCATAGTAGTGGTTCTACACCGAAACAAAAGATGTTTAATGGTCCTTAATGAGGCTATCTAGCACGCTTTCTTGTTCGCATTACAGAATCTACAAAAGATACTGAAACGAAAGATGGTGAATTCGGACGGAATAAGAAAGAGTTTCCATGTCACTTTTGTGATAATTCATATTTAAGTAGAAAAGCCTGTTACACACATTTGCGTATGAAACACGGATGTGAGTAAATACTCAACACTTTTTAATAGTAGCTCAACATCCGCTTAATGTTAACCTAGATCAGCGTTGCCAGATGTCCCGATTTTTAAATCAAAATTAAATGTCCCGCGCGGGACAGGCTCAGTCCCGCTTCTCGGACTTGTGTGTGCATAGTGCAGTCGGATGAGTATACTGCTTACTGTAGCTTACTGTAAACTGTAAAAAGAGTTACAATTTGTAACTCACTCTTCAGACTATTATTTGAAACAACACATTTTTCTAACGGACACATTCCCCATACATTTTGATATAACTATCGTTTATGATCTGTCAAATTTGTATGGTTATAAATTTGTAGGTTTATTACGCAAACCGAAGAATTCAGAAACCGTCCATAAGAAGACTCAACTCCCTAACGATAATATCATATTTTTATTAAAGTACATTTTCTATGGCTATTTTTGCTATCTATTGTCACGAAAACGTAATTTAAAACTCAAATAAAAGATACATATTTAAACACTTCTGATTATATATGCTTTTTACTATGTCCCGCTTTCGAAGAAAGAATCACGCTTTTTTCACTCAAAAAGTTCCGAAATCCCAACTTCATGAGCGGGGAAATTACCTGCGTTATAAATTAAATTTAAGTTGCACCCTTTCGTTTTTTTGCGGGTAGGCCCTCCTTGGATCTGAGGTGCAAGTATGAGTTTCCATTTAAGCTGTCACGGCGTAAAGTGAACGTAAACTCTCCACCAATCAGACAATATTATTTAGACCGCGGAGGTTAAAATATTTATTTAAACAATTTATTGGTGAGGAGATTTCGCTTAACGCCGTGATATCGTAAATGTAACCCATACTAAGGTCTCCAAGTGTTCGGTTGGGTTACTAAAACACTGTTTTCTTTATGATTTCATTAATTTTGCAAGAGTGTTGCCACATGAAATATATTTATAAGGCCATGGGCACAAATTTTTACGGGTTTTTTTGTTTTTAAGTATTCTTTGTACACCTCTCAGAAATCTCGATGGAATCTTTAACATTATTTGTTTGCAGTAAGATTAACAAACGATTATGGGATGAGTGGTAAACGTGAACGTAAGAAATGTGACGTCTGCGATAGAGACTTCAGTCAGAGGCAGATATTGAATAAACATATGCTCAAGGAACATGGGTATGTATAGAGATTCCATAGGCTATAGTCAAAAGCTAAAGAAGGTTGTCACTTGATCGAATCGAAAACAAAATGTATGGGATTTGACGTTTGAGTGACAGTGAAACGTCAAATCCCATACATTTTGTCTTCGATTCGATCAAGTGACAATTTTCATTGGATTTTGACTATTTTTTAGTTGTAGTTCGTGGCACATGACAACACTCCACCTGATGTAGGTAAAGCTAGAGTGCAGTCCATTAACGGAAACAACTGCTACTAGATAAATTATGCGTGCAGCAATCGCCTCCGCTATGCCGTCTCGGGGAGATGAATGTGCACTATTCAGATTGACAGCGATGATCTGGAAACGCGTCAAGGTCACTTCACAGGTGTTACATCTTTAAGTGGTGGCACTACCCCAGGATGACAGACGGGAGAAATAAATTAGTACCTACCTTTATTATTAGTACTTTATTAATAGTAGTTGTCGACTAAAGCTGTGGGTCATGACAATATTGGTCGCACTCTTCTCCTTCCTATTCTTGATGCTATTCTCCTACCTATCACTAACATCATTAACTGCTCCTTGTCGACTGGCACTTTCCCCAATATCTGGAAAAATGCATATGTCGTTCCTATACCCAAGAAGGCGGTGGCAACTGATTTCTCACACTTTCGTCCTATATCTATCCTTCCTTTCCTCTCCAAGATTCTTGAACGTGCTGTTCTTCATCAATTTTCTACCTTCCTACACTCTAATAATCACCTCAACCCTCTCCAAAGTGGCTTTCGTCCCTCCCATAGCACTTCTTCGGCGCTGGCAAAGATCACCGACGACCTGCGGGGTGCTGTGGATGAGGGCAGAGTCACTCTACTGATACTTCTGGACTTCAGTTGCGCCTTCAACTGCGTAGACTTTGACATTCTTCTTGCAATCCTTCGCTCTCTCAACATCTCATTGTCCGCGCAACAATGGTTCCAATCATACCTATATGGGCGCCAGCAGCGAATCCGTCTAGATGACAATCTCTCTGACTGGTCCTCGCTAGCAGCTGGTGTGCCACAAGGTGGAATCCTATCCCCCCTCCTATTTTCCGTTTTTATTAACAATATTACTTCCTATATTAAATTCTCCTCTTACCATCTTTATGCTGATGACCTACAACTTTACTTGAACTTCAACTTAGCGGATATAGGGAGTTCTTTTTCGAATATGAACACTGACCTGGAAGCCATCAACTCCAGGGCCCAAGAAATTGGACTAAAACTTAACGCCAGTAAGACTCAAGCTATAGTGGTGGGGACAAGACAAGCAGTTGGTAGGTTGAACTCGGTCGCTTTACCTCCTCTCACTCTCAACAATGTATCACTGTCACTAAGCCCGGTCGTGAAGAATCTAGGTCTGTATATCAGCAGCGATCTCACCTGGAACTACCATGTCACTGAAATTAGCAAAAAGATATTCGCGGCTATGCACTCCTTGAAGAGATACCAAAACTTTATCCCTTCTCCCACCAAACTCACTCTTGTCAACTCACTTCTTCTTCCTATCATAGACTATGCAGATGTCTGCTATCCCGATATCACTGAAGACCTTCTCAACAAACTGGACAGACTGCTCAATCTATGCATACGTTATGTATACGGCCTGCGCAAATATGACCACGTTTCTGAATATAGAAATGAGCTAAACTGGCTCAATATACGTTATCGCAGGTCGTTACACACTCTTTCTCTTCTTTATGGTACCTTGTACAATCCGAACTCTCCCGCCTATCTGCGTGACCGTTTTAAATTCCTATGCGACTCGCACACTCTCTCTCTACGTTCTTCCCACAATAACCAACTAGAAATTCCACAGCACAATACTTCTACCTACTCTGATTCCTTCACAGTCTCGACAGCTCGCCAATGGAACAAATTACCACTTTGCATCAGAAATGCTCAGTCTCCGAACCGATTCAAAAACTTACTCTATAAACATTTTCTAAATAAACAAAAGAATAATAATTAAAAACGATAAAAATATATATATTATCTTTTTTTTTATGTATGTTTTATTATATGTATTTTATATATATTATTTATATGTATATATGTTTATATATGTAAGTTTATGTATGTATGTTTATGTATGTGTGTATTTTATATATATATTTATCTATGTATTTACTATTATATACTTACTGTTCTATCTTACTACTTATCTCACTATTTCCCTATATTTCTATCCTGCACCCTCCAAATCACCACATAATCTTTCTGGTTAGCTGGTAGAAAATGCCTTTAGGCATTAAGCTCGCCTTTGTACAATTATTTTTGCGCAATAAAGAATTTTATTATTATTATTATTATTATTAGTACCTTTGAGTACCTACTAATTTTTTTTACTGCAGTGTAAAAATAGAGAAACGGAAAGCACTGGATTGTCCCCTATGCGACGAGCGTGTTAGCTACGGCATATATTTTAGTGATCATCTCTTGTCTGAACACGACATTGATGAGGAGATCGAGGAGCTCAAGTTTCGGGATATGAGCGGTTAGTACATTTATAGGATGCTGTACAAGAGATTCCGAATGATGTTAAGCTACGGTGCGGTCAATTTACAGATAAACTGCAGGCAGTAGTCGCCTTCGCTATACCGGATTGAGGAGACGAATGTGCACAATCCTGATTGACTGTACACATTTCTTTCGTTAACTGGCTATTTTCAAATTGTTTCCGAAACTTGATAAGGTCACTTCACGGGTGTTATCATCATCTTTTGCAGATAAATTTCTGCAGGCATCAGTCGCCGTCGCTATGCCGGTTTAGGGAAATGAATGAGCACTATCAGGCTGACAGTGTGCACTAAATAATATACGAGTACTTAATAATTCATTCACAGAGTTCTTTTTGTACAAAAATTCAGTGCAAGAACGTACAAAATTTCGTTTTCGCAAAACTACAGCAACGAAACAGACCATAGAGGGGCTTCGGTCGCATTACATGTGTTCGCAGAGTGGTGTTTACATATATCAAGTAAGTGTGATGCTACTCTTCACCTAAGGTCTAAAGCCAAGAGCAAATCGACAGTTCTCACTTGATCGAATCGAAGACAAAATGTATGGGATTTTATTTTACTTTATTCATCACAGTACAACATTTCTTCTTCTTCTTGTCTTATTAAATGGCATTGGATGTCATAACAACGACAATTCTGCCAATGTCGAGTAGTAAATTCTTGATGTGTTTGCATCAAATTGCAATAGTGTTTTACAATTTGACGCTTTCTTGGAGTATTTGGCGGCAATTCAACCGGTCACGTCACAATATGAACGTTTTCGCGGTGTGGGTTAACCACAAAAAAGCCGCTTGCGTTACCTCGTATAGAGTGAATTTTAATGTTTCCACAATCACTTAAAAATTACGCAAAATAACACCAATTTAACACAATAATAACCACTAAACTAATTAAGGAAAGGGATAAAAAACACCTCAACCTTCCCGGGCAAAAGCGCGCCAAACACTCAGTACAACATTTATGAGACAACATAGCAAATCTCTTGGGTGACAGTGAAACGTCAAATCCCATACATTTTGTTTTCGATTCGATCAAGTGACAAATATCGAATGGCTTTTGACTTTCGGCCTTAATTCACTAGAGGTCTGAGTATTTGTTTATAATATGGTAAGCGATCCATTTGATTTTTTTTACCTCTGTGGTCAAAATAGTATTGTCTGACTCGTGGAGAGCTTTCGCTTTACACCGTGTAAGTGTAAACTCATACTTGGCCCACAGTTTACTTTCTCGTCACAGGGTAAAGGAATAAGACCTACACCAGAGCGTCAAATTTACAAGACTGGCAAGGCGTGTCCGGCTCACATGGTTGTGACAGAGACAGTAGGGTGTGTCAATGTTGTATTTCACAAAACTCACGTGGGACATGGAGGTTAGTAGACGACAAAATTGACCACACTCCGTCTGATGAGCGGAAACAATTGCTACTACAGAGAAATCTAGTCTATATGCAACAGTCACCACCGCTATGCCGGCTATGTGACATGCTTTATTGCATAAAAATTTAAATGGCCATCATCAATATTGCTTACCACTCTTTACTTGAATATTATTGCCAAAAAGGCTTGTTATCTAATATTTACACTTTTGTGCGCGAGTGTACGCGTGCACGACTATCCCCGCATCTATCGCTCATATTTGGAGAATAGAGGGCCAAGTACGAGGTTGGGTTTACGCTGTGACAGCGTATCGCGAGACTTCTCCACCAATAGGATCGCTTCATTTAAATGCGGCGGTCAAATTAACATTGTTTGATTGGTAGAGGGATCTTGGATAACGCTGTAACGGCGTAAATGAAAACATTGCAATTTGCCCTCTGAGGTGATGACTTATACTTACAGTAATGGCTCATTACCGCGTCCACCCGAGGCGGTATGTTGTATGCTCTCAGGGGGCTAAGAGCCTAAGTCGAAAGCCAATCAACAGTTGTCACTTGATAATTCGATTCGATTTGACGTTTCACTGTCAAATAATAACGAAACGTCAAATCCCATACATTTTATTGTCGATTCCATTTGACTTACCCTCAGCTTTGTATCCCATTATTTCCCAGCCTGTCCGTACTACACCCCGCTGGACAAGCGTCAAAAGTCTGACGAACTGACAGAGAGCGACAGTTGGGTGTCAAAGTTCGAACGACGCGATGATGACAAAACAGTATGGGTCTGCGAGAATTGCGGCATGATATTCTTTGATGTTGAAAGTTTTGATGTCCACGTGAAAACGCATCAAGTTAGTCATTTAATGAATTATATTGGATAATTAGAGTTCAATTAAAAACATAAACGTCGTCGCCGTAAAAGTAATAGTTAAAGTTACTTGAACCGGCCTTCTGGTGTAAACGACCCTAAGGTGGAAAGTATTTTAAATCTGGCGTCCACTAGAAGAGCGCCGAATAGCGCGTCTTTATCATACACAAATTGCACCGATTGGCCTCGGCGCGACTTTTCCCCTTAAATGCAGTTTCAAAGTGAATTCTGGGTACCGATTACTAGGTCAAAATGGAAACAATAGGGAACGCCCACCGTGGCTCGTCCAATTACAGTGACTCACGGTGAGCTAATCGGCACCCTGATTGGCTTCGAGTACATTGTGTTGGCAACACCGCTTCAGAACTGTCAGAGACATAATTTGTTGGTGTAATATTAAGAAATAGTCTTAAAAATATAAATAATAAGTATTAATTTATCTTTAGATAATTAGTTTTAAGACTATTTTTAATAATTACATCCAATGGAATAATTGTGCTGCGGTGTTGCCAACAAAATATTCTTGAAACGAACTTTTCGATAGTCGAAAGTTGATTCGTGCTGAGGCAACTTTCGCATAAGTTTTTGTTGTTTCAGGAACCAATAGATTCAAAAGAAACTATTGTTATAAATTAAGAAGGAATTAGTTTAAACGGCCGTTTGCAACACTGCAGCTGCTAAAAAATTATTGAAAGCATCATAATTATATTTTATAACCTAACTTTTAGTTTGTTTTATTTTTCTAAGTAATATTAAGGAATTAACGGAAATTACTGCTACTACAATAAAACTACACGCAGCAGTCGCCTCCGCTATGTCGCGATCGGCCTGAAAAAGTGGTGGTACTACCCCAACACTAACCATCATCAGTCTGCCTACCACTCTTTAATGAGCGACCAAAGTATATACGAATAACAGTAGCACATTGGTCAGAATTAGCGAGGTTCGAACACGGATCTCATCGATTGTGAGTTCACGCGTCTTACCGCTAGACGACGGCCGTTCTTTTACTTTTTTGTAATTTGTAATTTTTACTAAAAATTTTTAACTTTTAAAGTTGTTTCGGCGGGAATATGCTGTATCTAAATATGTTATAATCCCCTTCCTTACTCGTGAACGTTCACAAACATATAATGGATAATAATTATCCACCTTAATAAGTTTATTATTCAAATAAATACAAGTTTAGGAAAATATTCAAGATCGATAACTTACTTCCTCCGCACAGATACGCGCCAAAAGTTCCGTGTTGTTGTTTTATTCGAGGCAAAGGCAGTAAAGAAATTGCGCATAACTTAAGGTTTCGCCAGCCGGGTTCTATATTATTTAATTCTAAATATTTATTTTTATGGGATTGAAATAGAGAATAATAAAGCACACCTAACCACTATTATCCGTCAAAACCTATTTACTTAACCATTAACATTGGCAAAGGCAAAAAATGTCGCCCATTGACGGTTAAGGTTTACAAAAAAATTTAAAAAATTAAAAACTATTATTTTGGAAAACGTGTTGTTTATTAAAATTATGGTATCTAAAAAAAAAGTTGCCATTCATTCGTAATTAGTCGGGTATTCCCCTGAGTCGTAGTTTAATCAGCTGTCAACTACTGTCAACGACGAGCTTTCACCTAGGCCTGTATTTGTATTAATATGTGTTTGTTGATGATTTGAAGAGAGTTAAACGTAATAATCAAAAGTGTAATGAGTGTGGTGCGGGAAGATGAAAAGAATAAAGCCAGCTCGTCGGGCAAGGCGTTCGGGATCGCTGCAGCCGTTGGTCTGGGGATAGGCGCCGTAGGAGCTTTATATTATTTTTTGAATAAATCGTCTGAACAACCGCATCTTCAAGCGGGTAGTAGCAGTAACCGTAGGGAAGAAATACCTGGTTTGTAAGTGTAATTTTATTTCCGCATTTGTATTCAGGCGTCCTTTGCCAAGTCGAATGTTAATTTTATAATTACTATATTCGTTATTTAGAGAGTTTATTTTAGTGCATCTGTTTCGCGCCACGTAAGTTTTATTTTTAGATTTTCCTATTGCGTTTCATTTGCTTTTGCATTGTTATTGACTCTCATTGCAAATAGTGCACAAATTATAAAAATACAAAAGTCGTTTACGTCATTTTTAATTATTTTACCAGTGCGTTACATATTACATACATAGGTTTTAATATATTATTTAAAGTGCATTTTTAGGTTAAAACTCTTTTATCCAAGGTAAAGTCTGGTTAAAATAATACAATACAATAAAATAAAATAATAATACATTTAGTTTTATGGTCGTCTTCATATTTAAAAAAAAAAAATCCTTTTCTACATTGTTCAGTCCAGTTCTAATGGGTGCAGTGGTGTAGCTACTCATTAATTACATGGAGGCATAGGGGGGGTTTACCAACTCATTTGTATGACCAGAGCTGAGGTGTAGATATTTGATTAAAAAAACACAAGGGGTTTAATTAAAAAAAAAACCCTTATTATCCTTTAATAAAGTATTTGTTTATTGTGTATGTATTATATTGTATATTGTTATTAATTTTAAATAAACCACAAGAGTGGTAGGCAGACTGATGATGGTTATTAGCCCAGTCTGCCGTCCTGGGGCAGTACCACCACTTTCGAATTACACACCCGTGAAGTGACCTTGTCGCGTTTCAGGAACAGTTTGAAAGTAGCCAGGTATAACGAGAGGAGTGTGCACTGTCAATCTACATTTTACATGTCTACAATCTACATGTACCATGCTCGTCTCCTTAAGCCTGCATGGTTTCTCTCTGTAGTAGCAGTTGTTTCCATTCGTGGACCGCACTCTAGCTTTACATCAGGCGAAGTGTTGTCATGTGCCGAGCTACACTAAAAAAACCCTCTACTTCTCCCTTACCCGAAGGTCGACTGGTAGATAAAGCTCAAGAACGTTTATAAATAAATAAACACGCTGATCTATTAAATTATATTAAAAATTTAATAGAAATGTAAGAAATAATCAAGATCTGAACTGCGGACTGAGCACAGATGATTTTACTACTAAGCTGCAGCTGTTTACATAGTTCTTTTTATTGTAGCTCAGCGTATAACAACACTCCGGTTGATGTAAAGCTAGAGTGCGGTCCATGAACGGAAACAACTGCTACTACATAAAAGTTCTACAGGCATCAGTCACCTCCGTTAGGTTAGCGTGACAGTGCACACTTTCATTGTACCATGGCAACTTCCAAGCGAATCCCTAAGTGTGGCTATCACTTTGGCAGACTGATGATGGTTATTAGACCAGTCTGCCGTCCTGGGGTAGTACAACCACTTGTCACGTTTGTGGAATAGTTTGAAAGTAGCTAGGTATAACGAGGAGTGTGCACTGTAACTCTAGATGGTGCATGCTCGTCTCTTTAAGCCGACATAGCACAATTTGTCTAGTAGCAGTTGGCTCCGTTCATGGACCGCACTCTTAAGTTAACATCAGGTGGAGTCTTGTCATTTGCCTGAGCTAAGAAAAGAAGAAAACAAGTTTGACATATTAATATGTATTTAAAAAAATACAATAACTGTAATAAATTATTATGTTTAAATTAAAAATGTAAAATTTCTAAATTACAGATTAGAAAAGTGTAACATGTGCGGTATTAGTTCAGATAGTGACAGTTCAGATAGTGACAGTTCTGATAGTGACAGTTCAGGTAGTGACAGCTCAAGTAGTGACAGCTCAGATAGTGACAGTGTCAACATGTCACTGATGTCAGTATCATCCGTTTCATTTGTTTCATCGAACGATTCTGACATGGATTTTGATTTATCGAACGATTTTTCCATTACAAATGGTTCCGAAGTCAGTAGTAGCGGTGATGATGACGATTTCGTTATGGTAACTCGGGATTCGTGAGTGTTTTTTTTTTTAATAAATTCAGATTGGTGTCCAGTACTAATTGATATTTGATAAATTACTTTTTTTTTTGTTTTATATGCTGGATAAGTGCGCCCATTTTTTTTTAAATATGTTGTGCTCGATTTAGTAGTGTTTGGAAGAAGAAAAATTGCTACTTTTTTATTAATTTATATTTTATTGAGAGATTGAGATTGACTTAAAAAAATCTCGACTGAAAAATAACATTTCTATTATAATTTCTCATTTCTACAAAGGACAATGTCCACTTTTGAGCGCACTGAAGAGTTTGTTAACAAAAACAATATTCTAAAATAATATCTTATTTTTTCATTAATTAATTTTAATTATATCAACATATCGTTTACCAATCAATAGACAATGTTTAATTACATAAACAAACAGATATATATATTTTTTAAGCAGTTTAAACTTCAAATATTGCATCAATCAATTGGCGATCTTGGTCTAGCAGTAAGACGCGTGAACTCACGATCGATGAGACCCGTGTTCGAACCTCGCTAAATTCTGACCAATGTAACTTTGTTATATGTACTATGGTAGCTCAGTGCCCGTGATAAAATTTTTTTTTTTTTAATTTCCAGGCCCGTTGCCAGAGTAGACAACACAATGAACATGTACAAAATGCAATTATTGTAAGATTGTCATCTCATTTGTAAACTAAATCATTTTTAATTCACGACAAGAGTTCTTGGGCGCTCAAAAGTACTTTTTTTTTAACTTTTGTCAGGTCTCAGTCAAGTCAAAAATTGCTTCAGTAAGGTAGAATCTTTACTGAAACTTCCTACGGAGTTTTGGAGGGAAAATGGAAATGCAGGTTCTCTTCTTTTGAATTGTTTGCCCACACTCACGCACGTTCACAAACACTTAATGGTTAATAATCCACCATTATTACACATTAACACTCGAAGAAACACACAAGTTTAGGAAAATAATTCAAGACAGACAACCTGACGTCTCAAGATGGCCGCCAAAACAAAACTTTTAGGATCCCCTTGTTACTTCGTCGACGCTCCCCCAAATTAACTTATGACAGAATTTACGGTTTGCGCCAGAGTTTTTTGGCGGCCATCTTGAGACGTCAGTTTATCTGTTTTGAATTATTTTCTAAACTTGTGCGTTCTTCGAGTGTTAATGTGTAATAATGGTGAACGTGCGTGAGTGTGGGTAAACAATTCACAAAGAAGAGAACCTGTGTTTCCATTTTCCCTCCAAAACTCCGTAGGAAGTTTCAGTAAAGATTCTACCACTTTACTGGAGCAATTTTTAACCTGACTGTTTAGTGTGATGAATGAATGACTCGTGATGTACAATATTATTAACTTGATGCAAAAAATGTTTACTTTGACACTGGCAAATTGTTATAATGCCATATAAAAGAAAAAGAAAGGTTTGCGCCCAAAACTTAATTGTCGTGGATTACTTTTTCAGGTGTATGGTTGTTGGGATTTTACATAATGAATATTAAGTTGTTTATGAACTTATTTTCAATTTTAACTGCATCAGTGATACTGCACGTTTTTTATAGGTTGAGTGGTAGGCAGAGTGGTAGGTAGTTATTAGCTCGGTCTACCCATGGACTGACATTGGGCTATAGTCAAAATTCAATCGACAGTTGTCACTCGATCGAATCGAAAACCAAAATGTATGGGTTGGGTATGGGTGACGTTTCACTGTCACTGTGATAACGAAACGTCAAATTCCATACATTTCGGTTTTCGATTCGATCGAGTGACAATCGATTGGCTTTTGACTTTCGGCCCTTGGCGCGTTATGGATCAGTTTGAAAGTAGCCAGGTATAACGAGTGGAGCGTCCATTATCAACATCTATAGTGCATATTCGGCTCCTCGAGCCGACATAGCGAAGACGACTGCTGCATTTCGTTCGTAGATTGCGCAGCTCTGTCTCGAAGGGTCCCCTCCGCTATGCTGCGAGGAGACGAATGTGCTCTATCTAGTTTAATAGTGCACACCTCTCTCGCTATACCTGGTTACTTCCAAACTGACCCCGCGAAACGCGACAATGTCACTTCACGGGTGTGTAATTCGAATGTGGTATCCCCAACACGGCAGACTGGGCTAATAACCATCATCAGTCTGCCTACCACTCTTTAAATATTGTGTAGTTTGCATGGCAATATACTCGTATTAACAAATGTAGAGGTAATTTTTTTAGATTTTTGCACGTGTTTTTTTTTTACTAAAAATCAGATTTCTGAGTGGTCGTTTTGTTGAAAGGTTGGTTCGTACTCAGCCTAAGCTCCCTAAATACGAATTTTGTTTATTGTAACCCGACATATGACCGCACTCTGCCGGACGTGAAGCTAGAGTGCGGTCAATGAACGGAAACAACTTTTGGTTTAAGGTTTGAACCTTTAGATTAAAACAACTAAAGTGGACCTCCTATGTTATATGTACGATGGTTATTAAAGAGTAGAACAGGTAGGCAGACATGATAGTTATTAGCCCAGTCTGCCGTGTTCTAGTACCACCACTTTCGAATGTAACACCCGTGAAGTGACCTTGTCGCATTTCGGGAGCAGTTTGAAAGTAGTCAGGTATTACGAAAGGCGTCTACTGCCTGCAGAATCATCTGTAGTTGCAGTTATTTCCGTTCATGGACCGCACTCTAGCTTTACATCGAGCGGAGTGTCGTGGTCATAAAAGTGTGAATAGATCCATCAATGGATTTTTTTCATCTATATTTTTATTTATTTTCTTTCAGTCGCAATCGTTCCTACACACTCGAAGAGTGCAGCATCTGCGTCGAAGTCATGCTTATAGAGCACAAATTGCAGACTTTGCCCTGCGGTCATAAGTTCCACAAAGAATGCGTGCAGGCGTGGTTAAACGATAATTCTAGTTGCCCTAATTGTCGGCAACCGGCTTAGATTACGTGAGTTGGGTAAATAAATAAATAGGGGCTAAAGTGATCTTGATCGAATCGGAAACAAAATATATAGGATTGACGTTTCACTGTCACTCAAATGATACATTTTCTTGTCGATTCGATCAAGTGACAACTGTCGATCGGCTTTTGACTTTGGCTCCAGTTTGAAAGTACATAGCGGAGGTGATTGTAGACATTTCTCTATGGTAGCAGTGGTTTTTTCCATTCATAGACCGCGCTGTAGTTTTGTTAAAATCAGTAGGATTATATATATTACTAGTTTCCAGTTACTAGCCTAAAAACTAGCCTAGTTATAATGAAGGTTTTTTTTTCAGATAAAATTAAATGAGTAATGCGTGATTTTTTTTTTAAAACTAAATGGTATAAAAATGTAGCGTTAATATTTTTTTTGTATATTTATAATCATGTAATATGCGGGCCAACTAAGGATAGTACTGGACATGGAGCCGACTTCACATGGTACATGCTCGTCTCCTCAAACCGGCATAGTGGAGGCGACTGCTGCCCGCGCAGATTTCTCTGTAGTAGCAGTTGTTTCCATTCATGGACCGCACTCTAGCTTTACATCAGGCGGAGTGTTGTCACATGCTGAGCTACAAAAAAAAATTTCAAATTAGTATTACCAAAATTGGAATAAAGTCAAATGGCAATCGACAGTTGTCACTTGATCGAATCGAAATCAAAATGTATGGGATTTGACGTTTCGTTATCACCTAGCCTTTTTTTTTTATCGTGAGGAAATCCATTACGGACTTCCTGGCACTACTGGGATAGTGCCAGGGGTATGTCGGACTCCCTGGGGCAAGCGCGCATACATATTGTCGTATGGGCGCCAGCTCGGCATGCTCGATAGCGCATGCGCGCGAGATGTACCGACTAAAACCTCACGGTGTTCCTCTCGATCGCCAGATGGCAGAGATACAAGTGCGCTTTAGCAGTCTTCCGCGTCTCAGCCAGCGACGGCACGCTGCTACCCTACAGCAGACCCCACACGGAATGCTCTAACTCTTCAAATGTTTCGTTATCACCTAGCCTAACCTAACGTCAAATCCCATACGTTTTGATTTCGATTCGATCAAATTATAACCGTCGATTGTTTTTACGTTGTTTTACAAGACTATTACTAAATTTTTGTACATCGTACACGTCACTAATGAAGTTCGTGTGAATTGCGGAATAAAATGTAGTGTTGGCTGTCCTATTGCTTGGCTCGCATAGTGTTGTTACTTTGTTAATGGCTGGTGTCCATGAGCTCGCTGGATCGAATCGCAAAAGAGAAAAATTTCCTTATAGGTTTATTATTATTTTTTGTACTTTATTAGAGTGGTAGGTAGGCAGGCTGATGATGGTTATTAGCCTAGTCTATCGTCCTGGGGTAGTAACACCACTTTCGAATTACACACCCGTGAAGTGACCTTGTCGCGTTTCGGGAGCAGTTTGAAAGTAGGCACTGTTAACCTAGATGGTGGCATTCGTCTCTCCAAGCCGGCATAGCGGATTTGTTCCACCACGCACCGGCCCACCTATGCAGGATAAGTGGCGTAGTGGCGTCCCCCCCAAATTTTAATGAGTACGTCCTCTGATTTTAGTAGAAGGAAGTCAGTCTCGAATGTTAGAAAAATGCCGCTCTGGAAGCTATTATAAAATGTTTCTTTTTTAAATAAATCAATCAATTGTAATTTTTTGTTTTATTTTATTTTTACCCATAATTTAACCAGGGGCTAAAGTTCAAAAGACAATATCGTCTGTAACTTGATTGAATCGAAAATAACTTTATGGGATTTGACGTTTTGTTTATCACTTGGGTGACGTCAGTGAAACGTCAAATCCCATACATTTTGGTTTCGACTCGATCAAGTGATGTTGATTAACTTTTGAGTCCCAGTAGTTTTGTTAGTAATTTTCAGAGAAATATTTCAGTTGTGATAATATTAGTTTTTCATTTACTAAACTACTTTAGAGGGCACGTACGAGGATACTTTTACGCCGTGAAAGCGTAACCCGGGAAGTCTCCATCAATCAGATGATGTCGTTTCGATCGTTTCATCAATGAAGCTATCTTATTGGAAATATCTGGGGGCCGACCATGAGCTTAAAAAAAACAACCTTGTTTCCAGTGCGTTTTGTTGCAAGCTTAAAGTCGCGATTGTCAAATTGGTACCATAACAATATTATTATGTGCCGGCTGAGTGACGCGACAAAATCATAAATAAACCTAATTGAATTAAATATTAGAAGGAATTTGTAGCCAATGCTACAATTAATAATTTAAAAAAAATTATGTCTGACGTTCCGTTTTACAGATTTGTAAAGCAACTTTTTAAATTTTGTGTTCGTAATAATAAATTAAATTGTATCGATATATTATGTACTTAACACAATATACCGAGGTGATAAAATAAATAATATTAATCTGAATAAATCTTTCTTAATGTCTTATGTCGATAAAATGTTAAATAAAACTTGTAATTGTTATCTTATTTTGTTCGTGATGCGTGATTTGAAATTTCTTAACGGTCGACATCTTTCAAAGTGACTTCAGAGTTACATACGGAGTACAAACGTTATACTAAAATAATGGCGAACAGCGAAAGGTAAGTGAATATAAGCTAACATGTAATCAATATGTTGGAAATGTGTTTACATTTTTAAAATAGATCTTTTCATGACTTCATTTTTTTGCAGGAATCGACATGGAGTAACTTTTTCCCAGTTGGAAATATTGTGTGACTTTTTAAGTTGCAACAGCGCCTTGGCGACGGCATATAATCGCACACTACGGGCGAAGCAATTTTCCAAAAAAAATGGCTGGAGTTAACGGCTATTTTAAATAGCCAAGGGGATGGCGCCATAAAAGAATGGAGAGCGTGGTCGAAAGTAAGTAATATTTTCATTTGTTGAATCAATAAGTTATTACACAATTCAAATTGCTGCTATTGACATGAATATTATTGGACTTATTATTGTAATTATTTATCGACGTGTAAGAGTGCAGTTTATCTGTCTATTTACTAAAATGAATTGAATTGAATGTGTGGGTCCTATTATAACTATAAATTAAAACAAAATATTACCCTTATATCATTATTTATTTAATTTACAGGGTTATCAGTGACGGTTATCCCAGAGCCTCTGAATAAGGGCACGGCGTGTAGTCAAATCCAGTTGGAGTCCTACGTTGCTGTGTGGAGTTTCAACACCATATGAATGAGTCATGTGTGGCACCGCCATGGCTGGCATCTACACTCATAATTAGCATCACAAATCTAAAACAAATAATATTTCATAGCTTAATTTTGTTTTTGTATAAATGTATAAATAAAAGTTTATATACAATTATCAAATTTATTATTGTATGAAAGAATTATCTCTAGTGTCCATAACCGTATGATAAGAATTATAAATTCAAAATCGTCCAACTGGAAAGGGTCCACGGTTGGCCACGGAAACGCATTCGACGACGAATTTTCAAGCTCCTCTCCGCATCGTCATCGGCTTCCATCATGGAAAATAACTCATATTCGTTTGCCACTATAACAATAAAACATAAATAGATTACGAACTCTTCTCCAATTGATCACACACACGTTATACAAAAAAATTAACAGTTTTCACTCACTTTTTACGTCGTTATTTTTAAATAGTCAGAAGAGTCTATTAAAATTTCCAACGGAAAATTTGAAAACATACGTTCCCTTCCATTCCCTTCTTTTAAATTGTTTTCCCACACTCACGCACGTTCACGAACACTTAATGGTTAATAATCCACCAATATTACACATTAATACTCGAAGAAACACTAATTTAGGAAAATAATTCAAGACAGATAACCGCCGACCGCAAGATGGTCGCCAAAATTTTAAAACAATCGTAAAAACGTCGTCAAAACTATTGTTCTATTTGACTTAAAACAATATTACTCAAAGTGACTTCATGGTATGCTTTTTAGAACAAACGTAACCCTATGACGTAACAAAATGGGTGGCGTTTTCAAAATTGTTTCAATCTTATTTAAGTATCATTTTTAAGCGTTTTTGGTACGAAATTGACATTTAAGGTTATATCAATATTGCTATAAGAGTTCATGGTTGCCCCCCTGGTGTTATGATATCACAGCGTAATTTTTTCTGGAAAAGCCAGAATCACATTTCCTTCCGTCCATGGACCGCACCCTACCTTAACATCAGACGGAGTGTTGCCACGAGCTACAATAAAAAGAAATCTTAATACTTAGGTGACAAAATAGAATTCAAACAAGAACGATTCATTAAAAATTTATTTATTTGTAATAAACACTTAAAAACTAATAATAAACCTATCTGATTAATTGAAAGAGAGAAAAAAAACTATAATAATAGAAAATACTTAACCAAATAAAGGGAAGTTCATTTTAAAAGAAAAAAAAATTATTATGTACTCAACAATATCGCATTTTTTCAAGATTAAAACTGTTAACTAAAAAAAACGTTAATGAATACTGATATCAGAGGACAAAGTATAACTTTACTTTTACGTGGTCACGACGTAAAGGGAGACCTCCACCAATCAGACATTATTTTGGCCGCGGAGGTTTTAAAAAAAATCAAAATCAGATTTTCTATAGGCAGCAGTCGCCTCCGCCATGCCGGCCTGACACGAATGTGCACATTCCAGATTGACAGTGTACACTCCTCTCGCTATACCTGGGGCTAAAGTCAGAAGCCAATCTAGAGTTGTCACTTGATCGAATCGAATACAAATTGTATGGGATTTGACGTTTCAATGTCACCAATGTCAAACTTCCAAACCATTCCCGAAACGCTACATTCGAAATTGGTGGTACTACCCCAGGACGGCAGACTGGACAAATAACTTTTGTAGTTGAAAAGTGGTAAATGCGAGTAAAGCCTTAAAAATACTTATATATAAAGTCGCCATTTTGTTTAGTTGTGAACAATTTTAATCTATAGTGCGATATTATACTCCGATAAATTTGACAGTTACAAAGTTAAACAACAAAATCATGTTCTCAAGTTAGTCAAGCGGGTATTGTAACCCACCGACGACAGCAGTCGAGGTTTACAAAAAAAACTCGCCCCAAAGAGAGGACGAATTGAAACAAAAAAAAAATGTCATGACATTAAATTGTAAAAAAAAAAGAAAAAAGTATAATCTAATAAAAAATAATAATTATGGCCAGTTTTATTATCAAAAAAAAGAATAAACGAAATACACAACGATATGAATACTAAAACGAGGCATAGTGGTGGGCACTACCTCTTTAATGTCTCCCCCAACTTGAATAACTATCGGTAAGGAGAACTCACTCTACGCGGTGACTACGTTAACTAAAATACACACTAGAGCCAACTGTCTTGCATATTTTTTAGATAATATAGATTAATTTAGTCGACACGTGTTTCTGGAAAACTTTTATAATTGCTTTGTTCTTTTTTTATTAATTTTTAAACATTACGATCGTAATATAGTAATCGTGACGTTTCGACCGGAACTAAACCATTGCCAATGAGCAAGAAAAAACTAAATCCTTGTCAAATTATTCGACCAAACTTTAAATTTTAAAAGATTTATTTTAATTAAAACATGGTGTTTATAGTATACTATTTTGTTCATTACACTGCAGCGGTTATTTGTACTAAATACTGTTATCGTAAGGAAACACAAAGAAAAGATATTGGCTTTGTTAGGTAACAACTATAGGCAATAAAAATATCTATAAAATTGTTAGGCTATACACCGCCTCTTTTTCTACACCAATGTCTATGGTCCGTCCGAAGAAGGTCATTACAGTTTTTCGAATATCTCTGCGATTTTTAAGTTTATTCAGACGGGAATCACAAAATACATCTAACTGAAGTGATATCTCAAAATGGTTTTCGATTTGACATGGGTTTTTGAGGATCTTGCCCATCGGCCGTTGCCTCGCCAATGAAAATTATTACATATTGTTGTGTATATCCATTTCTCTTTTCCATTCAATCTCTCAATTTGAGTGCATGATCCTTGATAGCACCACCGTCACCCTCGGACACGAACCGCTTGCGCCCTCTAAAAAACAAAAAAAAAAAAACAATTATTCTAGCTCGGCATGATGTAAAACTAGAGTGCGGTCCATAAACGGAAACAAATGCTACTACAGATAAATCTCTACGGGCAGCAGTCGCCTCCACTATGCCAGCTTGAAGAGACGTGCATGCACCATCTACATTGACAGTGCACACTCCTCTCGCTATACCTGGCTACTTTCAAACTATTCCCGAAACGAGACGAGGTCTACTGAACGGAGTCCCAGTAAATTTTTAGGCCCCATACTTGCCTTTAAGTTTTGACCTTGCGGCCGTGGTCTAGCGGTAAGACGCGTGAACTCACGATCAATGTGATCCGTGTTCGAACCTCGCTAAATTATGACCAATGTCACTATGTTATATGTACTTTGGTCGCTTAGTGCCCGCGATAGAAGCACTAGCATGAAGCACTTAGAACTAGAATAAATCTAGCGTTTATAGCGCCATCTATCCCTTAAACTCTTAACTATTCCGACCCAGAAATTGGCAAAAACACTATCCTATGACTGATACGATTACGACGTATCTTCCGTTATTTTCGGGTGATTTTCTGTGTTGAATGAGTGTCGTTCGATTGTATTTAGTGTGTTCTGTCGAGTTGGTGTTTAACATTATCGAATGATTACAATTTACATTGAAATTGTTGCTGGTACTCCGCCCTAGCGCTGCCATTTTGGAACTCTGCTGTTCGCTTTCAGTGCTGCGTTGTGTGTGATTCTGTATTTTTAACACCAATAAAACACCTTTACATTTACAACAGGCATGAATTATAGCGTACAGCTATGTATATTTAGTTAGTTCATTGTTTAGCGGATAGATGGCGCTATTCTTTTATCACAGAAGTGGGAGTGACCACTCTATGTCCTAGTGTTAATTATACTCTATGAGCACCATTTCCGCTCACCTGGTGGGCATCTTCTTGATAACTTCGTTGCCGAGCTTGAACTTGGTAGCGCATCTCTCGACAAAGCGGTCCAGCATTATATAGGCGAGCGGTACATCTAACACTATATCACTCATGTCTTCCAGCACACGGAGAAAGCCCTGAAGATGAATAGGCGTTAAATTAGTGCTAGATTAGTTTCCTAGACATGTCTCTTGGCCTTCCTGGGCTCAATTGCCCGTGGTCAACATGTAGACAAGGGACAATAACATTGTTTTATAATTTCTGTCCTAATTCTAGCTTCTATAGTCTTATTTTTAATTAGATAGACAAATTGACAACTCGAAACATACACCACGCCTCCATAATGTTGCCACGTTAGAACTATAGTGTTGTTACACGAATACTTTAATTGATTAATTGAATTATCTTAAAATGACATTTCGACTAGTAATAGCAAATCTACCTATTTTATAATTATTCCGACAATAAATATGTTAATAATAATAAAAACTTTCTTAACAACTTAGGAGTTTAATTTATCTCAGTAATTAATTACTTTAGAGAAAAAAAGTACTAAGATAATTTCATTATATCACTATGCTTTATCGACTGGCATAACTTGCGAAACCATTTTGTGTGTGTAAAAAAAATCGTATATCACTTTTTTTTATCAATTTCTGTCCAATGTACGTCATCGAAATGTTCAATCACACACGATTGCGTGTACGAATTCATACTAGTATTTGCTAAGCCAGTCACAAACAACGAACAGAAAAATATATTAAATATAAAGTTAATTGAATTTTCAATTAAAAGCTGAGTCACAAAATTACAACACTATTTATTTTTTTCCAAACTCGGCATCCCTTCAAATGTCATTGTTGTCTATCTAATTATAAAGAAGACTATAGCTAGAGTGCGGTCCGTGAACTACAACAACTGCTACTACAGATATTTTTTTACATTCACCTCCACTATGCCGGCGTGACAGTGCACACTCCTCTCGTTATACGCGGCTACTTCCAAACTGTTCTAATAAAGACTATAATTTAATAGTTCCAGTTATGTCGCCCGGGAACACCGAAGTAGGAAACAACTCACCCTGTCCATCTGATCCGGTGTGATCAGCACACACCTCCTCAATTCAGCCAAAAATATACACAACTGCTCCTCAACCGTTTGGTTCACAGTTTCCAGCGCTAGCAACACAGTCTGGAAATAATGCAATTTTACCTTTTTTTTTTAAATCTTCATAGGCAAGCGTTTGGACTTGCCTTTTTTTTTTAAAAATAAAAACAAAATTTTATTAGCATGACTGTGGGCTTGCTCATCAGACGCTACTATGACTTCGGAAAGGCTTTGCCACAATAAATTGCATCTCACAAAGTGACATTACAAATAAACTTCTACAGGCGACACTCGCCTCCGCTATGCCGGCTCGAGAAGGCGAAATCTGTTCCCAAGGTCACTTCACGGCTAATAACCATCATCAGTCCTCCTACCACAACTCGTCAAACCTCGTCTCCGGGGAATTGAAATGAGCGGCCGTGGTCTAGCGGTGATGAGACACGTGAACTCACGATCGATGAGACGTGGGTTCGAACCTCGCTAAAGACCGGTACCAACGTAACTTTGTTATATGTCTTTGGTCGCTCATTAAAGAGTGGTAAGCAGACTGTAGATGGTTATTAGCCCCAGTCTGCCACCACTTTCGAATTACACACCCGTGAAGCGACCTTGTCACGTTTCGGGAATAGTTTGAAAGTAGTCAGGTATAACGAGAGGAGTGTGCACTGTCAATCTAGAAGGTGCATGCTCGTCTGCCCAAGCCGGCACAGCGGAGCCGACTGCTGCCCGCGCAGTTTTCTCTGTAGTAGCAGTTGTTTCCGTTCATGGACCGCACTCTAGCTTTACATCAGGCGGAGTGTTGTCACATGCCGAGCTACTAGAAAAACAGAACCCACCTCATACACGAGCTCGTGATGAAAATGTGGCACCTCCAACACTTTCACACACCTCATAGCTTCAGCGACATCGTTCGATGTCAGATATTCCTTCAGCAATAGTTGAATTTGACGTATAAGCGATTTCACCGGCCTGGAATAAAAGGTCTAATAAGTTCCGGATAACCTCACACATGCCTCTCCGAAGCCAAAAGCAGATTCCGACGATGAACAAGTGCATGCCAAGCCCGTGCCTACGTTATATTTTCATTTCATTACAGTCAAGCTGCAAAGAGCTGATGTAAAGCTAGAGTACGGTCAAAGAACAGAAACAACGACTACTACAGATAAATCACTGAAGACAGCAGTCGCCTCCACTATGCCGGCTTGAGGAGACACCATCTAAATTGACAGTGCACACTCCTCTCGCGACTAGGTCACAATGGGAGGTGATTGCCACCTCGTAGACATTTCTCTACGTTAGCAGTCGTTTCGGTTCGTGGACCGCACTCGGGCGGAGGTACTATAAAAAAAATTAAACAATAATACACACCTAATACCACCACCGAGCCCCCAAATGCTGTCCAGCCTCACTAACCCATGAGACGAGAGCAACGTCTCCGCCCGGTGTATTGCTTGCCTGAATAAAAAGAAAAGCGAATCATCAGCCATCTAATATTATTATTAATTGGTTACTAGAGAGCAGTCACCGCCACTATGCCGGCTTGCCGAGTTATACCCTGCAATCAAAGGCCGACCAGGTAACTAACCCAAACTGATCTAATAACCATCATCAGCCTCCCTATCTCACCCAATATAACAAAGTTGAGAGAATCGAACCCGCGTCTCTCGATCGTAAGACCACTAGACCTACTTGGCATATTCGTTAAGATTCGCTTTCGCTTGATCATGAATGAATTTCGGCGGTAGGCAATCGTCGGCGACACATCTCGCTATAAAGTTCGACAGTAACGTCGCAGCCTCCGGCGTGTCCAGTACCAAGTCGGGCAACTTCTCCAGCAATTGTTCAAATGCTAAAAAAAATTTGAATATTTTAGTACAATTTTGGCGGTCATCTTGAGACATTAGGTTATCTGTCTTGAATTATTTTCCTAAACTTGTGTTCGAGTGTTAATGTGTAATAATGGTGGATTATTAACCATTAAATGTTCGTGAACGTGCGCGAGTGTGGGCAAACAATTCATAAAGAAGAGAACCTGTGTTTCCATTTTCCCTCCAAAACTCCGCAGGAAGTTTCAGTAAAGATTCTACCACTCTACGGAAACAATTTTTGACTTGACTGAGACTTGACTGTTTAGTGTGATGAATGAATGACTCGTGATGCAAAAAATATTTACATTGACACTGGCAAATTGTTATAATGCCATATTCATATACAAGATCATTTTATTTTTTTAATAAAAAAGGGCAGCGGGTTAAAGAAGCTCACCAAATCCGATATCGTTGGCAGAGAACACGCGTCCGTAGAGATCAGAAATAAGTACAGATGCCATCTCACAATGCGACGGCTTATGGTTAAACGCTACATCCACAATCTTGACACACACCTGCGTAACAAATACACAATAAACACCATTACACAAAAATTAATTTTAAAAAGTAACTTGCTACTCTTGCTAGTATATTTTTACAGTATCCCTGTACACACCGCTTGATGTAAAGCTAGAGGGTGGTCCACGAACGGAATTTCTACACTCAACACGCGGCAGTCACCCTCACCATGCCGGCAACCACTCAGATTGACAGTATTAACCGTAGTGAAAAACTCAACCATCCTTTGACCGTGACCACGTGCCATGTAGCGACCTCAGGTGGTAGATCTCCCTAAGGTACTGTAGCATTCACCAATACCAGTGAGGTGAGGTCTGTTCGCACTGCTTTCAGAGGAGACTTGAGTGGAGATCACCTTATATTGTGTGGACGGAGAGGACTGTTGCCTAACAGCCAAGCGTCCGTTGGGTCACAGATGAATGCGAAAGCGTGCCCGTGACCTCACCATATGACGCAGAAAGGGACACCCAGAGACACGAGGTATCTAGGTAACTGGTTCGTGGTTTAATAAGTTAAATAAATAAAAAACCTTTTCAAAAAAAAGTTGAACCGACTTCAATAAACACTAAAAGCACTCAAAAGTGAAAAATAATTTGTAACAAGAGTATCTACACACAAAGTAATAAACATAAACACTAATAGGTGTTTATTATGTACAAATTAACTGTCTACATACCTGCCATATTTTTGGAGTAGGTGCCAAGCAAACGTTTATAGATATACTTGATATCTAGGAAGATATCCAAGTGTTCCTATCCTGAAAATTTGAATTGGTATAGCTTGGCACCTACTCCAAAAATATGGCAGATATGTAGACAATTAATTTGTACATAATAAACACCTATTAGTGTTTATGTTTGTTACTTTGAGTGTAGATACTCTTGTTAAAAATAGTATTCACTCACTAAATATGAACTCTTTGGCGTAACAAACTCTATAAATTCCTCGGCAGCAGCCTCCGTGTCGCCATGTTCAAAATATTCAAGAATCACCGGCTCCGATTTCAGCTGTAAGTGAATTAAAACATGATAAATGCGGGGAACTTGTGAGTTTTTGTTCTGGTTTGGAAAAAATCAGAGATCCAGTGCTGATAGAAAAACTAGAACTAGAAAAACTAAAAAAAACAGTAAAAGTTAAGAGTGGTAGGCAGACTGATGATGGTTATTAGTCCAGTCTACCGTGTTGGGGTAGTACCCCAGGCAAACTGAGCACATTACCACCATCAGTCTGCCTACCACTCTTTAATGAGCGACCAAAGTAGATATAACACAGTTACAATAGGCGGTTAATACAAGAGCGGCCGTGGTCTAGTGGTAAGACGCGTGAGGATAGGTCCTGGGGTAGTACCACCACTTTGGAATGTAACACCCGTGAAGTGACCTTGTCGCGTTTCGTTTGCCAAGCTACATGGCATGTGACAACACTCCGCCTGATGTAAAGCTAGAGTGCGGTCCATGAACGGAAACAAATGCTACTATAGAGAAATCCCTACGGGCAGCAGTCGCCTCCACTATGCCGGCCTGAAGAGACAAGTATGCACCATTGACAGTGCACACTCCTCTCGTTATACCTGTCTACTTCCAAACTATTCCCGAAACGCGACAAGGTCACTTCACGGGTGTTACATTCGAAAGTGGTGGTACTACCCCAGCACGACAGACTGTACTAATAACCATCTCTAGTCTGCCTACCACTCTTTAATAGAGACCCAAAGTTACATTGGTCAGAATTTAGAGAAATTCGAACACTGGTCTCATCGACCTTGAGTTCACACCGTCGACCGCTAAACAACGGCTACATTTAAATCTCTTAAGCCTTTAAAATACTGTATAAATTATTTTTCCTCGTACACTCATTACCGACCCACTTCTGTCTTCTTATCAGCAAAAAAAAAAAGATTACGCTAAACTGTAAAATTATTGATAACAGTATGACAAAAACATTTCGCATGCACTTGGTAGGTACCTACAACAATTGTCACGCCTTTCTACACACAGGGATAGGCAGAGACAACGGAACGAGATTTTTTTTAAATTGTAGCTCGGCATGCGACAACACTCCGCCTGATGGAGAGCTAGTAGCTCGGGAATAGTTTGAAAGTAGCCAGATATAACGAGAGGAGTGTGCACTGTCAATCAGGCTGGTACATGCTCGTCTCCTCAAGCCGGCATAGTGGAGGCGGGTTTCTCTGTAGTAGCAGTTGTTTCCATTCATGGACCGCACTCTAGCTTTACATCAGGCGGAATCTTGTCACATGCCGAGCTACAATAAAAAAAAAAACAGACAATGTTTAATTACATAAACAAAAATATATTATCAATTATTAAAGCATTTAATATAATATTAACCTCAAATATTGCATCAGAAAAAGTCTAATTACTCAATAATCCAGGTAAAACTGATCGCCTAAGAGAAATGGGCCCACAATTTTTTTCTTCAGTTTCATGATTATTTTTAGTTCATTTTGTACAAAAATAAATCTACGTCTTTAACACCGATCAGTTTTAATTTTTTCACCTAAGTTATTGAGTAATTAGACTTTTTCTGATACAATACTTGAGGTTATTATTATATTAAATGCTTTAATAATTGATTATATCTGTTTGTTTATGTAATTAAACATTGTCTATTGATTGGTAAATGATGTGTTGATATAATTAAAATGAATTAAAGAAGAAATAAGATATTATTTTGTTAACAAACTATAAGGTATCAAAAATGGCCATTCTCCTTTATTGTTCTGCAAAATGAACTAAAAATCATCAACAAACTTAAAAGTGAAACGTGACCCCATTTCTCTGAGGCGAATAGACAGTCTCCTTTGAAGAAAAAAAAAAACTAAACTCACCAGAACCTCATCAGGATCAGCCTCGAGGATAACCTGTTGGAAGACCACATCACCATTGGTGACTGCCTCGGAGTCATAGTTAGGATCGTTGGTATCCTCAACATACTCTTCGAGGAGTTCCGAACCCGGCGCACCCCATACTCCTTTGCCACCAGCTCCACCTGACAACGAGAGGATCCATACAAGCCGGTCCCATCAGCATTAACGTTAATGACTGCATGTTAAAACTACGCAGCATTAAAAGTTTTAATAAAGCTAGTGTTCAGGTAGACCAGTAGTGTTAGAATAATTATTTTTTAGTGTATTATTTTTATTGTAGCTCCACATGTGACAACACTCCGCCTGATGTAAAGCTAGAGTGCGGTCCATTAACGAAAACAGCTGCTAGCTCCAAACAGCAGTCACCTCCACTATGCCTCCACCATCCTAATTAACAGTGCACATTCCTCTCGTTATACCTGACTACTTTCAAACTGCTCCCGAAACGCGACAAAGTCACTTTATGGGTGTGTAAGTCGAAAGTGGTGGTACTACCCCTACACAGCAGACTGGGCTAATAACCATCATCAGTCTGCCTACCACTCTTTAATCTATGTTCTTTTTCACTATTTTATTTGCGTTAAGTATAGGTATAACGAGAGGAGTGTGCACTGTCAATCTAAGATGGTACATGCTCGTCTCCTCAAGGCAGCATAGTGGAGGCGACTGCTACCCGCAGAGGTTTCTCTGTAGCAGCAGTTGTTTCCATTTGAAGACCGCACTCTAGCTTTACATCAGGCGGAGTGTTGTCACATGTCGAGCTACAATAAAAAAAAAAGTTTAATGATAATAATGCTGACGGTACATTTATGACACGCCCGCTATCTCCAATCTTACTAATTAATTATTAATAGACAGTGTGTTTTAATACGTATGCAATTATGACATTTAATAAAATCCACGTGTTTTTTTACTAAACATTTATCATTGAAAATAATATATGTATTTATAAATATGTAAGTATATAGGTACCGAATACGTGGTAAATATATAAACAGTTGTTTTTACAAATTATTTACGCAGTGTTGAATTTATGTGGAAATTGAATCTGCATGCGTTTTTTCATCGGTCACGTCACGTTTTGAATATTATAAGTTATAAAAAATTATATTCGAATGAAGCGAATGTTTTGGAAAGTTGTTTATTTACTTTTATTTATTATGTAATAAGTCAATCAACTCGGCTCGGTTAGATCTTATTGCGCCGTATATCGGTGACCTTGATTCGGGCCAAAACAAAACAACGCATGCCCAGTGAAAACTTTAACGATTTTGATGAAGTAAAAAGCGAAAAACAACACATTTACCCGATCTAGGACATTTTAAATTCTATTTATAATTAAAAAAGTTATTTATAAACTGCTTCTCCTACGTTTATATTTATCTATCTACCTTTTTTAGGTAACCCTCTCCCGTGACCGTTCCTCGAACGACGACAGTTTTTCCAGCTTCTGTATTTGGGAAGTTGACTAACTTCTTTCACGGCCTCCTTGCTATTAGTGCGGACATATTTCTTGTGCTTGCGTTTCAAACGGTCCGCGATGGAAGCCGCCGCGTCGCCAGCACCGTCGGCGTTCGCCGGCTTTTCGGACTCGTCAGCCACGTTTTCATCAATGGGAATATTCTCAACTTCCATTACGATAAATGCAGCGATTATAACACAAATGCGATTATATTTGTTTGTTTCCGAGAATCAATTACAATCCCCCGGTTATAATTTTATTAAAAACTCACAAATTGGGGACAAGCGACCGAATGCACGTATTTGTTTTGGAAAAACAATACAAAGTGAAGTTGGCTGAAAAACACGCGCTGCCGCGACAAGTGCAACCAACAAAAAAATTAAATACTCAAACAGGAAATACAGTTTCTTTTTTAATAATGTAATTTTTATGGCACTGGGTTCTGAACCACAAAATATTGTGACCGATATATTTATTTGGCTGTAATATTTATTTCTCTTTTATTATAGTTAGTGTTAAGAAATATAAATATAAAAAAAAATTACAATTTATTTATCAAAACAAAAAACAACCTCTCATTTGACGTTTTGTTTCGTAATTTGTTTACGAAATTACGAGTGTTATTGTGATAGTATTTGCGCGGCAAGAAAATGTCAAATAGTGTAGAAAAACGTAAATATCGTGATAGATTTATTATTCTAAAAACCCAGGAAAACGACAACGAAATAAATTGGTCATCAAGTGACAACGAAGCGGACACTTCTACAAAACAGCGCGATTTTTGTAAACTATCTAACAAGAACAAGGTATCTAAAAGAAAACGCTATAAATCTATGAAAAATAAATGTAACTTACAAGTGACTATTACAGACAATGGTAAACCTAACCAAAATAATAATGCCACTTCAAAATCACCTATATTACATAGCAAAATCAAAAATAAAGGTAAAACATTTGATATTGACTCGCCAATTAGTCTCTCACCAATATTACCCACTAAACGCGGCGAAAACATAGATTTTAGTGATATATCACAGACAAGTCCTATATTAATGAATAAAAGTAGTGTAAATTCATCTAAAACTATTCTGGAAGCTGCAAATTTGGAAGTTACGTCTCCAATACTAAGCGCTAAATCTAGTTTGAATCTAAGAGAAAATATTACAAAATGTGTAAAAATTCTACAATATGAAGACGCAGAAAAGAATATAATACCTGCAACAAAGGTTGAAATAGAAAGTGAAGATATTTTTAAAGAAAATCTTGATAATAACTTTGAATTTGATATTCTAACCTTAAATGATCATAAAGAAGCCGTGGTGGGAAATGTAAACTCATTTTTCAATAGTAAATCAGCAGAGGGCAATTCTCCGTTGATAAATGAATCAGTTAGTGAGAAGACAAGCGAATCGAGTGTCGACATAGCATCATTAACGCAAACGATTCAAAAATCTTCCAACGAAACTTTGATACCAGAACAAACAATCCCAGTAATAAAAAAAGAAAAAATTAAATATAAAAAAGGTGGATTAATTTCCAGACTCGATTTGTTATTAAAAAAACAACAAGCTAATATTTCTGTCTGGCAACACGAGAGATATTTGGCAGAAAATTCAAATTTTGTTATTCCAAAGAAGGAGTTCAGAATGTTCCGTATTCAAAAATTTTCTGTTGAATATGGCTGCCACGTTTTAGATGTTACAGACTTGCATACAGATGTAAATTATATTGTTATTATTAATAATATTTATGCAAATAATACAATAAGTGTTGAAGATTCATTATTAAAGTTATATGAGCCTTACAATATTATAGATTTACACAATAAATATAAATTCATCGTAAATGTCTGTAAATACATTTGTTCAACTTTGTAAAACAAAAGTTATTTACCAAATTGTGTTTTTTATTACCTAATTCTGTACTAGGCGAGCAGCCGGCTAAAGTCAAAAGCCAATTGAATCTAAAACAAAATGTATGGTTATTATTTGGGTAACAGTGGAACATCAAATCCCATACATATTGTTTTCAATTCGATCAAGTGACAACTTATGTTTTGGCGGCCATCTTGAGGCTTCAGGTTATCTGTTTTGAATTATTTTCCTAAACTCGTGTGTTCTTCGAGTGTCAATGTGTAATCATGGTGGATTATTAACCATTAAGTGTTCGTGAATGTGCGTGAGTGCGGGCAAACAATTCAAAAGAAGAGAACCTGTGTTTCCATTTTCCCTCCAAAACTCCGTAAGAAGTTTCAGTAAAGATTACCACTTTAGTGGAGCAATTTTTGACTTGACCTGACTTTAAGTGTGATGAATGAATGACTCGTGATGCACAATATTATTAACTTGATGCAAAAATATTTACTTTGACACTGGCAAATTATTATTGGCGTATAAAACAAAAAAAAAAGTGAACTGTCTATTGGCTTTTACCTATAGACATATAGATAGATCTATACACCTAATTGAAAAAAACGACTATTTTTAATAAGTGAGTAACTATGTTATATGTACCTCCAGTGCCAATGATACAATGTAGGCGTCAATTAAAAAAGTAATAGGCAGACTGATGATGGTTATTAGCCCAGTCTGCCGTCCTGGGGCAGTACCACCACTTTCGAATTACACACCCGTGAAGTGACCTTGTCGCGTTTCGGGAATAGTTTGAAAGTAGCCAGGTATAACGAGAGAAGTGTGCACTGTCCATCTGAATGGTGTAAATTAGTCTCCAAGCCGGCATAGCGGAGGCGAATGCTGCATGTAGAAATTAATGTGTAGTAGCCGTACTCTAGCTTTACACATGCCGAGCTACAATAAGAAAAAAAAAATTGGTGACCCCGACAATGATTTGTTGAAAGGGATAAAATGATTTATCAAATGGCAACACTGAATCCTTCATCTTACAGCAGACTTCAGGAAGTTCGTTCGGGAACAGTCGATAATTCGTACAAAGCGTGCCGGGCGTGTTTTGACGCCCTTTTTTACAACTTACATTATCGAATCATTTTCAGGCCTATTGACATTGAATTTACATTTGTATATTAGACGAATTATTATAATAATTATTGTTATTCTAGCTTGTAAATTAATTTATAATAAATAATAGTGTTTTGGAATCAAACGCTTACGTTTATATCGATTTTGTGTAATTAGGTCGTGTGATAGATTCATTTTAAAAAAAAATAAAGGTATGTGTGTTTTATTTAAAAAGAAATATTGCAAATTATTCACTACGTAGGTTTACTCTTCTGGTGGTGCGTACTCGTCTCCTCAAGCCGGCATAGCAGAGGTGGCTAGGTATTTCTTACGACTTGTTTATTTTTTAATTTTTATTGTAGCCCGGCATATGACAACACTCCGCCTGAGTGCAGTCCATGAATGGAAACAACTGCTACTATAGAGAAATCTACGGGCAGCAGTCGCCACCACTATGCCGGCTTGAGGAGACGAGAATGTACTATCTAGATTGACAGTGCACACTCCTCTCTTATATTGCTCGATGTCAGTCAGTGAGTCAGTGGTAATCGTGCTTTATACAATATGATCTAATAAAAGATATGTTTATTCTAGTTAGTGGCCAAGTATTTGGTTTTGTTTGTAATAGAAATAACTTCTGTATTGGTTTAGATTAAGACGACCTTGAGACTATTACGGTAAAAGAATCAATACCTAAAAATAATGTACAAATTATTATCGTTTTCAATTAATTTTAAATGCTACATTTTGCACTGCACTGTTCGCGATTGTTGACGCGGCCTATGAGCGCTAAACAACTGCTATAGACATAGGAATGTTTGCGGACAACAACCGCCTCTGCTATGCCGGCTTAAAGAGAGGAAAACTGTCCATTGATAGGGCACATTACTCACGGCTGCTTCCAATAACCAGGATCGAATCGAAAACGACATGTATGGAGTTTGACGTCTCACTGTCACCCAAGTGACAACGAAACGTCGGAGTGTTTGGCGCGCTTTTGCCCGGGAAGGTTGAGGTGTTTTTTTATCGTTTCCTTAATTAGTTTAGTGGTTATTATTGTGTAAAATTGGTGATATTTTGCGTAATTTTATGTGAGTAATTGTGGAAACATTAAAATTCACTCTATATGAAGCAACGGAAGCGGTTTTTTTTGTGGTTATCCCACGCCGTGAAAACGCTCATATTGTGACGGGACCGGGTTGCCGCCAAATACTCTAAGAAAGCGTCAAATTGTAAAACACCATTGCAGCTTGATGCAAACACATCAAGAATTTACTACTCGACATTGGCAGAATTGACATTTGAGGCCATTTAACAAAAGATAATGAAACGTCAAATCCCATACATTTTGTTTTCGATTCG
This sequence comes from Tinea pellionella, assembly GCA_948150575.1. Lineage (NCBI taxonomy): Eukaryota > Metazoa > Arthropoda > Insecta > Lepidoptera > Tineidae > Tinea > Tinea pellionella. The sequence continues at coordinate 3,767,313 of OX411272.1, forward strand.
ATTCGATCAAGTGACAACTGTTGAGAGGGCTCAGATAGCGTCTGATACCACTCTTCAAAATGAATAATTATCTATTTTATTCCAGGGAGCAATATGAATAAATGGAAAGCCATTGCAATAGCAGCCATTGTTATTATAACGTTTTTGTCTTTACTACCTATGGGTAAGTTAACTTAAATAAATGAGCGGTCGATGAGACCCGTGTTCGAACCTCACTAAATTCTGACCAATGTAACTTTTATATGTACTTTGGTCACTCATTAAAGAGTGGTAGGCGGACTGTAGATGGTTATTAGTACAGTCTGCCGTGTTGGGGTAGTACCACCACTTTCGAATTACACACCCGTGAAGTGACCTTGTCGCGTTTCGGGAGCAGTTTGAAAGTAGGCAGGTCCTCAGGCCGGCATAGCGGAGGCGACTGCTGCCCGTAGAGATTTCTTTCCGTTCATGGACCGCACTCTAGCTTTACATCAGACGGAGTGTTGTAATATGCCGAGCTGTAATAAGAAGTTATTTGTTTTCAGTAACCGGCATCGATTGCTTCAAGTGCGTCTCGATGAATGGCAAATTTGCACCGTGCGATGATCCATTCCACAATAACCACTCCTTAGATTTACTCGAATCACCGTGTATGGGGGGACGCAAAGGAAGGGACGGCCTCTTCCCGGCAACGTCTTGCATAAAAATTGCTGGTTATTTTGGTAAGCACTGGACTTGCAGATAACTCCACTTGACAAATAACTTGAAATAATACGCTCCCAATGTGACACGAGAGAAAAGATGACCGGAGTCACTTTTAGGCTTTCTGTCAGTTAGCATTTGACTTGATGGCAACATTGTCTGTTTGAAGCGGCCTACACTTTTTTCATGTTAGATGTATAAAGTTCGCTCCTACAGCACATACAGGTTCGCACATACAGGGTGTCCCGTAAGTAGTGGTATCAACGATATTCTACAGATAAAGGGATTAAGTTGCTACACTTAAACAAAAATCTCCGCTTTTTTTTGTTTTATATGGCATTATAACAATTTGCCAGTGTCAAAGTAAATATTTTTGTATCAAGTTAATAATATTGTGCATCACGAGTCATTCATTCATCACACTAAACAGTCAGGTCAAGTCTCAGTCAAGTCAATAATTGCTCTAGTAAAGTGCTTTACTGAAACTTCCTACGGAGTTTTGGAGGGAAAATGGAAACACAGGTTCTCTTCTTTTGAATTGTTTGCCCACACTCACGCACGTTCACGAACACTTGATGGTTAATAATCCACCATTATTACACATTAACACTCTAAGAACACACAAGTTTAGGAAAATAATTCAAGACAGATAACCTGGGGGGCTATTGCGGACGCGAGCTCACCGTGAGTCACGGTGAGCTCGCGTCCGCAATAGCCCCCCTGATGTCTCAAGATGGCCGCCAAAACTCTAGACGTAAAATGATATTCATTCAGGTGACACTGGCGAATCAATAACTGTCCGCGGTTGTGGGTTGGATTCCGGGACGGCAACAACTGACACTGAAATTATAAGGATGTCTCACTGTGGCAGGTTTTATTACAATGATAGGTAAGTGATGAACTATCTTTAAGATACCTCCTAACTTAGGTCCAATTGCACCAAAAGGCCCATTAAAGTTACATTTTACGATGACTTTAACGTCACTACTCCACACGCGTTGCACCATGGCTGATGTAATTAGGAGTACATTCCCGAAAAAATAATAGAAAAACATTATGTGGCTTCTTTTCATACACTTGACGTTAGTGACATTGGTTTAACTATTGCTTTAACTTTGACCAGCCAAAATTCGCTGGTTTCGGTTAAGGTTAAAGTAAACGTCAAAACAGACAAGTTTATTTGTAGCAACTCAATTTTAATTTTAACCATTACTTTAACGTGAAAATAGTAGTTAGGTCATGTGGTGCATAGTGGTTAATAGTAGCTCATGTCAAAAAAAAAAAAACTCGAGTTGTACAATGAACCGTCTTTAAGATACCTCCTACCTTATTGTGGTTAATAGTAGCTCATGTTACTATTTCAGATATGTGCACGGTTGTCTACAAAGCTGCAATGATGCAGACGCATGTAACGGCACAGAAAGAGTTCATCTTATAAAATGGCCGACAATCTTAATTATCACATATCAATTTGTAACGAAATTAAAATTATTTTTAAGATAACATATTTAATCGTACGTGACAATTTTCAAAACATTAAACATATCTTTTGTAAATTAAAGTTTACTAACCATTGATAGAAGCATATTTTTGTATGCTTCTATCAAATAAGTACACATTACAGCGAAATGGACCCTTCTGAGGGCCAAGTATGAAACGTAAACGCTGACACGGCGTAAGGGAACGTACCCATACTACGTGACCCGAGAGGAAGGTCTTGAAAATACTACGCTCGGTCACAGGACGCTTAGATTTTTGTTACGTAGACGATGTCGCCGAGAGAAATTTCGCACTTTTTTGACCTATATTTGAATATGGCGCGAGGTGTTTAGTGCTTTTTAATAAATAGAAATGAAATGAGTCAAATTATTTTCATTTGTTACACTTTCTGCCACTTTCTGGGGTCAAAAAATCTTTAAAAATGGGTCACGTAATATGGATACGTTCCCTAAAGTGAGAGCCCACCAATGTCGGTTGCAGACCATTTGTGGCTGCTCCGAGTGGCTTGTGTTAATTTATATTTTTGTGTACAGTACAAAACTAATGATAAACGGCCTCCGTCATTTGACCGCACTATGAGGAGAATATTAATGTCTGCAGGCAGCTCCTCCGTCATAAAATATCTGCCTGCATTTGTAAAGCAAAAATCTGTTAAAATGTTGTTACATGGACTGTAATAAAAAGAATAGGGGATAGTCAAAAGCCAAGCGACAGTTGTCACTTGATCGAATTGAAAACAAAAAGAGCGGCCGTGGTCTAGCGGTAGACGCGTGAACTCACGGTCGACGAGACCCGTGTTCGAACCTCGCTAATTCTGACCAATATATCTTTGTTGTATGTGCTTTGGTCGCTCATTAAAGAGTGGTAGGCAGACTGATGATGGTTATTAGTCCAGTCTGCCGTCCTGGGGTAGTACCACCACTTTCGAATTACATACCCGTGAAGTGACTTTGTCGCGTTTCGGGAATAGTTTGAAAGTAGCCAGGTATAACGAGAGGAGTGTGCACTGTCAATCTAAGCCGGCATAGTGGAGGCGTCTGCTGCCCGCGCAGGTTTCTCTGTAGTAGCAGTTGTTTCCGTTCATGGACCGCACTCTAGCTTTACATCAGGCGGAGTGTTGTCACATGTTGAGCTACTAGAAAAAAAATTCGATTCGATCAAGTGACAAATGTCGGTTGACTTTTGACATTAGCCCCAGGTTTGGCACGCGTCTCGAGTATTGTGTTTATATTTACGTTGTCACGGCGAGTTAGAACTCTTCACCAATAGGATTTACTTCGGCGGACACAAGGTTTGGTCGAGCGTCGTCACTGCAAATAAGTTCCTTTACTTTTTGCTTAATAACTGTGATATTAATTTGCCTTTCTATTTTTTATTTCTACATCTTACGTTATTATTTTTTAGAATTAATATTAACTTTTTAGTATAAGTCTTTTCTTCATGTTAAGTCAGTTGAGTGGTGATAACGTGAGATTTTTACGCGATCAGACCTTATAGGTGAATAATCCCAGTCGTCTTTCCCCCTTCCTGTAACATGGGATCCTTCAAGAGCAGTGTGAAGAGGCATCTCATCAAGCCGGCATAGCGGGCGCGATGCTGTCTGCAGATAGGCTCTGACAGCAGTCGCCTCTTTTTTTTTTTACTAAAATAAAATAAAAAATAACAAATGAAGGTAGTGGTAAAAACCTCTCATTGACCACTCAGCTGTTAGGTATCGAAGTGGTTTTTGACGGAAGTTTCAGCTACAATTTTCTATCAACGATTTACTCTTAATTTATACAAAAAAAAACGGTCTAATTTTTTTTTTTTTGTTAGAAGTTACCATATCAGATTCATGTACAAAGGGATAAGTACGAGGTTGCATTTACGTCGTGACAGCATTACGCGAAACCTCATCGTGTGATCGGAAGCCTCGAGAACCTCGTACTTATCCCTTTGCATTTAGTTGCAAGCTTTTATAAAACAAATCACTAGATATTATTGCTATTAATAAAAATATACACTTATATTAACATTATTTGTTTTATTTTAAACCTTATGAGCGGCCGTGGTCTAGCGGTGAGACGCGTGAACTCACGATCGATGAGACCCGTGTTCGAACCTCGCTAATTCTGACCAATGTAACTTTGTTATATGTACTTTGGTCGCTCAATAAAGAGTGGTAGGCGGACTGATGATGGTAATTTGTCCAGTCTGCCGTCCTGGGGTAGTACCACCACTTTCGAATGTAACACCCGTAAAGTGACTTTGTCGCGTTTCGGAAATAGTTTGAAAGTAGCCAGGTATAGCGAGAGGAGTGTGCACTGTCAATCTGGATGGTACATGCTCGTTTCCTCAAGCCGGCATAGTGGAGGTGACTACTGCCCGCACAGGTTTCTCTGTAGTAGCATTTGTTTCCGTTCATGGACCGCAGTCTAGCTTTACATCAGGCGGAGTGTTGTCACATGCCGAGCTACAATAAAAAAAATGTAAATTATACATTTTGACAATGGCAATACCATAAAATAAAGAATGAAAATTATTTGAATTATTTTAAAAATAAAAGCGGTTTTAATTCCAAAATAAATTTAATTAACAAAATAACATTTTTTTTATGTAAAAGTTTAATCAGTTGTGATTGTTCTTTCAGTGTGTTCCTCGTCGTCTTGCGTTGTTACAAAGTCTTCATTCGTCAAAGTTTTTTCATCGTCGAATGCACAAAAACCTATAAAAATAATATATATAATTCCATATTATATTATAGTAATTTATATACTAAAAGAAAGTGTGTGTACCAGGACTGGGCTTGCAGCTAACTTCACTTGACACAAATGTCAAATAACTTTAAATAAGTACCACTAGCAAAAAATAATTTGGAATAAACCCTATCGCTTTTTTTTTGTATTTAGCAAATATATGTTAGTCGGTCCCTCATTGTTGAGGATCGTGACTCCTGGTGGCTCGTTCAATTAGATGTCTCCATCGGCTGCGACTGCTTGCCTGATGGAGAGCTTTATGGACCGGCATCTCCAGACAAATGGAAACCTGGTCTGTCCAGCGCGGTCTTCTGCCATCAACCTTCCCTGTCACCACAAGCCTTTCCAGATTATCGCCATCCTTGCGCGCTATGTGGCCGAAGTACTTCAGGATGCGGCGCAGGCAAAGCGATGACAGTCGCGGTTGATTTTCAATGCCCAATTCCGACAGAACAGAAGCATTTGTCCGGTGTTAACGCCTTCAATTCGTCATAATTACATTTTATTTTATGTTTTTACTGTTAACGTATTTTTCAATGAATTATGTTAATTTTTTTATAGACCTGCGAATTGCGGAACAAGATGGCGTCTTGACACTTCCATTCTTAGATGGCTAGTAAAAAAACAGTAATATATAGGAATAGAACAAATAATATATGGAAGAGGGCTTGTTACCTTCGCTGGTTGAAGCAGGCGTTGGTGCTGGACCGATATCACATTTGCATTTCAATATCTCCTCTAAAATTCTTAATTCAGATGGCAACATTGATTCTCTGTTATTTTTAACTAAAAAGATAAACAATTTTTTTTATTTTGTTTTATATGGCATTATAACAATTTGCCATTGTCAAAGTAATATTTTTGCATCAAGTCAAGTCAAAAATTGTTCTAGTAAAGTGGTAGAATCTTTACTGAAACTTCCTACGGAGTTTTGGAGGGAAAATGGAAACACAGGTTCTCTTCTTTGTGAATTGTTTGCCCACACAGACTCACGCACGTTCACGAACACTTAATGGTTAATAATCCACCATTATTACACATTAGCACTCGAAGAACACACAAGTTTAGGGAAATAATTCAAGACAGACAACCTGACGTCTCAAGATGGCCGCCAAAACTCCAAAAGATAAACATAAAACAATTGACAACCCTAGTATTTGAATATGGAATTTATTCATCAGAGGGGCTATTGCGGCTGCGAGCTCGCCGTGAGTCACGGTGAGCTCGCGTCCGCAATAGCCCCTCTGTAGCACCAAAATGCCCGTTAAAGTTACTTTGACTTTTACATTTTACGATTACTTTAACAGTTACGTTTACTTTTACTCCACACGCGTTGCACCATCGTGTAAATTCATAACGCTATCGATAAAAGGGTGGCTGATGTAATTAGGAGTACAATCCCGAAAAATTAATAGAAAAAACAGAAGAGTGTTTGGCGCGCTTTTGCCCGGGAAGGTTGAGGTGTTTTTTTATCCCTTTCCTTAATTAGTTTAGTGGTTATTATTGTGTAAAATTGGTGTTATTTTGCGTAATTTTATGTGAGTAATTGTGGAAACATTAAAATTCACTCTATATGAGGCAACAGAAGCGGTTTTTTTTGTGGTAATTCCACGCCGTGAAAACGCTCATATTGTGACGTGACCGGGTGAATTGCCGCCAAATACTCCAAGAAAGCGTCAAATTGTAAAACACCATTGCAATTTGATGTAAAAACTTCAAGAATTTATAGCTGTATGGGCTTTGTTCCCTTTGCCTTCCCAGAATGGGAGAATTAACAAAAAAAACAAAAAATAGAAAAAACAAATATGTTTCTCCTCTTTTCATATACTTGACATTAGTGACATTGGTTTAACAATTACTTTAACTTAGACCAGTCAAAATTCGCTGCATACGGTTAGCGTTAAAGTAAGCGTCAAAAGTGACAGGCGTCTAGATGGTGCAACGCGTGTGGAGTGAATTTGGTCACCCTAAAATGTAACAGTCAATGAATTTTAACAAGCCTTTTGGTGCAAAGTAAAGGTTACTGGTATATGTATATAGGTGATCTAAAAATCATCTCACGCGCATGTTTTACATACTTGTTTCAATTATATTCAGTTGATATTCGGTCAATGTGTTACAAGCGCACGTTGGCAGTGTACTATAGTCGAGCCTTCCAGACTCCTCTGCTTTTCTTCGTATCTCGGACGGTAGATCTTTAGGACCTAAGTGAGTGATAGCAAAATGAGAAAATGGGACGAGTTAAGAATTTGGGACGAGTCAAGAATTTGGGGGCGAATTAAGAATTTAGGCCAAGGTATTAATTAAATCATGATAAAAATCTACTCGCACCCAAAGCCCGAGGTGTAATTGAACCCAAGTCTTTCGTTTCGTGCACGGCTGCTTAAACTACTAAAATTCACACCGAGAATTTGTACTAGTCTGCTAATTGGGGCAGAGCTTCAATTTGACTTCACCACCGGTTTTTGATTGGGGCAAATTCAAAATTTGGTACAAATTAATATGGGTTCAATATAGCAATGTGGTCTGAGTTGGTTTTATCTCAAACGTAGCGAATTAAATAAATAAATCAGGAGTGGTAGGCAGACTGATGTCCAGTCTGCCGTGTTGGGGTAGTACCACCACTTTCGAATTACACACCCGTGAAGTGACCTTGTCGCGTTTCTGGAGGCGATGTGACTGGAGGCGACTGCTGCCCGCACAGGTTTCCCTGTAGTAGCAGTTGTTTCCGCTCATGGACCGCACTCTTTACATCAGGCGGAGTGTTGTCATATGCCGAGCTATAATTTAAAAAAAACACAAATATCTTACATAACTGTTTGCATTCATGTTTCGCACTCCTATCCATTGCGTCTACATATTCTTTCTTCATATAAAAATGATAATCATGTTCCTTCGGCTGCGGTGGCAATTCGTCGAGGGCTATATCCACACCTGGAATGTGGGACGAATTAAGAATGGGACGAGTTACGAATGGGACGAATTTACATGGGGCGAATCCGGAATGGGACGAATTAAGAACAACAAAAAAGTCAAGAATTAAATTAAATAGATTGAGCAAAAGCAGTTTTTCTTATGGGACGATTTTTTTTTATAGATGGTACAAATAGTGAAACTTACATCGTTCGAGCATAGATTTACAATCCATTTGTATTTCAAACTTCTCTTTTACTGTTGTATTTAATTCATTGAACAAATCGGCAAATTCGGACTTTCTTTGACGTGACTGCATTACAGCTGAAAAAAAAATCAAAACATAACTAGAGCCGGCATAATGACGGCGACTGGAGTCGTCGTGTGCCGCAGGTTATGTCTCGTCTTCCCCTCAAGCCGGGATAGTGAGGGCGAGTTTTCCGTATTTTAGTCTAACTATATCCAGCCACTTAACGACAGCTGTAAAAAAAAATCAAAACATAACTAGAGCCGGCATAATGACGGCGACTGGAGTCGTCGTGTGCCGCAGGTTATGTCTCGTCTTCCCCTCAAGCCGGGATAGTGAGGGCGAGTTTTCCGTATTTTAGTCTAACTATATCCAGCCACTTAACGACAGCTGTAAAAAAAAATCAAAACATAACTAGAGCCGGCATAATGACGGCGACTGGAGTCGTCGTGTGCCGCAGGTTATGTCTCGTCTTCCCCTCAAGCCGGGATAGTGAGGGCGAGTTTTCCGTATTTTAGTCTAACTATATCCAGCCACTTAACGACAGCTGTAAAAAAAAATCAAAACATAACTAGAGCCGGCATAATGACGGCGACTGGAGTCGTCGTGTGCCGCAGGTTATGTCTCGTCTTCCCCTCAAGCCGGGATAGTGAGGGCGAGTTTTCCGTATTTTAGTCTAACTATATCCAGCCACTTAACGACAGCTGTAAAAAAAAATCAAAACATAACTAGAGCCGGCATAATGACGGCGACTGGAGTCGTCGTGTGCCGCAGGTTATGTCTCGTCTTCCCCTCAAGCCGGGATAGTGAGGGCGAGTTTTCCGTATTTTAGTCTAACTATATCCAGCCACTTAACGACAGCTGTAAAAAAAAATCAAAACATAACTAGAGCCGGCATAATGACGGCGACTGGAGTCGTCGTGTGCCGCAGGTTATGTCTCGTCTTCCCCTCAAGCCGGGATAGTGAGGGCGAGTTTTCCGTATTTTAGTCTAACTATATCCAGCCACTTAACGACAGCTGTAAAAAAAAATCAAAACATAACTAGAGCCGGCATAATGACGGCGACTGGAGTCGTCGTGTGCCGCAGGTTATGTCTCGTCTTCCCCTCAAGCCGGGATAGTGAGGGCGAGTTTTCCGTATTTTAGTCTAACTATATCCAGCCACTTAACGACAGCTGTAAAAAAAAATCAAAACATAACTAGAGCCGGCATAATGACGGCGACTGGAGTCGTCGTGTGCCGCAGGTTATGTCTCGTCTTCCCCTCAAGCCGGGATAGTGAGGGCGAGTTTTCCGTATTTTAGTCTAACTATATCCAGCCACTTAACGACAGCTGTAAAAAAAAATCAAAACATAACTAGAGCCGGCATAATGACGGCGACTGGAGTCGTCGTGTGCCGCAGGTTATGTCTCGTCTTCCCCTCAAGCCGGGATAGTGAGGGCGAGTTTTCCGTATTTTAGTCTAACTATATCCAGCCACTTAACGACAGCTGTAAAAAAAAATCAAAACATAACTAGAGCCGGCATAATGACGGCGACTGGAGTCGTCGTGTGCCGCAGGTTATGTCTCGTCTTCCCCTCAAGCCGGGATAGTGAGGGCGAGTTTTCCGTATTTTAGTCTAACTATATCCAGCCACTTAACGACAGCTGTAAAAAAAAATCAAAACATAACTAGAGCCGGCATAATGACGGCGACTGGAGTCGTCGTGTGCCGCAGGTTATGTCTCGTCTTCCCCTCAAGCCGGGATAGTGAGGGCGAGTTTTCCGTATTTTAGTCTAACTATATCCAGCCACTTAACGACAGCTGTAAAAAAAAATCAAAACATAACTAGAGCCGGCATAATGACGGCGACTGGAGTCGTCGTGTGCCGCAGGTTATGTCTCGTCTTCCCCTCAAGCCGGGATAGTGAGGGCGAGTTTTCCGTATTTTAGTCTAACTATATCCAGCCACTTAACGACAGCTGTAAAAAAAAATCAAAACATAACTAGAGCCGGCATAATGACGGCGACTGGAGTCGTCGTGTGCCGCAGGTTATGTCTCGTCTTCCCCTCAAGCCGGGATAGTGAGGGCGAGTTTTCCGTATTTTAGTCTAACTATATCCAGCCACTTAACGACAGCTGTAAAAAAAAATCAAAACATAACTAGAGCCGGCATAATGACGGCGACTGGAGTCGTCGTGTGCCGCAGGTTATGTCTCGTCTTCCCCTCAAGCCGGGATAGTGAGGGCGAGTTTTCCGTATTTTAGTCTAACTATATCCAGCCACTTAACGACAGCTGTAAAAAAAAATCAAAACATAACTAGAGCCGGCATAATGACGGCGACTGGAGTCGTCGTGTGCCGCAGGTTATGTCTCGTCTTCCCCTCAAGCCGGGATAGTGAGGGCGAGTTTTCCGTATTTTAGTCTAACTATATCCAGCCACTTAACGACAGCTGTAAAAAAAAATCAAAACATAACTAGAGCCGGCATAATGACGGCGACTGGAGTCGTCGTGTGCCGCAGGTTATGTCTCGTCTTCCCCTCAAGCCGGGATAGTGAGGGCGAGTTTTCCGTATTTTAGTCTAACTATATCCAGCCACTTAACGACAGCTGTAAAAAAAGTCCGATATATATTTTCACCTACCTTCATCAACAATGGTATCAACCATACATCTAAACTCAGCTTTTGGCGGGAACTTCTCCGATATATCCTTAACTGGAGACTCTTCACGACCTACACATTTAATTAGATAACATTTGTGGCCGTGGTCCAGCGGTAAGACGCGTGAACTCACGATCGATGAGACCCGTGTTCGAACCTCGCTAATTCTGACCAATGTAACTTTGTTATATGTACTTTGGTCGCTCATTGAAGAGTGGTAGGCAGACTGATTATGGTTATTAGCCCCAGTCTGCCACCACCTTCGAATTACACACCAGTGAAGTGAACTTATCGCGTTTGAAAGTAGCCAGGTATAGCGAGAGGAGTGGTGCACACTGGATGGTACATGCTCGTCTCCTCAAGGTTTCTCTGCAGTAGCAGTTGTTTCCATTCATGGACCGCACTCTAGCTTTACATCAGGCATAGCCGTATGCCAAAGGATACTCGATAAACCCGAGCAGCACTTGGCACTTACTCTTAGTATGTTTCCATCTTGGATCATATCTGTATTCAGGTTTCTCAACAGGCACCATTTCGACGGGACACACTGCACAACGACACTTGTCACTTGCGTTTCCACATACGTTACAATGCGCTGAAATATATACAATATTAATTTATTAATGAGCTTACGACAGCTCGACGTGTAACCACGTTACACCCGGTAACACCTGCTATGCCAATGACGACACTCCGCCTGATGTAAAGCTAGAGTGCGGTCCATGAACGGAAACAACTGCTACTACAGAGAAACCTGTGCGGGCAGCAGTCGCCTCCACTATACCGGCTTGAGGAGACGAGCATGTACCATTCAGTGTGCACCACTCCTCTCGGTATACCTGGGTACTTTCAAACTATTCCCGAAACGCGACAAGGTCCCTTCACGGTGTGTAATTCGAAAGTGGTGGTACTACCCCAGGACGGCAGACTGGACAAATTACCATCATCAGTCTGCCTACCACTCTTCAATGAGCGACCAAAGTACATATAACAAAGTTACATTAGAGTATAAGCGAGGTTCGAACACGGGTCTCATCGATCGTGAGTTCACGCGTCTCACCGCTAGACCACGGCCGCTCTTGTAATCCTATCCTGTAATCCATCAAGCAGGTGGAGTACAGCGCGCACAGTCCTGCAAACCCAATTTTATCCGATCTGCGCAACGGATGTAAATTATACCAACCAATAACCTCTTCTCCATCATCAAGTACACCAAAGATGCTCTCTCTTGCGGCGGCCATCTTGGATTTTTGGTTTCTCTCGATGCGTTCCCTTGCAGCTGCCTTGTGAGCTTCGGGTAATAGAAATTGATGAACCAATTCGGACACCATCGAATCTTGCTCCGCTTTTGACCTACGTGAAACATTATTTCAATACAAGAAAGAAATACTGTAGCACGTTTCTAAGTATATGTGACTGAATTGATTTGTTTGGCATAGGTATTTAATGTTCATATGGGGAATGAGTGCAGAAAGATAAAGGAAGTCGAAGCGACCACACGTCTTCTGGGGATGCCACGTGGAGTGGCGAAACGCGTCAAGAGATTTTGCATGTTAGTAAAGGACATTGACAGCTAATGTGACTGTGTACCTACCCTTACTAACATTGGTTAGCGGTTTGTTGAAAAGTAGAGTTTTTAAAATAATTTGGTTATGGATTTCCGCAAAGTAACGCCTTATACTATTAAACATAAGAGAATTGGGCCCAACATTCTTTTAATTTGTCTATGATTATTAAGTTCATTTTGTAGGAAAATAAATCTACATCCCTTATCGCCAATGGGCAAGGTCAAAAAAAACTAACCCATAGTGAATCGAAAACCATTTCGAGATATTACTTCAATTAGAAGAATTTTTGGATTCCCGTCCGAAAATACTTAAAAATCGAGGAGATATTTGAAAACTGTAATGTCCGTCTTCGACCCTTCACTTCGACTTTCGTACCGTTTGACAAGATAGAATACAAAGTACCAACCTAACAGTTTTGTAGATTATTTTGTTGTCTATGGTTGTCGCCTCACAAGTTTGTCAAATATCTTTTGTTTGTGTTTCCTAACAATAACAGTGTTTTATACGAATAACTATTGTAATTTTTAAAACAAAACTACACTATAAACACGATGTTTTAATTAACAGGAACTTTTAAAAATCAAAAGTTTGTTTGAACTTTTGACAAATGATTCTTTTTTTGTTCATTGGCAATGGTTTAGTTCCGAACGAAACCTCAGCTTTACTATATTACGATCGCAATTTTTAAAAATTAGTAAAAAAAGAACAAAGCAATTACAAAAGTTTTCCAGAAACACGTGTCGACTAAATTAATCTATATTATCTAAAAAATATGTAAAAAAGATAGCTGTCACCAGATACACCTCCCCAATTAATTTTATTTATTTTTTACTCGGATTATTGAGGTTATTATTACATTAAATGCTTTAATAATTGATGATATCTGTTTTTTATGTAATTAAACATTACCTATCGATTGGTAAACGATGTGTTGATATAATTGAAATTAATTAATAAAAAAATAGGATACTACTTTGGAACAGAACTATTAGATATAAAGTTGACGCAAAAATAGGCATTGTTTTCGTCCCAAAAATCCAAACTCGTCCCAAACACCAAACTCACATAGCAGAAAGCGTCGCATCCAAATCATCAGCTTTCTTCCTAATATACGCCTCACCCTGTACAGTAGCCGCGTGTTCTACCCCTTTCTCGGTGATGTCGTGAAGGTATGCGTCTACAGTCTCCTGAGTTACACCTACGACCTGCGTCATTAAGAAAAATTAAAAGGGTCATTCTAAATTCGACCCAAAAATAATTCGCCCCAAAAGTCTCTTTAGATCGACCTTTTTAAACATTTCATCATGTTCCATTCTTCTGATTTCTTCCTTTTGTCTTCTGCCAGCTTCAGCCGCTTCGCGCATCGTTCTTTCTCGTCCTAAAAATACACAGTAGCCAGTTATTGCACCGTCAAACTGGATGGTGCACATTCGTCTCCCCAAGCCGGCATAGCTGAGGCGATTGCTGCCTTTTGAAATTTATCTGTAGTAGCAGTTACTTCCATTAATAATATATTATAGGAACTCATAGATTACGTAAATAATATTTTTTAAAAATCAATTCCCTTTTTTTTGTTATGCCTACTTTATGTGAAAATTAATGTAGACAATTGGCAACAATGTGCAATAGGCAGACTGATGATGGTTATTTGTCCAGTCTGTCGTCCTGGGGCAGTACCACCACTTTCGAATGTAACACCCGTGAAGTGACCTTGTCGCGTTTCGGGGATAGTTTGTAAGTAGCCAGGTATAAGAGAGGAGTGTGCACTGTCAATCTAGATGGTACATGCTCGTCTCCTCAAGCCGGCATAGTGGAGGCGACTGCAGCCCGTAGAGATTTCTCTGTGGTAGCAGTTGTTTCCATTCATGGACCGCACTCTAGCTTTACATCAGGCGGAGTGTTGTCACATGTCGAGCTACAATAAAAAAAAAAAAAAAAAAAAAAAATGTGTGTTGTCATACAATACAAAAAAGTCAACCTCAACTTACTAGCAATAAGTATAAATGCATGCTGCAGTCTTTCCTCCTGTAATCTTTTTAATTCTTTATCGAGGAAATCTAACGCTGAAGAGACAGCCGTGCCACATAATACCTCAATTAAAGCGGACATAGCCAAATCCTGGAATTTATTAAACAGGGTGTAAAAAGGTGTAAAAAATGTGTAAAAAAAAAGTAAAAAAAAAGGTGTAAAAAAGTGTAAAAATGTGTAAAAAAAAAAGCAAAAACGTTAAAGTAATGGTTAAAATTAAAAATAGGTTGCTTAAAAAAACTCTGTAATTTTTGACGGTTACTTTAATCTTAACCGTAACCAGCGAATCTTGGTTTAGTTAAAGTTTAAGTAATAGTTAAACCAATGTCACAAACGTCAAATGTATGAAAAGAGGTCAAATATGTTTTTCTATTAACTTTTCGGGAATGTACTCCTAATTACATCAGCCACCCTTTTATCGATAACGTTATGAATTAACACGTTGTGCAACGCGTGTGGAGTAAACGTAAACGTGATCGTTAAAGTCATAGTGAAATTACTTTAGGGTGTATCAGGCAACGTGTAAAAAAATTAAGGTAAATATTAAGTGAGGGATGAACACCCCTCAAAAAAAAATTTACTAAATAAAAGTTCTCGTGTATGGTATTATCACAAAAACAAAAGGTCTATAAATGGACCGGCCGACGTGGACCGCCGTTGCAGGTGGGCCGGCACGGCTTGTCGGCGCGAGATCAAAGGCAAGGTCATTTGTTTGATGCACCGCCCGAGGACACAACGATTACGCGTTCGTGTAGTAAATTATGTATGTTTCTACAAGGAAAAGGTAGACATTTGGATAAAAAAAGTATTTATTTTTTAAATTAATTTCTGCTCAGAATCACTTACTGAGTCATCTCTTGAAATTTTTTACACGTTGCCCGATACACTCTGTATAATTTACACATAATAGTTAATCTCGGCGATAATAGATGGCGTTAGTGTTGTTTAAGAACGTCACTCGGTTTGTCAGTGCGAATAATACCAGTCGTGTGCAATAGCCGAGGCAACGCTACAAAACAACGTACACAAAAAAAAGAATACCTCATTTGAGGTTTAATTCGTTATTTTTGTAGCGTTGATCGTTCTAGTGGTACTTTCCGCCAGATACGATTAACGTCTGCGTTAGGATGGTTTGCACCAGAAGGCCGGTTAAAGTAACTTTAACTATTACTTTTACGGCGACGACAACCGTTAAACGTTTACATTTACTCCACACGCGTTGCAATATCGTGTAAATTCATATTGTTGTCGTTAAAAGGGTGGCTGGTCTCGAAAAATAATAGAAAAACATATTTGGCTTCTTTTCATACATTTGACGTTAGCGACATTGGTTTGACGATTACTTTAGCTTTAACCAAGCCAAGAGCCAAAGCCTGGTTACGGTTAGCGTTAATGTAAGCGTCAAAAATGACAGGCACGACGATGGTGCAACCCGTGTGGAGTAAATACATATACAAGTACAAGTTACTTTAACCGGCCTTCTGGTGCAAACGACCCTAATTATTACTTTTACGTTTACTTTAACCGTTACGTTTACATTATGGTGTATATTTACTCCACACGAGTTGCATCAATGTCGCGCCTATCATTTTTGACGGTTACTTTAACCTTAACTGTAACCAGCGAATCTTGGCTTGGTCAAAGTTAAAGTACCTTTTTTTTTATTATTGTAGCTCGACATGTGACGACACTCCGCCTGATGTAAAGCTAGAGTGCGGTCCATGAATGGAGACAACTGCTACTACAGAGAAACCTGTGTGAGCAGCAGTCGCCTCCACTATACCGGCTTGACGAGACGAGCATGTACCATCTAGATTGACAGTGCACACTCCTCTCGCTATACCTGGCTACTTTCAAACTATCCCCGAAACGCGACAAGGTCACTTCACGGGTGTTACATTCGTAAGTGGTGGTAGACTGAACAAATAACCATCATCAGTCTGCAGTAGATGCAATTTCTATCATATATATTGGCAGGTACCTTCCGTTCTTCTTTATGTTTGTTATTTTCAAAGTCTCTAGCCCTAGCTTCCTCTCTAGCTATCCTCAGTTTATCCTCAATTTGCAGTCCATGAGTAGACTTCACCTCCATTATCAACTCGCTCGCACGCGAACGACCCTCGTACATCTGTGTGTATGGGACGAGTTTGAACCATGAATTTTTTTTTAATTGTAGCTCGGCATGTGATAATGTAAAGCTGGAGAAACCCGTGCGGGTAGCAGTCGCCTCCACTATGCCGGCTTGATGAGACGAGCATGTACCATCTAAATTGACAGTGTACACTCCTCTCGCTGTTCCCGAAACGCGACAAGGTCACTTCACGGGTGTTACATTCGAAAGTGGTGGTACCACCCCAGGACGACAGACTGGGGTTAATAACCATCATCAGTCTGCCTACCACTCTTTAATGAGTGACCAAAGTACATATAACATAGTTACATTGGTAAGAATTAGCGAGGTTCGAACACAGGTCTCATCGATCGTGAGTTCACGCGTCTTACCGCTAGACCACGGCCGCTCTAGTTTTTTTTTCTATTTTTCTATTTCTACTACTTAACTCACGCCTTGCTCCCACTGGGGTAGGCAGAAACTATGGAGCGCTAGAGACTCCCCTCTCTACATACCACTTTCGCTTCGACCACATCCATTACTCCCCTCATGCATGCACGTAGGTTAAGGGTGCTCCTCATCTGACCCTCTCTCAGCAGTTCTTGTTTTTTATGGCATTATAACAATTTGCCAGTGTCAAAGTAAATATTTTTGCATCAAGTTAATAATATTGTGCATCACGAGTCATTCATTCATCACACTAAACAAGTCTCAGTCAAGTCAAAAATTGCTCCAGTAAAGTGGTAGAATCTTTACTAAAACTTCCTAGGGAGTTTTGGAGGGAAAATGGAAACACAGGTTCCCTTCTTTTGAACTGTTTGCCCACACTCACGCACGTTCACGAACACTTAATGGTTAATAATCCACCATTATTACACATTAACACTCGAAGAAACACACAAGTTTAGGAAAATAATTCAAGACAGATAACATGATGTCTCAAGATGGCCACCAAAACTCCCATCCATCCTTTCCACTCTGGTCACAATACTGTCCTTGAGTTCGCAGCGATTTCTTATCACATCGTTTGGGATTCGCTCGCTCAAGGATACTCCACACATACTTCTTAGCGATCGCATTTCTACCGCGTTTATTCGACTTTCATTCTTCCTCTGCCACACCCAGCTCTCACTACCATACAGACTTGTTGGCAGACTGATTATCTGAATTATTATTAAACCAGTCTGCCGTATTTTTATTGTAGCTCGGCATGTGACAAGACTCCGTCTGACGTAAAGCTAGAGTGCGGTCTATGAATGGAAACAACTGCTAGCAACAGAGAAATCTCTACGGGCAGAAGTCGCCTCCACTATGCCGGCTTAAGAAGATGAGTATGCACCATCTAGATTTTTAATATTATAGATCGATTTTGATCCGACCGCCTTTGTAACACTTGGCCCCTTTAAAATAATAAAAAAAAAATCAATTTTTTTATACTCACTAAATTCTGTACAGCCCGTCCTCTTATAACCCTTTGAAGCAGAATAGCTGGTCCATTCTCCACCTCCGTAGGGTAAAGTTCAGGAAGCGATGGTCCTGCCCGGTGCAGGTCCTGAGTCACTTTACGGCGTTTCAATAAGGTCGTTGGAGATACATCCGTACCCAATCTTGCTTCTGTAAAGAAAACAAGAGTTACATGTGACGATGTAACGCGTGATCTTCTTTTGTTAAACAGCCTCAGATGTCATAACAACGACAATTCTGCCAATGTCGAGTAGTAAATACTTGAAGTTCTTGCATCAAATTGCAATGGTGTTTTACAATTTGACGCTTTCTTGGAGTATTTGGCGGCAATTCACCCGGTCACGTCGCAATATGAGCGTTTTCACGGCGTGGGATAACCACCAAAAAAAAACCGCTTCCGTTGCCTCATATAGAGTGAATTTTAATGTTTCCACAATTACTCACAAGCGCAGCATAAAATTACGCAAAATAACACCAATTTTACAAAATAATAACCACTAAACTAATTAAGGAAAGGGATAAAAAAACACCTCAACCTTCCCGGGCAAAAGCGCGCCAAACACTCCAACGTCGTACTCAGACCTCAGATTTTAACTAGATTTGAACCCGGATCTCATAGCTCATAGTTCTAACATGGAAAGGAAAGATAAACTCAACACTATACTTTTCAAATCATTATGTAGATTTTCCAAATACTGTTCATTCCATTTTGTAACCCTCTCACATAGTTGACTCCTATCCAATGGTAAATGATGCCCTGAACATGATTTCTTCATATTTCTACTGCACTCCTCCAACCATGGAGGCAATTGCGATAATTTTTCATGGTCTTCATCCTCTGTTAAATCAAACATGAGCTACTATTAACCAATGTAAGGTTGGAGGTATCTTAGACAGTTCATTGTACAACTCGAGTATTACAATCAAACATGAGCTACTATTAAACACCATAAGGTAGGAGGTATCTTAAAGACAGTTCCTTGTACAACTCGAGTATTACAATCAAACATGAGCTACTATTAACCACTATAAGGTAGGAGGTATCTTAAAGACAGTCATTGTACAACTCGAGTATTGCAATCAAACATGAGCTACTATTATCCACTATAAGGTAGGAGGTATCTTAAAGACAGTCATTGTACAACTCGAGTATTGCAATCAAACATGAGCTACTATTAACCACTATAAGGTAGGAGGTATCTTAAAAACAGTTCATTGTACAACACGAGTATTACAATCAAACATGAGCTACTATTAACCACTATAAGGTAGGAGGTATCTTAAAGACAGTTCATTGTACAACTCGAGTATTGCAATCAAACATGAGCTACTATTAACCACTATAAGGTAGGAGGTATCTTAAAGACAGTCATTGTACGACTCGAGTATTACAATCAAACATGAGCTACTATTAACCACTATAAGGTAGGAGGTATCTCAAAGACAGTTCATTGTACAACTCGAGTATTGTAATCAAACATGAGCTACTATTAACCACTATAAGGTAGGAGGTATCTTACCAGACAAAGTGTAGTCACATGTCAAGTTACTGTAAAAAAAATCTGTCTTACCCAATAAAGAAAGGTCATAAGTCAAACGAGCATGTCTCGTTCTCGCTTGAAAACCATTTCTCGTAGGAGGCGCATATAAATTGAGTGCTGCTCCTTTGCATGCTGAAATCATGTCACCTCCACCGCGGCACAAACGTTTATTTCGAGCTATACCAACATTACCGCCGATGCTGTGGCGCGCTTCAAGTTTTCTAACCTCTGTAAAGGGGACTTCAATTTAAATACCTCGAATACTAAATGATGCTACAAAACAGACGAAAAATTACACACAAATCAATCACAGACGTAGGGGCAGCTAGCCCAAGTCCATGCCTACGTTAATAAAGGATTTTCATTTCATTTCATTTGAAGCCCGGTACGGAATGCACCTTCTGCACTCACTCGAACCTGGTGAAAGCTGTAAAGCTGAGTGCGGTCCATGAATGGAAACAACTGCTACTACAGAGAAACCTGTGCGAGCAGCAGTCGCCTCCACTATGCCGGCTTGAGGAGACGAGCATGTACCATCTAAGATTGACAGTGCACACTCCTCTCGTTATACCTGGCTACTTTCAAACTATTCCCGAACGGGTGTTACATTCGAAAGTGGTGGTACTACCCCAGGACGGCAGACTGGACAAACCATCATCAGTCTGCCTACCACTCTTTAATAGTGCCTATAGCCACTGAGCGACCAAAGTACATATAACAAAGTTACATTGGTACCGGTCATAATTAGCAAGATTCGAACATGGGTCTCATCGATTGTGAGTTCACGCATCTTACCGCTAGACCACGACCTGCGTTTATTGAGGAAGGTTTTATATTTTTTTTATTATTTTGGTAAAACCGCGTGGTGCCGCTGTTTTATCTCTACAAAAGGTTCCCTAGAACGGAACCTATTTGATATTGTAAAGCAGTTGATAGTTGCAAATAATATTCCTCACCACGATCACGTGTTTTATGTATGTTAGCAATTTTCTTAGCCATTTCCTCTTTTTTATTATGCCACAGTTTTGCCAATTTGGTCGTAGATCGTGACGTCACTCTCTTTCTCTCCTCTAACTGTAGTTTATGTAAGAGTGCCAACCTTATCTCTTGTAATTCATCTATCTCCTGAAATTTAGCTCAGAAGTAAACTATGTGCTACAGTAGATTATATTAAAGACAGAGGGTGTCTAGGGTGACCAGACATCCCCATGCTTCCAATGGACACCCAACAATAATAGTTTTTATTTCGGATTGTTTGTCCGCTTAAAATGTCAAATATCCCACCCAGCGTGACCGGAAGAGACATGTCTGTCAGCAATCGCTTTCAAACAATTTAAATTATTAAATTCATACTACTCGGCTTGCAGTCAGACGTGCACCTGCACATGTTACAATATCAAAGCCAAGGGAACAGTACAGGGATGATGATGTTAGTTTGTAAGAATTTACAGACAATTGCGTAGATGTTGAAGATGGAGGTTATTTTGTTATTATTATTTAATACATTACAATGTTTGATACATTACAGTTTCTCTAAAAATCCAATCTCTCGTTTCCACATCACATATTATTGCGTCTCTTTTCTTCACACCTTTATCGTGTATACCTTTCTCTATCAAATCATTCCAGGCACGGGCATGACGCATTCTACAATCACCCCCTTTTGTTAGTATAACAAACATGAGCTACTATTAACCACTATAAGGTAGGAGGTATCTTAAAGACAGTTCATTGTACAACTCGAGTATTGCAATCAAACATGAGCTACTATTAACCAATATGAGGTAGGAGGTATCTTAAAGACAGTTCATTGTACAACTCGAGTATTACAATCAAACATGAGCTACTATTAACTACTATAAGGTAGGAAGTATCTTAAAGACAGTTCCTTGTACAACTCGAGTATCACAATCAAACATGAGTTACTATTAACCAATATGAGGTAGGAGGTATCTTAAAGACATTTCAATGTTCATTGTTCAAGTACATTGAGAAAATATAGTTGTTGTTGTAAATTCAATTTGTTTTGAGGATGTGTAACTGAAGCAAAGGTATACATACTTATTAATAATTTCTGTTGTATGAAAATCAGCTGGAAGATCTCCCAGTCTATATGGATCTCCTGGACCTGAACAAAAGTTAAATTCTGCCTATTTTTTTAATTCTTAGAAAGAAAGAAATTCAAAGAAACTCGCGAAGCGACCTTGTCACGTTTCGGGAACAGTTTGTAAGTAGCCAGGTATAACGAGAGGAGCGTGCACTGTCAATCTAGATGGTAGGAGTCAAGCCGGCATAGTAGCTGTATCCATTCATGGACCGCACTCTAGCTTTACATCAGGTGGAGTGTTGTCACATGCCGAGCTACAATAATAAAAAAGCAATAGTTATAATTGTTCTAACATTGTAATTCTTCTGATATTTTATTATACTATATTTTATGCAAATAAAAACATTATTATTGTTCAGGCTTCGCCGAACAGCCCAAAGCGGTGGATTCGGAACGCGGATTGCGCGGCAAAGGAGCGTCGCGTCAACGGTAAAAGAACGAACGGACAACAGCGAGAGAAACAACCTACTTGGTTTATAATTATATAAAATAGCAATAAAATATTTATATTAAATTAATTATGTTTATATTTTCATGCCTTAACATGAAAGTGGCGACCGTGACAATTTGAAGACCGTTCCTGCCTCGGACAAATATTTGGTGAATTTTCGTAAATTTCCCCGTAAATCACCCGTCCTTGTGCAGAAGAAGTCCAGGACGTTGGATCTGATGACCAGGAAAGCGATCGCTTGACTGTTCCCAATGTGGACAAAGCGACGATCAGAGGGAAGTACCATTCATCCTATTTTGTCATCCATCCATCTAGTCATATCCATTTCATTATCCATTAATTAATTTGAGCGAACAGTAGTTATATCGTAATTAATAATCGCAAAAGATATTAAATAACTCAAATTTACAAAAACTTAAAATCCTACATAGCTATCAGTAGTGTTAACTATATCCCGTGTTTGTATGTTACATAGTTTAATTTTTTTAAATTTAAATTAAAAGTAGGTTAATATTATTTATTTATTAAATTAAACACACAAAACGGCATGCAACGACATGACAAAATAGCAATACAGTTAAAGTTTGGGCTGGCTTGCATGCCAAAGCATGTGCGCACACCATGGCAGCAGCGCTTACAATACAATATTTATTATATAACCTACCCCATTGTAGTTTATCCAGATACAAAACTTCAGGTGTATTTTCACATGTATCCGCCTGTTTTCCGTCCGGTTGCCATGGATGCGTTTGCGCTGATGATTCCCTTTAAAAATAAACTTGTATTACCATAGAGAATTATTCTTTACCATCCAAGAGGTGTAATACGTCGCGTTTGTAGAGTATGCCCTGTCAATAGATGATATCACATTCGTCTCCTCAATGTGACCCACGTTCTGACCAATGTAACTTAAATATTATGTGTAATATAGTCACGAAGTACCAATGACGCGTTAAAAAATTAAGTATCTTTATTTACTGCTAGATAACTGACCTGTACATAGTTTGCATTCCTCTTGTTATTGGCTTTGTATCTACAATATGATGCACAGTTGGCGATTCAAAGTCAGGAGTCGCACTTTTCAGTGGAAGTACTTTTCGTGGCCTGGAAAACACCTCAGCAATGAGCTACTATAAACCAAAACCACTATAAGATAGGAGGTATCTTAAAGACAGTTCATTGTACAACTCGAGTGTTACAATCAAACATGAGCTACTATTAACCACTATAAGGTAGGAGGTATCTTAAAGACAGTTCGTTGTACAACTCGAGTATTACAATCAAACATGAGCTACTATTAACCAATAAAAAGTAGGAGGTATCTTAAAGACAGTTCATTGTACAACTCGAGTATTACAATCAAACATGAGCTACTATTAACCACTATAAGGTAGGAGGTATCTTAAAGACAGTTCATTGTACAACTCGAGTATTGCAATTACACATGAGCTACTATTAACCAATATAAGGTAGGAAGTATCTTAAAGACAGTTCATTGTACAACTCGAGTATTACAATCAAACATGAGCTACTATTAACCACTATAAGGTAGGAGGTATCTTAAAGACAGTTCGTTGTACAACTCGAGTATTACAATCAAACATGAGCTACTATTAACCAATAAAAAGTAGGAGGTATCTTAAAGACAGTTCATTGTACAACTCGAGTGTTACAATCAAACATGAGCTACTATTAACCACTGTAAGGTAGGAGGTGTCTCAAAGACGGTTCATTGTACAACTTGAGTATTACAATCAAACATGAGCTACTATTAACCACTATAAGGTAGGAGGTATCTTAAAGACAGTTCGTTGTACAACTCGAGTATTACAATCAAACATGAGCTACTATTAACCACTATAAGGTAGGAGGTATCTTAAAGACAGTTCGTTGTACAACTCGAGTATTACAATCAAACATGAGCTACTATTAACCAATAAAAAGTAGGAGGTATCTTAAAGACAGTTCATTGTACAACTCGAGTATTACAATCAAACATGAGCTACTATTAACCACTATAAGGTAGGAGGTATCTTAAAGACAGTTCATTGTACAACTCGAGTATTGCAATTACACATGAGCTACTATTAACCAATATAAGGTAGGAAGTATCTTAAAGACAGTTCATTGTACAACTCGAGTATTACAATCAAACATGAGCTACTATTAACCACTATAAGGTAGGAGGTATCTTAAAGACAGTTCGTTGTACAACTCGAGTATTACAATCAAACATGAGCTACTATTAACCAATAAAAAGTAGGAGGTATCTTAAAGACAGTTCATTGTACAACTCGAGTATTACAAGCAAACATGAGCTACTATTAACCACTATAAGGTAGGAGGTATCTTAAAGACAGTTCATTGTACAACTCGAGTATTACAATCAAACGTGGGCTACTGTTAACCACTATAAGGTAGGAGGTATCTTAAAGACAGTTCATTGTACAACTCGAGTATTACAATCAAACATGAGCTACTGTTAATCACTATAAGGTAGGAGGTATCTCAAAGACAGTTAATGGTACAACACAAGTATTACAATCAAACATGAGCTACTATTAACCACTGTAAGGTAGGAGGTGTCTCAAAGACGGTTCATTGTATAACTCGAGTATTACAATCAAACGTGGGCTACTGTTAACCACTATAAGGTAGGAGGTATCTCAAAGACAGTTCATTGTACAACTCGAGTGTTACAATCAAACATGAGCTACTATTAACCACTGTAAGGTAGGAGGTATCTTAAAGACAATTCATTGTACAACTCGAGTATTACAATCAAACATGAGCTACTATTAACCACTATAAGGTAGGAGGTATCTTAAAGACAGTTCATTGTACAACTCGAGTATTACAATCAAACGTGGGCTACTGTTAACCACTATAAGGTAGGAGGTATCTTAAAGACAGTTCATTGTACAACTCGAGTATTACAATCAAACATGAGCTACTGTTAATCACTATAAGGTAGGAGGTATCTCAAAGACAGTTAATGGTACAACACAAGTATTACAATCAAACATGAGCTACTATTAACCACTGTAAGGTAGGAGGTGTCTCAAAGACGGTTCATTGTATAACTCGAGTATTACAATCAAACGTGGGCTACTGTTAACCACTATAAGGTAGGAGGTATCTCAAAGACAGTTCATTGTACAACTCGAGTGTTACAATCAAACATGAGCTACTATTAACCACTGTAAGGTAGGAGGTATCTTAAAGACAATTCATTGTACAACTCGAGTATTACAATCAAACATGAGCTACTATTAACCACTATAAGGTAGGAGGTATCTTAAAGACAGTTCATTGTACAACTCGAGTATTACAATCAAACGTGGGCTACTGTTAACCACTATAAGGTAGGAGGTATCTTAAAGACAGTTCATTGTACAACTCGAGTATTACAATCAAACATGAGCTACTGTTAATCACTATAAGGTAGGAGGTATCTCAAAGACAGTTAATGGTACAACACAAGTATTACAATCAAACATGAGCTACTATTAACCACTGTAAGGTAGGAGGTGTCTCAAAGACGGTTCATTGTATAACTCGAGTATTACAATCAAACGTGGGCTACTGTTAACCACTATAAGGTAGGAGGTATCTCAAAGACAGTTCATTGTACAACTCGAGTGTTACAATCAAACATGAGCTACTATTAACCACTGTAAGGTAGGAGGTATCTTAAAGACAATTCATTGTACAACTCGAGTATTACAATCAAACATGAGCTACTGTTAATCACTATAAGGTAGGAGGTATCTCAAAGACAGTTAATGGTACAACACAAGTATTACAATCAAACATGAGCTACTATTAACCACTGTAAGGTAGGAGGTATCTTAAAGACAATTCATTGTACAACTCGAGTATTACAATCAAACATGAGCTACTATTAACCACTATAAGGTAGGAGGTATCTTAAAGACAGTCATTGTACAACTCGAGTATTGCAATCAAACATGAGCTACTATTAACCACTATAAGGTAGGAGGTATCTTAAAAACAGTTCATTGTACAACACGAGTATTACAATCAAACATGAGCTACTATTAACCACTATAAGGTAGGAGGCATCTTAAAGACAGTTCATTGTACAACTCGAGTGTTACAATCAAACATGAGCTACTATTAACCACTATAAGGTAGGAGGTATCTCAAAGACAGTTCATTGCTTACATGGCTCCAAACATAAATCTATCTCGTCCGCCCAATTCAGGCTGGGGTAAATTGCTGTGATCCTGGCTTCGTTCAACATAGGCTGAATATGATCTATCAATATGAACTGGTAGACGACAATTTGTGTGATATACTGCAAATTAAGAAAATTAAGAGCGGCTGTGATCTAGCGGTGAGACGCGTGAACTCACGATACATGCGACTCGTATTCGAACCTCGCTAAATTCTGACCAATGTAACTTTGTTATATGTACTTTGGTCGCTCAATAAAGAGTGGTAGGCAGACTGATGATGGTTATTTAGCCCAGCCTGCCATCCTGGGGCAGTACCACCACTTTAGAATGTAACACCCGTGAAGTGACCTTGTCGCGTTTCGGGAATAGTTTGAAAGTAGCCAGGTATAACGAGAGGAGTGTGCACTGTCAATCTAGATGGTGCATGCTCGTCTCCTCAAGTCGGCATAGTGGAGGTAACTGCTGCCTGTAGAGGTTTCTCTGTAGTAGCAGTTGTTTCCATTCATGGACCGCACTCTAGCTTTACATCAGGCGGAGTGTTGTCACATGCCAGGAGCTACAATAAAAAAAAAACACTATAAAATACTGATTTTCTAATGTAACACCCGTGAAGTGACCTCATCGCGTTTCGGGATCAGTTTTGAAGTGGCCTGGTATAACGAGAGGTGTGTGTAATTCGAAAGTGGTGGTACTGCACAAACACGGCAGACTGGGCTAATAACCATCATCAGTCTGCCTGCCACTCACGGAAAAAATAACACTACGTATACTCACCGAGCTGCACTCTGGGATACTTCCTCGATTCGGAGAACATCGAGTTGTAAATCGGTTGTATTACCTAAACAATTTTTTTTTTAAAAACACGAGAACAGTGGATTTGATTGCGATAGGGGCAAAAAAAAAAATAAAACTAAATGTTGGCAACACTCATCATCTGTTCTTCCTGGTGAAATCTCGAATAACGGCTGGTGAGCGTGCACTGTTAAGACCTATAACATGTACTTTAATGATTTAGACATCTTTGCGAGTGTTTGGCGCGCTGTTGCCCGGGAAGGTTGAGGTGTTTTTTATCCCTTTCCTTAATTAGTTTAGTGGTTATTATTGTGTAAAATTGGTGTTATTTTGCGTAATTTTATGCGAGTAATTGTGGAAACATTAAAATTCACTTTCGAATGTAACACCCGTGAAGTGACCTTGTCGCGTTTCGGGGATAGTTTGAAAGTAACCAGGTATAAGAGAGGAGTGTGCACTGTCAATCTAGATGGTACATGCTCGTCTCCTCAAGCCGGCATAGTGGAGGCGACTGCAGCCCGTAGAGATTTCTCTGTGGTAGCAGTTGTTTCCATTCATGGACCGCACTCTAGCTTTACATCAGGCGGAGTATTGTCACATGTCGAGTTACAATAAAAAAAAAAAATATATATATATATATATATGAGGCAACGGAAGCGGTTTTTTTGTGGTTATCCCACGCGGTGAAAACGCTCATATTGTGACGTGACCGGGTGAATTGCCGCCAAATACTCCAAGAGAGCGTCAAATTGTAAAACACCATTGCAATTTGATGCAAAAACATGAAGAATTTACTACTCGACATTGGCAGAATTGTCGTTGTTATGACATCTGAGGCCATTTAACAAAAGAAGAAGACATGTTTGCCTCATCACAGGGGTCATTCAAATCAGGCGCGTCTAGTATTGTGAAGGCTTTGGAAGTGGATGTGTAAACTCAGTCTTGTACTCAGGACCAAATAAATAAATAAATAAATAAATAAATAAAACTTCAATATGATTTGTGCTATTTTTTCTTAATTTTTATTTTAGGCCACAACTGTTTGTACAACTGTTTTTTTTGTTCCAAATAAAGAAAATAAAATAAAATAAACCCTACTCACCACTTGTGCAGATTCCATTGCCGCTTTGAATGCTGTACGGGCGTAGTCCCTCGCATCTGATACTATGTACGACGAATCTAGAACATTAGAAATAATTGTAAATTACTATTCTGTAAGGGTATTTTCCCATCAAATAAAAGCTAGTCTGCCTAGTGCTCATAACCGTAGAGCTTGTATGAAGTAAGTTGTGGATGTGAGGGAGGCATGGGAGTCGTATCAGGATCGTGGTAAGTGGGGTTCTGTTGTCTGTGCCTATCCCTGTGGGAAAAAAGCGTGAAGATTGATGATTGTAGCTCGGCACATGACAATATTCCTGTTCCCGAAACGCGACAACGTCACTTCACGGGTGTGTAATTCGAAAGTGGTGGTACTACCCCAGGACGGCAGACTGGGGTTAATAACCATCATCAGCCTGCCTACCACTCTTTAATCTTACCATAAATATAGTCGTGTGTCCTCATTTTGGCAACATTAGCCCTTCGTGGTATACTGACGTCCGCACACATTGTTGAATTGAAAAGTCTATAAAACTGCCAAGTTAATGTTTAAAATATATTTTTTAAGTTTAATATTACACTAAAATACATTATTTAAACATTTAACATGTCTTTTTAAAACAAATATAGTAATTTTCAAATCAACTTTATAGGTTAGGTTATAATTTTAACGGCTTCAATATTTTTTTTGTATTTTCACAATAATATAAAAAAACGTAATCAAAACACCATATTTTTATTATATTAGTAATTAAAAATATAAATACATAGGCTAGTATTTAACGTATTAGAAATATTGAATAAATATTTTTCAGGTTGCCTGGGTTACAATTAGGGTTGCCAACGGGTAAGGTCCTCAAAAACTAACCCATGTTAAATCGAAAACCATTTCGAGATATCACTTCAATTAGATGTATTTTTTATTTATCGTCTGAAAAAACTTTAAAATCGCAGAGATATTTGAAAAACTGTAATAACCCTCTTCGACCTTCTTCGGAGATTTTGAGAAGATAGAATACAAAGTACCAACCTAACAGTGTTGTAGATTATTTTGTTGTCTATGGTTGTCGCCTCACAAGTTTGTCAAATATCTTTTGTTTGTGTTTCCTAACAATAACAGTGTTTTATACGAATAACTATTGTAATTTTTAAAACAAAACTACACTATAAACACGATGTTTTAATTAACAGGAACTTTTAAAAATCAAAAGTTTGTTTGAACTTTTGACAAATGATTATTTTTTCTTGTTCATTGGCAATGGTTTAGTTCCGGCCGATACGTCACGATTACTATATTACAATCGCAATTTTAAAAAATTAATAAAAAAAGAACAAAGCAATTATAAAAGTTTTCCAGAAACACAAATCGACTAAATTAATCTATTTTATCTAAATAATATGTAAAAAAAAGATAGCTGTCACCAGATACACCTCCCCAACTGTATCTAAATAAATAAAACTATAATACTTTATAGTGTTCATTATTATATTTTAGATTTGTGTACTGTTCCCGTCGCTGGTCTTCTATCGGGCGCGTCCTCAGATGGTAGATAGAGGGTCCCGTGGTGCTTCCTTGAGGTACCCCGTCGTGAACCAAAACCAACAAGGGTTTCTCTTCTGGTCTCACTTTGCTTTCAGAGAAGACCTGAGTGAGAGACCACCGTTCATTGAGCCAAGAAAAAAAATTAGCTGGGGTCGCGGAAGAATGCGAAAGCGTGCCCGTGACCTCACCATATGACGTATAGAGGAACACTGTGGGGGTTTCAGTCGTGTATTGGAAGAGTCGGACATCAGCTCGTTGTCTTCCACCACGTAAAAAAAGTGGTTTGTTGAATCCATAACGAATTGATGATGGTTAACATCTGAAAAGAAGTCGTAACCCACAAATGATTTGTGAAGAACAGCTACGGTAAAATGTTCTGGATTATACGGAACGTCGACGGCGTACTGGCCCTCATGCAGGAGATAGGATGGCTTGTATAAGTACGGCAGGACGCACCAGGGACCCCCATAGTGGGTCTGCGTGCGGAAACCAGCCCGGAAAATCAAGAATCTGGATTATATTTAGGTGTTGTTAAACTTTTTCCGCCGCATTCTGCGAAAGTTCTTTTGATAAGATCTTCACTGCGACAACATTGTCTTCTTTTGAATGGCCTCTGGATGTCATAACAACGACAATTCTGCCAATGTCGAGTAATCGTGCAACAGGTGGAGCAGATAAGTCCAAAAATGACGCGAATAATAATAGACCAAAAATATGTTAATTTGCAATGGAGGAAAATGAGTATTATTATTACGAGTGATGATGTTACATAAAACATGTATATAGTCATCATTAGTACAAGCAAGTAAGGAGTTTATGTTAATGTAGCGAGGAATATGAGAAGGAAGGATATGGTATAGTGGGAATGATACGTATGGGCAATCAAAGAGAATGTGTGATAGTGCCCTCCCCTATGCCGCAATCGCACACGGGAGAACATATTTAATGTCAATTACGGTTCTAGAAAAGCTCACGCTCACGTGTAAGTTTATTTTCCAAATTTTTTTTTTGTAGCTCGGCACGTGACAACGTCCCGCCTGATGTTAAGCTAGAGCAGTCGCCTCCACTATGCTGGCTTGAGGAGACGAGCATGTACCATCTAGATTGACAGTGCACACTCCTCCTTTATACCTGGCTAATTTCAAACTATTCCCGAAACGCGACAAGGTCACTTCACAAAAGTGGTGGTACTACCCCAGGACGACAGACTAGACAAATAACCATCGTCAGTCTGCCTACCACTCTTTAATAGTACCTATAGGCACTGAGCGACCAAAGTACACATAGTTACATTGGTTAGAATTAGCGAGGTTCGAACACGGGTCTCATCGATCGTGAGTTCACGCGTCTTACCGCTAGACCACGGCCGCTTGTTTTTGATATTGTAATGTATCTTTTTTTGGTATTTCAATGCAAGTTTGTCATTTAATATTTTTTTTATTAATACGTAACAATTTTTGTGGTGAATTCTGTAAAAATTACTTCTTACAATTCAAGATCAAAATTATTACTAATTTTCGATAAAATATATTTTAATATGTTTGTTTTTTAATTGCTTTGGTCTTCACCATCATCGAGAGATTTATGATGTCCAGTTTTGCGGCTTCTAATTTATAAATACCACAAGCAGCATTTTTTGACTTTGATGAATCTAAAATGTGAAAGTATTCATTCATTATTATTTGTACCCGAAGCTTCTTGAAAATCTTTTGCGCCACTTTTGCTAAAGATTTGTGTTGCCAGACTAACTTTCATTATTTTACATTTAAAAATATGACAGAACGGGAGAGCGGTTTAAACTCCTATCCGCCATTTGTGGGCGATATATCAAAATCAATATGCTGAAACACGACAGTTCCTCCGCACAAACAAGTTACAACGCGTTCGCCGCGTCGTATGTTTTCAGAGACTCTGTCAAAGCGTAATGACGCTTTTGTTTCATATCCAATTAGTGCTTGTACTCATGACCACGTATTCATTTTGTTCAAAGTTAGTTCCCGTAATCGTTCAAATGAGAGTCCGTATTCATGACCGTTCCGACAAATATATATACGTCTCTCAAGCGATTTGCCATGCGTTCCTCGGTCTATAAATTATGTAAATTGACTAAATGTTGTCAAGATATAACTTTATTATCTTTGCCATAAAATTCTAGCGCAATCCTCACTAGTTTTATCGTATGCGCAGGATTTAAACATTTTTAAATGTAGATTAAGTTATTTGAATTTAAATTACAGTCTAATTTTTATGCCTAATATAAATTCGTAAAAGAAAATCAAATGTATAGCCTATGCTTTTTGCTCAGTACTGATGCCGTTGATGAACAAGTGTAACAGTCGTTACATAGTTAATAAAAACTCTAGTTTGTAATAATTGTTTAAATCAAAAGCTCAACCGTCCTCTCTATTCTATTGCGTCGCCTCTCGAAGCCGTTGATATCTCGATGTTGCTAACGCAATAATGTACCTATGTTATTATTAATCATCGAACTCTTACACAAGTAACCAACGGGGAAGAATTAATTACACGTGATGCACAATATTAATTTTGTGCAAAAATATTTACTATGACAATGGCAAATTGTTATAATGCCATAAAAAACTAAACCCGTTACGTTAAAACTATGCACAACTCGCATTAACCGTTAACTAATAGAAAGTACTACTAGAACAGTCAATGCTGCAAAAATTTAAAGTAATTGTTTCTTCGATCGCTACCAAGTACGTTTAAAGACGACGCACGAAATAGGACCACATTATATTGACGCTTCACGCGCGCGTCCGTCCTGTAAGTCTCACTTCAAAACCGACAAACTGAGTGACGTTCTTAAACAACACTAACGCCATCTATTATCGCTCAGACGAACTCGTATGTGTAAAATACATAACCATCATTAGCACTACCTCTCAGTACTAACTACGTAAGCACTAGGCACTCGCGGTACTCCATTAGACCTTGCCAGTGTCAAAGTAAATATTTTTGCATCAAGTTAATAACAATGTGCATCATGAGTCATTCATTCATCACACCAAACAGTCAAGGCAAGTGTCAGTCATGTCAGAAATTATTCCAGTAAAATGGTTGAATCTTTACTGAAACTTTGTGTTTTGAGTTTTGGAGGGAAAATGGAAACACAGGTTCTCTTCTTTTGTATTGTTTGCCCACACTCACGCACGTTCACGAACACTTAATGGTTAATAATCCATCATTATTACACATTGACACTCGAAGAAACACAAGTTTAGGAAAATAATTCAAGACAGATAACCTGACGTCTCAAGATGGCCGCCAAAACTCATTAGACCTTCTTCATGACTATCTTTCTGATCGCACCCAATACAAGAAAATAGGTAACTATGTACCTAAATCTTTCTGTCATCTACGGTGTACCACAAGGTAGTGTAATTGGACCGATTATTTTTATGTTACATAAATGATTATGTAGAGTCTGCTTGAGATGTGGCAAAATTTATTTATTTGTTTATTTATTTATTCACATGCTCACTACAAGTTGCAGCCGAAAAAAGTCACATACATATATTTTAAAGTCTGATCAGTAAAGCTGGGCTGCAACTCAAAGTGTGAACACTACTTTAATACATAAATTATTTAAATTATTTTAATAGTCAAGTGTGGTTAGTAGTTTCACCCCGCAGTCTCACCACTCCAGAGCGGCGCACCGCGTCGCGAAGTCAACCAAATTGTAACCTTTGCGGATGATACCACGCTCTGCTTTTGTTCCCAGACATGGGATCAAGTTTTTAAGGATGCTCAAGAAAGGCTCAATCTCAAACACAAGTTTTAAGTTAAAGTTAAGTCGGCACTGCCATTGGAGACAGTCCCCAGACTAGTTCCAGTGGCAGTGTACTTTGTATATAGGACTAAATAAATAGTCTCCTCAGGCCGGAATAGTGGAGGCGACTGCTGCCCGTACAGGTTTCTCTGTAGTAGCAGTTGTTTCCTTCCACGGACCGAATTCTAGCTTGCATTAACCGTGTCTAACAGAAAATATAACGTTGCAAAAAATATAAACATAACGAAATGCCCGGGGCGCGCTCCCATCTCAACTACGATCACTGCTTGACACCGCTAAATCTACCGAAGTTCTTAAACAACACTACCACCAACTACTATGTGTGGCATGTGTTAGATATTTGGTCATAATAAAAAATAAGTACATCAACCGTATCTAACAGAAAGTACCACTAGACCGGTTAACGTTGCAAAAATAAATGAACATATAAATATAATAGTTGAGGAACCATCAGGAATCCCGGGGCGCTCCCATCTCAACCACTTTGACAACGCTAAATCTGCCTACATTCTTAAACAACACTACCGCCATCTATTATCGATGATATTAACTACTAGTTACTATAAATAACTTAATCTCAGATGACGATAGTATTGTTTAGGACAGAGGTTCCCAGACTTTTTTCCACACAGACCACTTTCAAAATGTAGCTGGTTCCGGTGGACCCCAGTGCCGGATTAGCCACGTAGCAAGAGTAGCAAATGCTACAGGCCCCGCGAATTTGGGGGCCCCGCGTTCCAACGCCTGTCTGACCGTAATAAAAATATATTAATTTAGATAGGACCGTAAAATATCTTGCATGCCTTAAACGCGAAGCTCCTTAGGCTAGCTCTACTTCCACTTATTTAATAACCTAAACTTGAGAACCTAAAGCAAACCCAGGGGCCCCTTGACAGAATTTGCTACAGGCCCCGCGCTAGCTTAATCCGGCACTGGCGGACCCCCTGCAGCTACATTTCTACCATATTCACAAAACTCGACAAAAAATGTGAATATTAGATCTAACCGTAGTTTGCTTTGCGGCTGAGTTCCAACACAATAGTTTTCGAAAAAAAAGTGAGAAAAGATTACCGCAGTCACCTTTAGGTTCTCTGTCAGTTAGTATTTGAGACGGCAACATTGTCAAATCGTTTAAAGCGGCCTACACTATTTTTCATGGCAGATGTATAAACCCGTGAACATTGTTGCGTTTCGGGAATAGTTTAAAATTAGCCAGGTATAACGAGAGGAGTGTGCACTGTCAATTTGGATGCTGTCAAGAACTACACTGTACCAGACAGTTCAGTGTTACCAACGTCAAATCCTATACATTTTGTTTTCGGTTCGATCAAGTGACAACCTGTTGAAACTCTAGCCTAGTTCAGTTTTGGCGGCCATCTTGAGGCTGTTTTGAATTATTTTCCTAAACTTGTTTCTTCGAGTGTTAATGTGTAATAATGGTGGATTGTTTGTGAACGTGCGTGAATGTGGGCAAACAAACAGAACATGTGTTTCCATTTTCCCTCCAAAACTCCGTAGGAAGTTTCAGTAAAGATTTTACCACTTTACTGGAGCAATTTTTGACTTGACTGAGACTTGACCTGACTGTTTGGTGTGATGAATGAATGACTCACAATGCACAATATTAACTTGATGCAAAAATATTTACTTTGACACTGGCAAATTGTTATAATGCCATATAAAACGAAAAGAAAAAGGTAATTGTCTCTGGTTCACACCTTAGCTCAAGGCAGATTGGTATTTATAACTGGATTGCGGTCAAATAAAACAAATAATTATACAAATTTTATTTCATAATAATAATAATACAATTATTAATTAACCTTGATTTATAAAATAAACAATTATAAAGTGATGTATAGTAATAATCAAACTTAATGGCGGCTCCGAAGTTGGGCGCAAGTCGCTGCACTGTACACAAATTGAGCTATACCCCCGCTATACCCACCCGCAGTTTATGTTCTACTCATATTTATTGTAAACTTGATTGTAGTTGCACGAAAAAGCACCCGCAGCTAACTTCCGAGACGCCATTAAGTTTGTCGCGACTTATACTAGTAGAATGTGCTTTGGTACTCCTATTGTGGAACTTAACGCACTCATCGGATAATATTAAAAAAAAACTAAAATAAAGCGATCCTATTGGTGGAGAGTGCCCACTTTACGCGGTGAACGCGTTAACGTAAAATCCACACTAAGGGCTACCGAGAGCCAAGTATGAGTTTACATTTACGCTGTCACTACGTTAAGTGAAAAATCTCCACCAATCAGAAATTAGACCGCCAGGGTAAAAAAAAAACTTCAAACGAAGCGATAAACGACGGACGGAAGGAGTGCACATCCGTGTAATATACCGCAAAGAAATTTCTGCAGGCAGCAGTCGCCTCCGCTATGCCGGCTCGAGGAGATACACGCGTGGTGCACGTCCAGGTAGACTGTGTACACTTCTCTCGTTACGAGTTTGAAAGTGGAGTAGGCAGACTGATGATAGTGGTTCCAAGATTCTGTGATTTGACCAAACTTATTAGTCCAGTCTGCCGTCCTGGGGTAGTACCACCACTTTCGAATGTAACACCCGTGAAGTGACCTTGTCGCGTTTCGGGAATAGTTTGAAAGTAGCCAGGTATAGCGAGAGGAGTGTGCACTGTCAATCTAAGATGGTACATACTCGTCTCCTCAAGCCGGCACAGTGGAGGCGACTGCTGCCCGCACAGGTTTCTATGTAGTAGCAGTTGTCTCCATTCATGGACCGCACTCTAGCTTTACATCAGGCGGAGTGTTGTCACATGCCGAGCTGCAATAAAAAAAAAACGAAGTGTGCAAAGTTCACTCATCCCCCTATACGAGCCGGCATAGCTAGAGCTAGAGACGACCGAAGCGTGACATCTCACTCCTGGAACGCCCTCTAGTGATTGCCCAATTCAAACTTGACTCAAAAGCGCGTCCAATTTCACCAGCCTCTGCCTCTTCTTCTCCAACTCCAACGCCTTGACGCTTATCTCCTTCGTGATGCTCTCCAGGCCCAATTTGAGCGTCTTAATCCTACCCTTCACGTTGTCTTTCTCCGTGAGGAGTAGCTCCTCAGCATCATCGCCCAACAGTGGCAAGTATTCACCAGCCTGCTCCGTGCGCAGATCCAAGTCGAACCATTCGTCGACATTCTCCGAGTCCGATGACGGAAGACCCTGGAAAACAATACAGATGATGGTTTTTCCTGGGCCGGCATAGTGACGGCGACCTCCACGGTGCTCGCCAAATCATCATAAAAAAGGTCTGCCGTCCTGGGGTAGTACCACCACTTTCGAATGTAACACTCGTGAAGTGACCTTGTCGCGTTTCGGGAACAGTTTGAAAGTAGCCAGGTATAACGCGATAGCCGGCATAGAGGAGGTGACTGCTACCTATAGAGAATAGAGATTTCTCTGTAGTAGCAGTTGTTTCCGTTGCTACAACAGGCGGAATGCTGTTTTTTATAGTAGACCATTATTCTTATAGTCTCGTCTCGTCAAGCTGGCGACTGCCGTCTGTAGAAGTTAATGTCTAGTAGCAGTTGTTTATGAAAAAAAAAAACGAAAACTTACATCATAGAAGCTATAATCGTCCTCGTCGTCTGTTCCGCAATCACTGAGCACTTCTTCGTCCATCATCTCCGGCTTACGTATCATCTGTTCACCATCGGACACCGAAGCGACATCGGAATGCACCAATTTCTGATCATATTATTAATAATATTATTTCTGGACCCACTTAATACCTAATAGTGTGTTAACAAAACAATATTCTAAAATAATATCTTATTCTTTCTGAAATCAACTTTATTCACGACCACTCGAGATCAGTCCCTTGACACCAATTAAAACCCCCGCCATAGAGGATAAAGCACCTCTATAGTCTACGCCCGTTACGTGAGCTCTATGTCCCGAGTGTTTGGCGCGCTTTTGCCCGGGAAGGTTGCGGTGTTTTTTTATCCCTTTCCTTGATTAGTTTAGTGGTTATTATTGTGTAAAATTGGTGTTATTTTGCGTAATTTAATGCTGCGCTTGTGAGTAATTGTGGAAACATTAAAATTCACTCTATATGAGGCAACGGAAGCGGTTTTTTTGTGGTTATCCCACGCCGTGAAAACGCTCATATTGCGACGTGACCGGGTGAATTGCCGCCAAATGCTCCAAGAAAGCGTCAAATTGTAAAACACCATTGCAATTTGATGTAAAAACTTCAAGAATTTACTACAAATGAGATATATATTATATTACTGAAGACATGGCTGTATGGGCTTTGTTCCCTTTGCCTTCCCAGAAAGGGAGAATTAACAAAAAAAAAGCTCTATGTCCCTCTCCTCCACGTTTGTCTTTGAAAGTCTTGGCCTCGTTTCTCCGGTACTAATAGTCGTTGCCTTCCTTATTATTTTACAGCGACAACATTTCATTAATTAATTGTAATTATATCAACACATCATTTACCAATCAATAAACAATGTTTAATTACATAAACAAACAGATATCATCAATTATTAAAGCATCAGAAGGCCGGTTAAAGTAGTTTTAACTATTACTTTAACCTTAACCGTAACCAGCGAATCTTGGCTGGTTAAAGTTAAAATAATCGTCAAACCAATGTCGCTAACGTGAAATGTATGAAAAGCAGCCAAATATGTTTTTCTATTATTTTTCGAGATCGGCCACCCTTTTAACGATAACAATATGAATTTACACGATATTGCAACGCGCGTGGAGTAAATGTAAACGTTTAACGGTCGTCGTCGCCGTAAAAGTAACAGTTAAAGTTACTTTAACGGGCCTTGTGGTGCAAACGGACCCTAAATATATTGCTGTTAGTCTTTAGAGTATCTTAATGAACTCACATCATCGAGGTCAAAGTCATCATCCTCGAGGAACTCCGTCTCATTTATTTCCTCATCGCAACTGTCCACCTTCTTCTCTTTATGTATGAGTTGACGCTTCAGTTCACGAACCGTCGTACATTTGTTATTGTCTGAGAATAAATCAGAAATTGAGAAAACCTCGAACCTGTTTGAAAGTAGCCAGGTATACGTGCACTGTCAATCTAGATGGTACATGCTCGTCTACTCAAGCCAGCATAGTGGAGGCGACCGCTACACGCACAGGTTTATCTGTAGTAGCAGTTGTTTCCGTTCATGGAGCGCACTCTAGCTTTACATCAGGCGGAGTGTTGTCACATGCCGAGCTACAATAATAATAAAATCTATAGTAATAAGAATTACCTTTGTTTGTGCTAATGATGTTAGTTATTGCATTGTTCTTTTTTTTACTCATTTTATTCTTAATTTCATCGCCTGAACGCTGAAAATAATTTAAAAATAAGTTGAGCTAGAAGAATTATCATCATCAGAGAAGCACCATCCGTTTATGGTCCAAGAGAAAACCATATTTGGCTTCTTTTCATACATTTGATGTTAGCAACATTGGTTTGACGATTACTTTAACTTTAACCAAGCCAAGATTCGCTGGTTACGGTTAAGGTTAAAGTAACCGTCAAAAATGACAGGCGCGACGATGGTGCAACACGTGGGGAGTAAACATAAACCATAATGTAAACGGTTAAAGTAAACGTAAAAGTAATAGTTAAAGTTACATTAACCGGCCTTCTGGTGGAAACGACCCTTAAAAAATTAATTTTCTTTTTAACGACATTCTAACAATTTGCCATTGTCAAAGTAAATATTTGCATCAAGGTAATTATCATTGTGCATCATTATGGGTCATTAATTCATCACACTAACCTATTTAAGTCAAGTCCAGTTTCAGTCAAGTCAAAAATTGCTCCAGTAAAGTGGTAGAATCTTTACTGAAACTTCCTACAGAGTTTTGGAGGGAAAATGGAAACAAAGGTTCTCTTCTTTTGTATTGTTTGCCCACACACACTCACGCACGTTCACGAACACTCAATGGTTAATAATCCACCATTATTACACATTAACACTCGAAGAACACACAAGTTTAGGGAAATAAATCAAGACAGACAACCTGACGTCTCAAGATTGCCGCCAAAACTGCTAAAAATATCTTTATACTAAAAGAAACTCATTATAACGGGAGTAGTGCGCACATTCGTCTCTTCAAGCCGGCATAGCGGAGGCGACTGCTGCCTGCTGAAATTTCACTGTAATAGCAGTCGTTTCCGCACTCTAGCTTTACATCAGGCGGAGTGTTGTCATATTCCGAGCTACAGTACAAAAATAATTAAAATCTACCTCATTATGTTGCTTGTTTCCATTAACCTCCTGTCTCTTTCTCTTATGAATGTTAGGATTTGATGTGGTATGAACAATTCTTCTTCTCCCATCCTAATATGATAAAAAATGTAGAAAAAACCACTTCATAATATTGTTACTGTAAAGCTAGAGTGCGGTATGTGGACGGAAACAACTGCTACTATACAGAGAAATCTCTACAAGCAGCAGTCACCTCCGTTATGCCGGCTTCAGGAGACGAATTATCACCATCTAGAGTTCTCACAATACTTGGCTACTTTCAAACTGCTCCCGAAAGGTCTAGACTAATGAGTGGTAGGCAGACTGATGATGGTTATTAGCCCAGTCTGCTGTGTTGGGGTAGTACCACTACTTTCGAATTACACACCCATTAAGTTGCATTGTCACGTTTGGGGAACAATCTCAATGGTGCATGCTCGTCTCCTCAAGCCGGCATAATGGAGGCGACTGCTGCCCGCACAGGTTCCTCTGTGGTAGCAGTTGTTTCCATTCATGGACCGCACTCTAGCTTAACATCAGGTGGAGTGTTGTCACATGCCGAGTTGTAATAAAAAAAAAACTGGACTAATAACCATCATAAGTCTGTAATTTTTTTTATTACCTTTGATACGTCATCATCACCATCATCATCATCGTCTGATTCATAATTTGTCTTGTTATTATTTTGTTTTTTCTTTAAAACATGTTTCTTAGGTGCCGTCCCGTCTTCACCTAACATTCTCTGAAATAAGAAATTGCACCTTATTGAGACGCAGTGTGCACTGTCAACCTGAATATCTGGACGGTGCACATTTGTCTCCTTAAGCCTGCATAGCACTTCCGTGCAAACTACTCCGACTAAGTAGGCAAAAGCTGCGTGTTATGGTTGGGGTCACAGGTACTACCACAATATAAATGTTACAGACAGCCCTCTGTGCAGAGGATGTCTGGAACAGGAGGAAATGGTGCAACACGTGCATCTGGAATGCAGCAGCGTTGAGGCACCGAGGAAATTCCTGAGGACAGCGTCAATACTCCCTGAGGCGTGCCGGAACGTCGATGGCAGTCATGCAGGAGATAGGATGGCTTGTATAAGTACGGCAGGACGCACCAGGGTGGGTCTGCGTGCGGAAACCCTCCGGAAAATCAAGAATCGGCCGTGGTCTAGCGGTAAGATGCGTGAACTCACAATCAATGAGACCCGTGTTCGAACCTCGCTAATTCTGACTGGTACCAATGTAACTTTGTTATATGTACTTTGGTCGCTCAGTGCCTATAGGCACTATTAAAGAGTGGTAGGCAGACTGATGATGGTTATTAGTCCAGTCTGCCGTCCTGGGGTAGTACCACCACTTTCGAATTACACACCCGTGAAGTGACCTTGTCGCGTTTCGGGAATAGTTTGAAAGTAGTCAGGTATAAAAGAGGAGTGTGGACTGTCAATCTGGATGGTACATGTTCGTCTCCTCAAGCCGGCATAGTGGAGGCGACTGCTGCCCGCACAGGTTTACCTGTAGTAGCAGTTGTTTCCATTCATGGACCGCAC
Organism: Tinea pellionella; assembly: GCA_948150575.1. Taxonomy (NCBI): domain Eukaryota; kingdom Metazoa; phylum Arthropoda; class Insecta; order Lepidoptera; family Tineidae; genus Tinea; species Tinea pellionella. The sequence goes on from OX411272.1 coordinate 3,808,528, forward strand.
TCTAGCTTTACATCAGGCGGAGTGTTGTCACATGCCGAGGTACAATAAAAAACAAAAAAAAAAGAGTCAAGACTCACCAATAGCTCGTCAGTATCATTGCCGTCATCTTTTTCACCTTCCTTATCATCTTTAGTGACGACGGCGTCTTCTGTAGAATCGTTTCTAATGAGGAATTCGTCCAATTCATCAATGGTGGCTTTCATTTTAATTTGCAACTCTTCATTGTTCTCCATTTGTTTTGTCAGTAAATCTATGTCACTTATGACGCTGCCTTGTGACGACTGAACGCATATAGCCGAATCTATTTGACTCAAGTCTTCCATACTACGATTTTCATCCTGCAGAATACAATTAAGTAGCCGGATATTACAAGAGGGCGTTTATAGAAGTGTGTCGAGATATTAAGGTCTTCTTGGGAGATATAGGGGCTGCAGTGATGTGGACCACCTAATGCACGGGCCAACGAGTCTACAAATAATCTACCTAGATCTACAGATGCTATTAAACATTTAAAGTTTTTCTTTTATTGTAGCTCGGCATGTGACAACACTCCGCCTGATGTAAAGCTAGAGTGCGGTCCATGAATGGAAACAACTGCTACTACAGAGAAACCTGTACAGGTAGCAGTCACCTCCACTATGCCGGCTTGAAGAGACGAGTATGTACCATCCAGATTGACAGTGCACACTCCTCTCGTTATACCTGGCTACTTTCAAACTGCTCCCGAAACGCGACAAGGTCACTTCACGGGTGTTACATTCGAAAGTGGTGGTACCACCCCAACACGGCAGACTGGGCGAATAACCATCATCAGTGTCTACCACTCTTAAAAGATCTACAGATGCTATTAAAATTTTAAAGAACTGAGTGTTCTGAACATCTGTGTATAGAAAAGAACAAGAAACTTCCATTCGCCTAAGAGAAATGGGCCCACAATTTTTTTCTCCAGATTGTCATTTATTTTGTACAAAAATAAATCTTCATTCTTTGTCACCTTTTGTTTCAACTTTTTTTTATCTGGGTTATCGAGTAATTAGATTATCCCAATGTAACATGAGAAAAGATGACCGCAGTCACCTTTAGGTTCTGTGTCAGTTAGCATTTGAGTTGACGGCAACATTAACAAATCGTTTGAAGCGGCCTACGGTTTTTTCATGTCAGATGTATGAAGTTTGCACCCAGAGGCGGCTTTACCTATAGTGCAGGGCGCCGGGTCAAAAGGGGCGCCGAGCACCCTCTAATCTAATGCGACACCTCCAAAGACACTACTCATTTCCAGACATTATTTAAAATTGCACTATTTGCACCCGAATTTCTGTTTGAAAATATAACTGTAAGTATTCCATTTTCACCCCGCTCCTACTAGAGGGCGCCATTGTACTGGTTGCACACGGGCGCCACAAGGACTAGAGCCGCCGCTGTTTGCACCTCTAGTTTGTATCTCTATGGTTAAATGTTTTAATAATTGATGGTATCTGTTTTTTATGTAATTAAACCTTGTCTATTGATAAGTAAACGATGTGTTGATATAATTGAAACCAATTAACGAAAAAAAGTGTAAAAAAGTTTTGTTTACAAACTGTTAGGCATCAAGTGGGCTTAAATATGGGCATTGTCCTTTGATGCCCGTAATGTTTTTTCTTTATATTATATACACTATATAGTTACCATTAAAGGTAGTTCATCATCTGTAAGCACATCTCCCGTTAACCACTGGCTTGGATCGACATCTCTACCCAACATTTTCTGAAAAAAAGCCGCACAGAAAGAAAATTACTACAATTTATACATATCTTCGAAGCGTACCCGTCCACTGACTCTAATAAAATAAAATTTAAACAGTGCAAATGATAAAAAAACCATTTTATATAAAACTAAAAATCCAACAAAGAAATAACAAACCTCCATCTTGTCAATCTTAATAGATTGTTGTGTATTATTGGGCATCTTAGTTTCACGTTAATTGAGTTGTAAATTAGTATTTTTTTAAGTAATTAAAACGCCTTTCAAACGAAATAACCTCAAACAGACCAAATCAAAATAATCAATACAAATATACTTTGACATTTGTAGTGTTGTCTTTATTTAACAAATAAAAATGTTATCGATAAAAAGCGTAGATAAAGTATTAAATTAAGAATTTAAACAAAAACATACTTTATTAGGCTTGCTATAAAGTAGTTTATTTTATCTGATTTGCTAAAAATTATCATGATTATTTGAATTAAAATTTTCGCATCGAAACTTTCGAATGTAACACCCGTGAAGTGATCTTGTCGCGTTTAAAAGTAGTCAGGTATAGCGAGAGTGTACACTCTCAGTCTATATTGTGCATACTCGTCTCCTTAAGCCGGCATAGCGGAGGCGACTGCAGGCCGTAGAGATTTATCTGTAGTAGCAGTTGTTTCCTTTCATGGACCGTAATCGCAGACCCGAAAATAATAGGAAATAAAACACAGTTTCTATTTGCAACTTTATTTTGCTATTTTGTTACACTACATTTAAAACTAAATGTTTATACTACGGTGTATATGGATATAGTTTGTTGTTCTGCATTTTTCTTCCTAAAATTATTTCCATTATTAAAATTAAAATTGATATTCCACCTGAAAAATACAATAATAAACATCAGTCAGTGTTGGGGTCATATCACCACTGTCACACACTGTCACTCAAGTGATATCGAAGCGTCAAATCCCATACATTTTGTTTACGATTCGATTAAGCGACAACTGCTTTTGACTTTAGCCCCTAGTCGCATTTTGGAATCAATTTGAGTTCGGTGATGATCACTGATGATAGTTATCAGCCCAGTCTGCCGTCCTGGGGCAGTACCACCACTTTCGGATGTAACACATGTGAAGTGACCTTGTCGCGTTCCGGTAGCAGTTTGGAAGTAGCCAGGTATAACGAGAGAAGTGGCACTGTCAATTTTTGGCATGTTCGTCTCATCAAGTCAGTATAGCGTAAGCGACTGCTGCCTGCAGAAATTAGTCGAAGTGGTTCGAAATAGGCCTAATTTATTTTATTTATTTATTTATTTGGTCCTGAGTACAAGATGCACTGCCATTGAAACTAGTCTGCCGACTGCATCTCCAATGGCAGTGCTCGACCTAAACTTAAAATTAATTAAAATTAATTAGCTGTAGTGTGTGTATGTATGTGTATGCGAGTGTGGGTGTATGTGCGGTCCTCTCAGTGTGTAGTATGTGTTGAAATATTAAATACAAATAAAACCATTTTCTTCTAGTTATACTTTTATTTCTGTTGCTTTACTCATTTACTTTCACAATAAAACAATTATCCATATCTTTAACCACGAGCAATCACACTTTCTTTCCTACATTTTTACAAAGAACACACACCATAGATCACCGACCATACTAACAACACTTTTTATGTCAAAGACTAAATAATACCTTTTTAAAATATAAAAATCATTCTTTCAACACACCTCCTTGATTTTTATATTTCAATAACTCTACTGTTCTATTTACCCAAATAACATAACATTTCGCAATACCTTATCATTACTTTAAACAAAAAATATTTCTTCTTTCAAACAATTTTCAAATTATCATTTTTAACTCCTAAAAGATATCTAAACTTCTGAAATTTTACTTTACATAGAGACTTTGTAAAGATATCAGCAATCTGATCATCTGTACAAATCTTTTCAACACTAATTAAACCTTTCTTTTCATAATCATGAACAAAATGATAACTAATATCAATATGCTTAGAATTCTTAGAAAACTTTCCATTTTTAGTTAACATTATCGCACCACTATTATCCTCATATATTTTAATACTATTTTTCACAATTACACCAACATCACTTAAAACTCCTTTTATTGGTAACACCTCCTCAACCGAATCAGCAAGAGCATAATATTCAGCATGTGTAGATGCTCTAGAAACAATTTTTTGCTTTTGGGATTTCCACAATACAACATTTCCAAATACTCTAATTACAATTCCAGTAGTTGATTTTCTATCAATGATATCAGCTGCCCAATCAGCGTCTACATAAGCATCCACTTTTTCATCACATCCTGTTTCATAATTTAACTTCAAATTCCGAGTGTGATATATATATTTTAGTATACGTAATGCATATTTGTAATGCGTATCATCATAACAGTTCTGAAATCTACTCAAATAATTCACAGAGTAGGATATATCCGGGCGCGTCCCATTTGCTACATACAATAAAGCACCAATCAGGTTTCTGTATTTTAATTTTTCATTTACCACTTTAGCCGGCTCCAATTTTAAATTTATTTCCATAGGTGTTTCAAACATTTTTGACTCTTTAATATTATATTTTTCGGCTAAACTTTCTATATACTTTTCTTGACTTAACTTCATCTTCTTTTCAGCAACACGAGCTTTATACTTTCCATTTGACTTTATTCTATATATCCACTTAACTTCAATTATTTTCTTATCTGCAGGTTCATCAACTGTCATCCATGTTCCGTTTTCTTCTAAACTATTTATCTCTTCATCCATTGCCTTTTGCCATTTTTTACTTTCTGAACTATTCATTGCATCTTCAAAAACTTCAGGTACACACACATTACTGTAATTTACATACACAACATGATCATCATATTTAGCTGGTAGTCTTCTCATTCTTTGCGGTCTTCCTGTTTCATTGCCTACTTCAGTTTCTTTCCTTATTACACTTTCTACCTCTTCATTTAATTTTTCTTCTTCTGTATCTATATTTTTTTCTTTTTCCTGATCATTTTCCTTTTCTTCAATATCATCAGCATCGTTAATCTTCATAAATCTTGCTGTTTCATCTACAAATCTCACATGTCGACTTATTATTATTCTTCCTTCTACTAAGATTCTGTAACCCATATCTGTGTATCCCACTAATATTCCTTTCTCAGCTCTTGGATTTAGTTTTGATATTCTACGTTCTTCGGGAATCCTCACAAATGCTGTACTACCATATATTTTTAACTTCCTTACATCAGGTTTTCTTTTAAACAATATTTCATATGGCGTCTTCTTTACTATTGTATTAGTTAGTAATCTATTTCCTAAATATGCAGCAGTTTTAACACATTCAGGCCAATAACATTTTTCAATCTTTGCCTCAGCTAACAAACAACGAGCTTTTTCTACAATAGTTCTATTGTATCTTTCTGCAACACCATTTAATTCATGTGTATAAGGAGGAGCTGGATTTAAATATATTCCTTTATTTTTCGCAAGGTTATAAAAATCTCTATTTATGTATTCTTTACCATTATCGCATCTAATTTCTTTTACATGTTTTCCTGTCTGATTATGCATAAACTTTATATACTGATAGAAACAACCAAACACTTCACTTTTATTATTAACACAATAAACAACAGCATACCTACTAAAATCATCAATAAAACTCACAAAATATCTTTCACCTGTATACCCTGTAGGATTAATTGGACCATGAACATCCGTATGTATAATTTCTAAAATATCATTTGCTCTTCGTCTATTATTTTCATAAGGTAAGTTGCACATTTTACTCGATAAACATATTTCACACTGCACATATTCACTTTCTATTTTATTAGGTAAACCAAACAATAACTTATTTTCACACATTCTTTTTAAATTATTAAAATTAGTATGACCAAGAATTCTATGCCATTTTTCTTTATTAGTCATTTGAGCGATACTCACATGAGACAGTAAATTTTTATTTTCATAATATACTTTACCTATTAACTTATATAACTTATTTTCCTTAAAAGCAATTGCAGCTAACTTATTTTTTGAATTATATATGTCTGCACAATTCTTATTAAAAATGATTACATTATTATTACTTACTATACTTGAAACGCTTATTAAATTTTTTGTCATTGATGGAACATAGTAAACATCGTATATAGTTGTTTTTGACCATTCACCATTTACCTCATACCATGTCACTATATCCCCAATTTTGTTAGATTTTAATGAGTAACCATCGCCTACTTTGATATTAACTGAATGCTCTAATGTTTTTGATCTACAAAAATATTTATCATTATTAACGATGTGATCAGTACAACCACTGTCTAATATCCAACATAATACATCACTATTTTTGATATCATTATCGCACACCTGTGATGTCGTCGCTTGCATACTAAAACTCATCGCATCATCCAATGTAGAATTTCCTGCACACTTGTACTTATCTTTCTCTCTTCCTCTATAACTCCCTCTATAGTTTCCTCTTTGATTATTTCCTCGATTATTATTACTTCCTCTCCAATTTGTAAACTTTTGGTTCCGGTAACCTCTTTGAACATACTCCTTTTTACAGTCCTTCTGCATATGACCTTTTTCATTACATTTATAACAAATTATATTTTTATTTACACCATACGTACTTGGTTGAACATTAAAAGATTGTAGATTTACATTATTTATATCTTTCTTCTTATATTCTAAACATAACTTCGACTTCACATATTCCACTGACTTTTCTTTGTCAGGTAAGGCGTCAACCACATCAACAATATGCCCACAACTTTCTGGCAAACACAATAACAAATAATTCAACTTGTCGTTTATAGATACCTCTTCACCAGCACTTTTTAACTCATTTATTTGTTTTTCAAAAACGTTAAAGAATTCTGACGGATTTTCGTTTTCTTTCATTTTCAACTCCAATAATTTTCTCTTGCACAATAATTTATTTGCACTACTTTTAATCAAATACGTGTCGTCTAATTTGCTAATCATTCCTCTCGCCGTACTTTCATTTATTATTATTTCCAACTGGTTATTGTTAATACTATTCACGATAAAATTCCTTGCCTTTATATCCATTTTCTTCCATTCTTCATCTGTATATTTTTCTGGTCTTTTTTCATTTTGAACCACCTCCAAACATCCTTTCATTTCTAAGAACAGCTCCAATCTAAATTTATAATTTTTATAATTCGTTCCATCAAAAACTCGCAACTTGTATTCATCGTTATCCGCCATTTTGCGCTCTTTGTTCTTTGTTCACAAATATTGCCCCAATATTAGCCAACCGCGTTCTGCTACCATGTTGAAATATTAAATACAAATAAAACCATTTTCTTCTAGTTATACTTTTATTTCTGTTGCTTTACTCATTTACTTTCACAATAAAACAATTATCCATATCTTTAACCACGAGCAATCACACTTTCTTTCCTACATTTTTACAAAGAACACACACCATAGATCACCGACCATACTAACAACACTTTTTATGTCAAAGACTAAATAATACCTTTTTAAAATATAAAAATCATTCTTTCAACAGTATGAAATGTGAATGGGGTGTATGTGAGAGGGTGTGTAATATAAAACTATTTTACGGCGCTCAGCAGTTCCTCAGTTTCCTCGTAATTTCGTGACAACAGATAATTACTCACAATACTTTTACACCTGTGGTCATTGAGATTAATTAACTTAACTAAAAATTAACTTACATATAGTTGCAAGTAATTCAAGTGCAGGATAGAATTGATCAGCGACCGGTCGAGGTCTTGAAGAGTGTTCTGGAGGACAGCGAGGTCGCTTTATGAACCATTTCTCCATCAGGTAAGACTGGACACCACGTTCGTATTGTATCAGCATACTGTAGAAAATGTGTGCGTATGTAATGTATATAATTACGCTATGAATGAAGCTAACTTCACTTGACAGATGTCAAATTATCTTCAAATAGGGGTCTAAAGTGAAAAGCAGCCGTGGTCTAGCGGTAAGACGCGTGAACTCACGATCGATGAGACCCTAGTTCGAACCTCGCTAATTCTGACCAATGTAACTTTGTTATATGTACTTTGGTCGCTCAGTGATGATGATGGTTATTTGTCCAGTCTGCCGTCCTGGGGTAGTACCACCACTTTCGAATTACACACCCGTGAAGTGACCTTGTCGCGTTTCGGGAAAAGTTTCAAAGTAGCCAGGTATAACGAGAGGAGTGTGCACTGTCAATAGATGGTACATGCTCGTCTCAACAAGCCGGCATAGTGGAGGCGACTGCTGCCCGCACAGGTTTCTCTGTAGTAGCAGTTGTTTCCATTCATGGACCGCACTCTAGCTTTACATCAGGCGGATTGTTGTCACATGCCGAGCTACAATAAAAAAAAACCTCAAGTCACAGTTGTCACTTGATCGAATCGACAACAAAATATGTGGAATTTAACGTTTCACTGTCACCCAAATGATAACAAAATGTCAAATATATTATCAAGAAGTCATTACAGCACTGATATCAGCACAGTACACATTGTTACAACTTTAATACTTGAATTAGGTTTATGTCTATATTTATAAGTTATTGTTTTATATTTTTTTATTATTTTTGTTTTTGTTTCTCTTGTGTTTGTTTATTTTTTTATACATCTTTTTTCTCTTTGCTTCACCGTTGTCGGACTTGCATTAAATTTTTATTCATTATTGTTAATACTTTCTCGGCACTATTGGTCTACTTGGCATGTAATTGGGGAGGTGTATCTGGTGACAGCTATCTTTTTTACATATTTTTTAGATAATATAGATTAATTTAGTCGACACGTGTTTCTGGAAAACTTTTGTAATTGCTTTGTTCTTTTTTTTTATTAATTTTTAACCGACTTCCAAAAAGGAGGAGGTTATATGTTCGTCGCGTATGTTTTTTTTTTTATGTATGTTCATCGATTTTTTCTAAACGACTTAACCGATTTCAATAATTTAAATTGTACTGTGTTAAGCTGCATCCCATAGTGGTCCCATATATTTTTCTAAGATGCACAGTGTGCAGTTTTTTAGTAAAACGGGAATAAAAGTCAAATTGTAAAAATTTTTTGCTCCGATTTACTTGAAATTTGGCATACATACTTCACAAAATAAATAATGAAACACGTGTTTCAGTATTTCTCGAAATTCAACCCCTAAGGGGGTGAAATGGGGCAAAATGGGTTGAATTTTTTTTTTGTCAGAATTACTTGAAATTTGGCATACATACTTTACAAAATAAATAATGAAACACGTGTTTCAGTATTTCTTAAAATTCAACCCCTAAGGGGGTGAAACGGGGCAAAATGGGTTGAATTTTTTTTTAGTCAGAATTACTTGAAATTTGGCATACATACTTAACAACATAAATAATGAAATACGTGTATCAGCATTTCTTGAAATTCAACCCCTAAAGGGGTGAAACGGGGTAAAATTGTATGAATATTTTTAAATCGGATTTACTTGAAACAGCAGAAATGCATTACCACATTAACAATGAAACTTGCGTTTCAACCCCGAAGGGGGTGAAACGAGGTGAAAAAATCAATATTTTTTAGTGACAAAATACATAATAAATTATGCTCTACAATATAAACAATTATATATTAACTTGGATAAAATGGGTTGGATTTTTGCCGGATTTACTTAATTCTTAGTATATTTGGTCTACACACAGCAAAAAAAAAAAAAGAAACATGTATTTCAATTATATATCATGTAATTTGTATTTTGTTTTGTGTACTTAATAAAGAATTTTTATTTTATTTTTATTTATTTATTTATTTCAGCATTTCCCGAAATTCAATCTGAAAGGGGGTGAAAGGGGTTGTACGAGTTTCTTTTTTATTAGATTTATTTAATTTGAATTACGATTAGTATTTGTACGTTTATTAGGGAGTTTTTGCTGTTTTTGGTCCGCTACCCTAAAAATGGAAAAATAAAAAACCTTTTCAAAAAAAAGTTGAACCGACTTCAATAAACACTAAAAGCACTCAAAAGTGTAAAATAATTTTTAGCAAGAGTATCTACACACAAAGTAATAAACATAAACACTAATAGGTGTTTATTATGTACAAATTAACTGTCTACATACCTACCACATTTTTGGAGTAGGTGCCAAGCTATACCAATTCAAAATTTCAGGATAGGAACACTTGGATATCTTCCTAGATATCAAGTATATCTATAAACGTTTGCTTGGCACCTACTCCAAAAATATGGTAGGTATGTAGACAATTAATTTGTACATAATAAACACCTATTAGTGTTTATGTTTATTACTTTGTGTGTAGATACTCTTGCTAAAAATTATTTTACACTTTTGAGTGCTTTTAGTGTTTATTGAAGTCGGTTCAACTTTTTTTTGAAAAGGTTTTTTATTAAAAATTGCGATCGTAATATTGCAAACCTGAGGTTTCGTTCGGAACTAAACCATTGCCAATGAACAAAAAAAAAATCGTTTGTCAAAAGTTCAAACAAACTTTTGATTTTTAAAAGTTCCTGGTAATTAAAACATCGTGTTTATAGTGTAGTTTTGTTTTAAAAATTACAATAGTTATTCGTATAAAACACTGTTATTGTTAGGAAACACAAACAAAAGATATTTGACAAACTTGTGAGGCGACAACCATAGACAACAAAATAATCTACAAAACTGTTAGGTTGGTACTTTGTATTCTATCTTGTCAAACTGTACGAAAGTCGAAGTGAAGGGTCGAAGACGGTCATTACAGTTTTTCAAATATCTTTGCGATTTTTAAGTATTTTCAGACGAGAATCAAAAAATTCTTCTAATTGAAGTAATATCTTGAAATGGTTTTCGATTCACCATGTGATAGCTTTTTTGGACCTTGCCCATTCTTTTATTTTGTAAACATTTTTTTTTTGATGACTGTTTGTTGCCAAAATAAAATAAATAAATATGACAGAACGGGCGAGAGCGGTCCAAAGCTTCTATCCTCCATTTTTGGTCGATAACTAAGCAAATATGCTGAAACACGACAGTTCCTCCGGACAAACAACGTGTCCGCCGCGTGACGTGTTTTCAGAGACTCTGTCAAAGCGTAACGACGCTTTTGTTTCATATTGAGTTAGTGCTTGTACTCATGACCACGTATTCATTTTGTTCCAAGTTAGTTTCCATAATCGTTCAAATTAGAGTCCGTATTCATGACCGTTCCGACAAATAAATAAATCCCATACATTTTGTGTTCGATTCGATCGAGTGACAACTGTTAATTGGCTTTTGACTTTCGGCCCCCGATAGCTATGTTGTATTAAGCAAACAAAAATGTTTTAAAAAATTACGTACGATGTGGTAATATGCTGCCTGTAGGGTGAACCACGTCTGACTCGTGAATACAATCTCGTAAGAGGGTAGACTAATATCTCATCGACTTCGCAAATAACATCATCACCCCAATCACGCATCTCCTTGTAGGCGTACGCTGCGTTTGTCTGCACACATGTAGGTATTATTAAGTACTTCCCCCTATGCTAACCCTTAAATGCATGGCTTTTTGTTTTGAATCGATAAAATCGTATATTATAGGAACTTTGTCACAGATTACGTATTTAGGTTTAGGTAGTAGGTATGTATACTTTTGGCAACAATATGCATGGCCGGCCTAGCGGTAGACGCGTGAACTCATAATCGATGAGATCCGTGTTCGAACCTTACTAAAGACCGGTACCAATGTAACATTGTTATATGTACTTTGGTCGCTCATCGAAGAGTGGTAGGCAGACTGATGATGGTAATTTGTCCAGTCTGTCGTGTTGAGATACCCGTGAAGTCCCCCTTGTCGCGTTTCGGGAATAGTTCGAAAGTAGCCAGGTATAACGAGAGGAGTGTGCACTGTCAATCTAGATAGTGCATGCTCGTCTCCTCAAGCCGGCATAGTGGAGGCGACTGCTGCCCGCACAGGGTTCTCTGTAGTAGCAGTTGTTTCCATTCATGGACCGCACTCCAGCTTTACATCAGGCGGAGTGTTGTCACGTGCCGAGCTACAATAAAAAAAATACATGGCTATTTTCGTAGTGGTAAAACCCCAACACGGTAGACTGAGCTAATTAACCATCATCAGTCTGCCAACCAAAACACTTCTTGGGCCAAAAGTAAAATGGTGTATACCTGAAAAGCGAATCCACCTTTTCGGACCATTAACAGTCCTTCATCCACGTTCATATACGGCGGCCATTTGCCAGGCTTCATAAGTTTCTTGTTGTATAACTCGTTCACCTCCGCGAATGACATGTACTCCTGGTAAGTAATTTTCACTTATATGCCAGTAATATCATAGTTACTTACTGGGAGACCAAATTACACTGATATTATTAATGGACTGAGATTTATATCTCGGCACATGACAACACCACAATCGGCCGTGGTCTAGCGGTAAGACGCGTGAACTCACGATCGATGAGACCCGTGTTCGAACCTCGCTAATTCTGACCAATGTAACTTTGTTATATGTACTTTGGTCGCTCATTAAAGAGTGGTAGGCAGACTGATGATGGTTATAAGCCCAGTCTGCCACCACTTTCAAATGTAACATCAGTGAAGTGAATTTGTCGCGTTTCGGGAACAGTGCGGAAGTAGCCAGGTACGAGAGGGGTGTGCACTGTCAATCTAGATGGTGCATACTCGTCTCCTCAGGCCGGCATAGGGGAGACGACTGCCCGTAAAGGTTTTACTGTAGTAGCATTTGTTTCCGTTCATGGACCGCACTCTAGAAAAAAACTAAGCCTGATGTAAAGCTAGAGTGCGGTCCATGAACGGAAACAACTGCTACTACAGAAAAATTTCTACAGGCTGCAATCGCCTCCACTATGCTGGCTTGAGGAGACGTATGTGCATCATCAAGATTGACAATGCACACTCCTCTCGTTATAGACTGGACTAATAAAATAATAGATATTATTATAAACTTAAAATTGTACCTTAAAAAACATCCATTGGTAGGAGACAGCTTCAGCTCGAAAATGCAATCGACTTTTAACTAAATCTTTTACATTATTTATTTGTTTTGGCGGTTCCATTAGTATGGATCCGATCAGTGATGCGGAATAGAACTGTGTTATCATGTATCCAAACATTAACATTACAAATAGTAACGCCCGACCTGACCATAAACGTGGATTCTTTTCAGGACCTATGAGTCAAAGAATAGTGTTAGCGTGTCATGTGACAACACACTGCCTGATGTAAAGCTAGAGTGCGGTCCAAGAACGGAAACAACAGCAGTCGCCTCCACTATGCCGGCTTGAGGAGACGAGCATGCACCAGCTAAATTGACAGTGCAGATTCCTCTCGCTATACCTGGCTATTCCCGAAACGCGCACAAGGTGAGTCGAAAGTGGTGGTACTACCCCAACACGGCAGACTGGGATAAATAACCATCATCAGTCTGCCTACCACTCTTTAATGAGCGACCAAAGTACATATAACATTAGTCTAAATTAGTGAGGTTCGAACACGAGTCTCATCGATCGTGAGTTCACACGTCTCACCACGGCCGCTCTAATTTGTTATTATTTCTTTTTTATTAATTCAAAATCATACATTTAAGTGTTAAAACATAAAAGTCTACTCACCATCTTGATACAAGACACACACTAACGATATTATAAAATTGCTTACAGTTATATCTGTATTTTCTGAATTTTTGCCAATGAATTTTGACTGAAATTTACGGAACATTTACCGTTACAATCCGTAATAACATAAATAATTTATTACACAATTAGAATTTAAAAAAATTTTAGCGAACTGAAGACTATTATTATTAACACAATTCTAAAATGTATAGATTTTCTACAAGCGTTTTTAACCAATAAGAAATGAGTTGCTCAAAAAAAAGTTGTTTTTTTTTTGCATCTTTATTGATTGACATTATTGGTTTAATATCAACTACATAACATTATAGTACCATTATTTGTTCAAAGAAACACAAAACACCATCGAAATAACAAAAACAGGCAATGTAAATGCAACGACTGATATACGGCTGATGTCGTGAGGCCGCGCGAGGTCATTTAACTCGTAGTTGATAGCTTTGCGAGATTATTATGATATTGGGGATTGATTTATTTGAAAAATTAATAATAATAAAAAAAAACTTTTGAATAATCTTTTTTATTGGCAGAGTTACAAGTACTGTACTATGCGAGCCAACTAAGAATAGGACTGTCTACAGCCCGTTCACATTTATTTTACCTCTGACAGATGTCATTTTAATTTTCCGTTAGGTTGGCAGTACTTGCTATGAAGTGTATCGGTCGTTTCGTGCAGCTTCTCTATTATTCTATTGTTTCGGTGATTATTTAAGCTTAAAAGATGCCAAAAAGGATTCAAAGTAGCGGTAGAGAAATTGTACTGTCCGTGCGTGATTTTTGTGAAAGGGAAAAGGCTAATAAAGCCCCTCTAATCCCATTTGAAAATGTTCGTCAGCGTGTAGCTGCCATGACAGGTATGTAAAATAGTGCTACCAACAATTAATTTTTCCCCGTATTAGTGGTAGTTCGTAATGACGCAGTACAGTTTGTACTATCGACAACTGGGATTTTTCAAACTTCAGTCACTGTCGTGTATTAATACTTTCATTGTAATCTTAAATCTTACAATAACAACTAAAAGTTCCCAAGTTCAGTGATTTCATACGTAATTTGTTTTTAAAATGTACTTATTATTTATTTTTTTAAATCTTTTATTTTTATTATTTCAGGTATATCTGAGAAAACACAGATATTGTAGCTTGGAGACACAGATATTTAGACGTTTTGAGACAAAATCGTACTGAAGGCCGACCTGTCGTATTTCTTGATGAGACATATATACACGCTTCGTACTCCGTTAAAAAATGTTGGCAAACCGAGGATGAGGAAGGTGTCCTAAAAAGCGACTCTACTGGTGCGCGCTGGATTATTGTTCATGCAGGTGGTGAAATGGGTTTCATACCAAACGCGCAATTGATATTTAAATCACAATCAAAATCGGGAGATTATCATGACGACATGAACAAAACCAATTTTATGAAATGGTTAAAGGAGAAATTGATACCCAATTTACCGCCTAACAGTTTAATAGTTATGGACAATGCGCCTTATCATACTGTTACGGTAAATAAGGCACCAACAACAAACTCTTCTAAAGCCGATATGCAAAATTGGATCAAAAGTAAGGGATTATCTTATCTGCCTACTATGGTGAAAGCTCAACTTTCTGAAATTATAAAGGATCATAAAGAAGCTCCAATATACGAGGCTGACCAATTGCTTGAGTCTCATGGACATAAAGTGGCTAGATTACCACCATACCACTGTGACTTAAACGCCATAGAGTTTATGTGGAGCCTTTTAAAAAGGCGAGTAGCCAGTAAAAACGTAGGGCAGGAAGCAAGCAGCATTGTAAAATTAGCTGAAGAAGCATTCCGATCTATTACTGCGGAAGACTGGCAAAAGCAATGCGAACATGTACGTCACCTTGAAGATAAGTTCTATCAAACAGATGGATGTATGGATGCTGAAATTGATAAGTTTATCATAGAACTTAATGACGAGTCTGATACAGAATCAGACAGCACTTTTGAAGATTCAGGTTCATCTGATAGCGAGTTTTCTCCATTAGCTGTCCGCCTGGATCACTCTTATTCAAAATAAAATTAACGAAATTAAATTATATTGTATTAAATTACTCGTAAACACTTTAGGTACATATTTAAAGGTCTACCAATATTCAACTCTGTTTAAAATAAACTTAAATAAAGTTTGATTTTTAATAAACTTATAATACGGAATTATATTGAAATATTTAAAATAATTCGAACAGGGAAGTCGTGGAAACCAAATGTAGCAACACAGAGCTCAGGCTAGCCAACCTAATAGCTAGAGGTAAAATAACTGTGAACGGACTGTAGACGCCATTTTGTTCCGCAATTCGCACGTATTTCAACAGTTCATATAAGGTGTACAAAAAATTACAAACAAATAAACACATAAAATATAGTAAAAACCTCTCATTGAAGGTGTGAACTACGTTTTTATTTGCTAAATTAAAGAAGCAACGAGATTTATTTGAAGTTATTTGACATCTGTCAAGTGAAGTTAGCTGCAAGTCTAGTCCTATTTTAAGTTCGCTCAAATAGTATATGTTTTTATATATTTATAAAATGCGTATTTACCTCGATAATCATAATCGTCATAGTAACTAAAACAGCAATAATTGATATAGGTAATGCCACAAACCAACATTTCGCTTCTAATGGATAAACGAATAGAGCTAATGATGCCGTTGATGTTTGCGGTTGACGGAATATTACTGGAAATCTAGAAGAAAATATCGATAAACATAATATCGATGCTGTCACATCTCTATAATTAAAACTACAATAAAAAACATTGAGAGTTCCGGCGGGCATTAGATTATCTAAACTTGTGTGTTCTTCGAGTGTTAATGTGTGATAATGGTGGATTATTAACCATTACGTGTTCATAAACGCGCGTGAGTCTGTGTGGACAAAAAATTTCAAAGAAGAGAACGTGCGTTTTCATTTTCCCTTCAAACCTCCGTATCAAGTTTTAGTAAAGATTCTACCATTTTACTGACTCCACCTGACTGTTTAGTGTGATGTTTGAACGACCCGTAATGCACTAACATTATCTCGATGCAAAATATTTACTTTGACAATGGCAAATTGTTACAATGCCAAAGGAAAATAGTGATGGGCATACAATATAATAATCTATCGATACTATTTACATTCCAAAATTATAATCTCACCTTGCCATACAAGCATAAGCATTGACATCGCCAGCTCCTACTCTCACCTTCTTGAGCGCCATCGGAGACAAACTAAGATCAGCATTACCTTTAGTTAGAGCGCCGAGAACACCGGTCCACGAACCGTTTACGTACGCGCCCCATGTCTTTGTGTGTATTAACTGAATTCAAAGATTTATTACATTTTATTATAGAGTGGCTCGGCCATTTGGAAGAATGGATGAAAGGAAATTAACTAAAAATATTTATTGTGCGAGGGTGGATGGCAGTGGGCGCCCTAGGAAGACCTTGCTCAGCCAGATTGGTTAACTGCTCAGGAAGGATCATGCTCAACCGACATGCATGTGTTAGATATTTGTTATAAAATAGTGATAATAACGTCTTATCGCGGGACTTTCCCGTTGTAATTTACCCTAGCCAGTATGTTCATGTCTTAATTTATGACTAGATGGCACCACTGTTGTTTAAGAACGTTTGGTGGTTTGGCCGCGACACTACTAAAAAAAGAAAAGAGTTGACTTACTGCGATTTGGTCGAATAATCTTAGTTAGTATCGAGTTGTCAAGTCGTCTAACGTAGTAAAACAGTAATACCGAAAAGTAAGAAAACAAGTTGTGAATCATGGTTGAAGTGTATTGTTTAAATGTAATTATGTACTATGAGAGGAGTTTGAAACGTACAGACTTGTATTGACAATTATTATTGAGATAAGTATAAATTTCTATATTGTAGTTTAGACCCGTATAACCTATAAATATTGATAATATCACATGTTTTGATAATTATCATTTAATTGCAATACTTTAAAGAATTTAATGTAATTTATTTTCATAAGAATTGAATTGGCAAAGATGTCGAGTTTCTGGTGACTTCTTTCCTCGACTGAGCCGACCTGAAGTCACATGTATATGTATAAAACATAAAATATAAAGATTCAATATATGGAGTTAATGGAATACACTGAGTTTTTAATAATTCATTACCCCTCCCTCACCTCTCTCTTATACATATATAAAAATTATTTAATATCAGAAGTGGGATACGAGACACAATCGCTAACTTAATGGAAGTGTTTCAGAAAAGCTGCGTTTGAGATGGATCCAGGGAGTGTTTGAGGATGTTTTCAATGTAACTCGTAATGTTGTATCATCGGACCGTAAACAAGATGATGAGTCTCTTTCTATATTGATCCGGCAACAAATGACAATGGCGCGGTCTCTTGCTATCAGAATATCGAGGACTTTGGGAAAGAATTTAAACGAAGCAGCGTTACCATGGTCGGTAAAGCTGGATGGAGGCAGAACATGGTCCAACTGTATTACCGAATTTCGAAAATTCGTATTAGTAAATACCGATAATATATTATTAGTTATTGTATTATTCCAAGTATTGATGAAGGGCTGGAGTATAAAAATAAAAATAGATGAATAAGTAAACGAGGCATTGAATATTGCAGAGTTCACTATGATTTTAAACAAGTGTAAATTGTTTCTGAAAAAGTATTATATATTTAGCTAATTACATATCTAAAGAAGGTTTAAGTAAAAGTGAAATTTCTGCCTTTGTTCATTCTCCGGCACCTACTGAAAGAAAGCAAGTAAGGTTTCATATAAGATTTTGCATTACGAATATCTTGTATTACTACAATCTTAAGGATAATAAAAAAAAATGGGAGTGGGTTCGGAGCATAACTATGTTATTCAGTATTGGTTATCAAAACAATTACTAGCAATATAACCTTCTATTATTTAATGAAGTCCATAACAGATGCCAGTATTTTTAGTTACCGAGAGATATTACAAAATAATAACAAAAATAATAATCAACATAATTGCATATCATAGTAAACGAACAACTTCAGTTGAATCAATATATAGCGCTGGTTTTAGAAATATTTCATGTATATCTTCTGCGAAAAATTTTTTTTTTAAATTTTAACAGATTGCAAGGATATTAAATATGTAAAAAAAAAAAAATTAAAACTGAAAAGATTTATTTCCATGTGTCGGTGGATGGTGGGCTATTTACAAGATTTTTATTTCTAAATAATTTTAAAAAAAAAAGGCAAATATATGGGTCACGTTAGCTATGATAACACTAACCAAAATTCGTGAAATTTTTGGCTTCCTGAATGTCCGTTTTTGTAAGAAAATATTTATCACATTGATTCCATTCACACTTTCAATTCCATTTCCCATTCAGACCGTTCAAACTATCAAGTGATGGTTGTTAATATATTCCAATTGTGGTAGATCGATTCTCTTATGAAGTTTTGTATTTTAAGGAAATAAAAAAAAAAAAATGGTAATGAATTAAAATCTGTTATTCGAAAAAAAAAATTACTTAGTAGTAGTACACCATCGTTAATAATTACGGACCGGGGATCTTTTTTTTTTTTTTAAAAAAATAATTATTATGTAAGGACTGACTAACATGTTCAGTACTGTATGTCAAAATATGTCAGATTGGCCGAACGAATTATGAAAAGTACAAAAGTCTATTAATACAATGATTCAAATTCAAATTCATGTTCATGTTATTAGACAAGTAGGCTGATTTTCAGCACTTTTGTACGTCAAAATATTTAAAACATTATAAAATAATAACAAAAACAAAACAAAAGCAAAATAATAGTAGCTGCTGTAAAGAGGCGTTGTCAACTTATAAATAATAATAATTATTATTTCAATAATAATAATAATACAAAGATTCAGAAGTTAACAGGATTTTCAACTATCAGTTTTTTTTATTGGTGTGATTTGAACATTCCCTGTCTGCAGGCACATTAGATGATATATTAATGTACAAACTGATAGACTCGTAGCAAGTCAACGTTTAGCAAATTTTAGCTGACAAATTAAAAATAAAAAGGTTTGATTCTTTCAGACCTGATAATAAAAAGTTATCTATTGGCGATATAGTTTATGTACATCAAGATCATAGGCGTAATGACAAATTAAGTTTAAAATATACATATCTCTACGAAATTCATAACAACTTGTCAAATGATCGTTATGAAATGAAATGAAATATATTTATTTGCGGGAGAATTATTCAAGTGCTCTGTCTCTCGACATGCAAAAATACTTATAAATATACACACAAATTATAAAATAATGCTCTGAAAGGTAGCGTTGATTTAAGAAATATTACAGTAGCCAAAGATGAATTGAGATATTGGCCTGGCGAAAATAATTCTAATGTTCATAATTAAAATATGTGTCTGATTGATACTATAATAAAGTTTAAGTTTTATTATTTTAATAATTGTTATTACAGAATTTGTTTAAATGTAGAATATACTTGCTTATGGATGTATTTACTGTGCTGAATTAAATAATGACAGGAATAGGAATAATACAAATAATTATTAATGACACTATACTAAATATGTTTACAGGATTAGTAATATGTGAATGTAGCTGTATTAGATTCATGGTATTACAAAATTAGTATGTGAAATGTGAAAAATAGTTTGTGAAAGTACTATGTTTAATGTACAATTGGGTCATAGTATAAAAGTAATTATTATTATAAAAGGGAAACATAAAAATTACAGTTGATTGATATAACTATAATAAAGCGAAGTATATAATTTAAAAAATAATAATATTAATAAAAGAAAAAAAAAAAAGATAGAAAGAAAAGATAAAAGGTAAAGAAAAGATAAAAGGTAAAGAAAAGATAAAAGGTAAAGAAAAGATAAAAGGTAAAGAAAAGATAAAAGGTAAAGAAAAGATAAAAAGTAAAGAAAAGATAAAAAGTTAAAGAAAATATAAAAAGTAATCTGCTGGTCAGTGTCTGTGTTCATTTGGACTTCACGTACGGCAGGTGATGGAGTGAACACGAAAAGACAACTGGTACACTTAGGGACTCTGCTGGTCGGTTACTCTGTCTGTGTTCATTTGGTCTTCACTCGCAGCAGGTGATGGAATGGACATGAAAAGGCAGCTTAACTACTTAGAACTCTGCTGGTCGGTTACTCTGTCTGTGTTCATTTGGTCTTCACTCGCAGCAGGTGATGGAATGGACATGAAAAGGCAGCTTAACTACTTAGAACTCTGCTGGTCGGTTACTCTGTCTGTGTTCATTTGGTCTTCACTCGCAGCAGGTGATGGAATGGACATGAAAAGGCAGCTTAACTACTTAGAACTCTGCTGGTCGGTTACTCTGTCTGTGTTCATTTGGTCTTCACTCGCAGCAGGTGATGGAATGGACATGAAAAGGCAGCTTAACTACTTAGAACTCTGCTGGTCGGTTACTCTGTCTGTGTTCATTTGGTCTTCACTCGCAGCAGGTGATGGAATGAACATGAAAAGGCAGCTTAACTACTTAGAACTCTGCTGGTCGGTTACTCTGTCTGTGTTCATTTGGTCTTCACTCGCAGCAGGTGATGGAATGGACATGAAAAGGCAGCTTAACTAGTAAAAACTCTGCTGGTCAAATTAGGTGTTTGTTTGGTCTTCACGCGCAGCAGGTGATGGAACAAGCACAGGAAATTAAGAAATCATTAAAAATAAATAAATAATAATTGCCAAATATGATAATAATTACCAGATATGATAATAATTGCCAAATATGATAATAATTGCCAGATATGATAATAATTGCCAAATATGATAATAATTACTAAAAATGATAATAATTACCAAAATTATAATAATTACCAGATATGATAATAATTGCCAAATATGATAATAATTACCAGATATGATAATAATTACCAAAATTATAATAATTACCAGATATGATAATAATTGCCAAATATGATAATAATTACCAGATATGATAAGAATTGCCAGATATGATAATAATTACCAGATATGATAACAATTGCCAGATATGATAATAATTACTAGAAATTATAATAATTACCAAATATTATAATAATTACCAGATATGATAATAATTGCCAGATGTGATAATAATTGTCAAGTATGATAATAATTACCAATTATGATAATAATTACCAGATATGATAATAATTACCAGAAATGATAATAATTACCAGATATGATAATAGTTACCAGGAATGATAATAATTGCCAGAAATAATAATAATTGCCAGAAATGATAATAATTACTTGACATAATAATTACTGAGGTTTAGATATTGTCTATAGTCATGAAATGGCCGTGTTAGATAGAATATAATATGTTGAAATGTTTGTTTGTTGTATTTTGTACTTCGAGAACGAAGTACTTGTCAGTATGGCCGTGTTAGATATTTGTTATAAAATAGTGATAATAACGTCTTATCGCGGGACTTTCCCGTTGTAATTTACCCTAGCCAGTATGTTCATGTCTTAATTTATGACTAGATGGCACCACTGTTGTTTAAGAACGTTTGGTGGTTTGGCCGCGACACTACTAAAAAAAGAAAAGAGTTGACTTACTGCGATTTGGTCGAATAATCTTAGTTAGTATCGAGTTGTCAAGTCGTCTAACGTAGTAAAACAGTAATACCGAAAAGTAAGAAAACAAGTTGTGAATCATGGTTGAAGTGTATTGTTTAAATGTAATTATGTACTATGAGAGGAGTTTGAAACGTACAGACTTGTATTGACAATTATTATTGAGATAAGTATAAATTTCTATATTGTAGTTTAGACCCGTATAACCTATAAATATTGATAATATCACATGTTTTGATAATTATCATTTAATTGCAATACTTTAAAGAATTTAATGTAATTTATTTTCATAAGAATTGAATTGGCAAAGATGTCGAGTTTCTGGTGACTTCTTTCCTCGACTGAGCCGACCTGAAGTCACATGTATATGTATAAAACATAAAATATAAAGATTCAATATATGGAGTTAATGGAATACACTGAGTTTTTAATAATTCATTACCCCTCCCTCACCTCTCTCTTATACATATATAAAAATTATTTAATACATGCAAGAGGGGAGTAATTAATGTGGTCGAAAGAACAGTAGCTCTTGTTTTTGCCTACCTCAATGGGAACAAGATTATCTGGGCATTCCTGGGGTAGTACCACCACTTTTGGATGTAACCCCCGTGAAGTGAGCCCTTGTCACGTTTCGGGAGCAGTTAGAAAGTAGCCAGGTACACTATAAATCTATCGAAGGCGACTGCTACCTGTAGAAATTTCTCTTTAGTAGCAGTTGTTTCCGTTCATGGACCGCACTTTACATCAGGTGGAGTGTTGTCATATGCCGAGCTACAATTAAAAAAAACCTTCTGAAGCTCGACTCACCTTTATTTTAAACTGCATCATGTCAATCATGTAATCAAACATGGCAAAATACATCCGAGTGAAAGTATCTCTATGTACATTTTCCTTTGAGTAAATGTAACTTTCATAAGTGCCAATCTTAGGTTTATCTACGGTGCAATAAGCACCATTCAATGTAATCTCGTACTTCATAGCCCAACGTCTCCTTATCCAGTTATCATCCAAATATATCAACCATTTCTTATTTTTCATTTGACCGACGTTTTTCGCCGTCTTCTCTAATTCAGTAAATAGGTGATCGATATCATTGATTGAATAATTTTGTGTTGATTTTAATAACATTGGTTTTGGGTAGTCATTTTGTTGTAACATTCCATTTTGTTTATTGTATGTCCCAAAAAAGGTTATGTTTAATGGTGCACCTTTTTTGTAGCCTATATTAAAAGCGTCGTATGCCATCCATTGTCCTGAAATGTTTATAATACTGCGAGTACAAATCGTTGTCCTAATCTATGAGCGGAGATTACTGCAGCCGTAAACGTAGACAGTGAAACGTCAAATTGTATATATTTTGTTTTCGATTCTTAGCCCCCTTGTGTGGAGTAATATCAATAATTTCTTAATATTTTTTAAATTCTGACCGGTACCAATGTAACTTTGTTATATGTACTTTGATCGCTCATTAAAGAGTGGTAGGCAGACTGATGATGGTTATAAGCCCAGTCTGCCGTCCTGGGGCAGTACCGCCACTTTCGAATGTAACACTCGTGAAGTGACCTTGTCGCGTTTCGGGAATAGTTTGAAAGTAGCCAGATAGAACGAGAGGAGTGTGCACTGTCAATCTGGATGGTGCATGCTCGTCTCTTCAAGCCGGCATAGTGGAGGCGACTGCTGCCCGTAGAGACTTCTCTGTAGTAGCAGTTGTTTCCGTTCATGGACCGCACTCTAGCTTTACATCAGGCGGAGTGTTGTCACATGCCGAGCTATAATAAAAAAAAATACTACAGTCTACAAGGAAATACCTACTCACCTTTTAGTCCCTTAACTATTATGATCAAATTAGTATCTATGTTAAGATTAGTTGTTCTTAGATCGTTTATAGTGGTCGCAGGAGAACTTGTGAACACTGTCCACAGACGTATGTCATCAAATAAGGAAAGAGTTGACGCCTATAACAAAAACTAATTACTAACCACTAACTTTTGACTGTCGAGCTTCTTGTGGCCGTGAAATTGGGGTTTAAAAAAGTACCAAGTATATTTTCTCAGTGTAGCTATGGCCGAGTGTCTAGAAGTCTAGACTAGTGATTTCTTTATTGTTATATTTAATCTTTTTTATTGTTGCGGCACGCTTTTAACGATTTAAAAAGACGGCACACAGAAAAAGATATGTTTCAAAGTTGAAGCGGCCATGGCAAGATGCGTGAACTCGCGAACGATGAGACCCGTGTCCAAAGCTCGCTAATTCTGACCGGTACCAATGTAACTATGTTATTATATGGTAAGTAAATAACTTATTTTTTATTGTAGCTTATCGCATATGACAACACTCTGCCTGATGCAAAGCTAGAGTGCGGTTCACGAACGGAAACAATTGCTACTGCAAATAAATTTCTGCGGGCAGCAGTCGCCTCCGCTATGCCGGCCTGAGGAGACGAGTATACACCATCTAGATTGACAGTGCACACACCTCTCGTAATACCTGGCTACTTTCAAACTGCTCCTGAAACGCGACAAGGTCACTTCACGGGTGTGTAATGTGTGTGTTAATTGTGAAAGTGGTGGTACTACCCCAGGACGGCAGACTGGACAAATAACCATCATCAGTCTGCCTACCACTCTTTAATAGTGCCTATAGACATATAACATAGTTACATTGGTCAGAATTAGCGAGGTTCGAACACGGGTCTCATCGATCGTGAGTTCACGCGTCTTACCGCTAGACCACGGCCGCTGTTTCGAGGGCAAGGCTCTAATTAAAACAATGAAGGTCACCACTACTTTGGCAGACTAGGCTAATAACCATCATCAGTCTGCCTACCACTCTTTAATTAATGTGTATACTAACCAAATGCAATAAATGTTTAGATTGTCGACAATCATAATTAACAAAAATTCCTTTAACTTCTCTCTCAGGAAAGAGTCTTTTGATTTTATCCATTTCATGGGGTTTGTCTTTTAAAAATGCTGATGAGAATCCAGCTTTTGCTAGGTGTCTACTGAATTTTATTACATCTGAAATTATTAATAATGATGGATGGTGCATATTCGTCTCTTCAACCCGGTATAGCGGAGGCGACTGCTGCATGTAGAAATTTGTCTGTAGTAGCAGTTGTCTCCGTTCATAAATGTCGTTATTTTATCGGACTTGCAGACACCCGGAGAGGTACCATCCATTTATGGTCCAAGTTCCAAAAGTACGTACGAGGCGTTTCGACAACACGTTTCTCGTGCGTACTGCGAAACTCTCTCCCTGTGTCTGTGTTTCCCGAGAAGTACAATACAGGCCTCTTCAAATTAAGGGTAAATGGGCATAAAAAAGGCAAAAAAAAAAAAATTGCACTCCAGCTTTACATAAGGGGGAGTGTTGAGATACGCCGAGCTACAATAAAAAAAAATAGATTAGAAAATGAACACGAACTTTTACTCGAGTCACAAGTATAAATGACAACTTGATTAATATTTTTAATAATCATATAATCGATAAAAATATCGACACATTCATTGCACATCACTACATCGTCAAACTTGGTGTCAAGAGAGCTACTTTTATTTTCAAAATTAATAAACACATCGCTTAATAAAGTTTCATTAGTTTGACTATAAACTGATATATTGTGATAAACTAATAAATAAAATAACTGAAGAAAATTTAAGAAATTCATTTTTTTTATTTAAAAATCGTATCTTATTAATCACGTCCGTATCGTTTGGCGCGAAGTAATGGAAATGTTAAGTTAGTTCATAGCTTGTATTTTAAGTAGATTTAATTTTATTTGACATGTTATTAGTAAAAAGACAAGAAAATGAGTGTTATTATTGTATTTGCTTTGTGTTCGAACGTAAACTGAAACGTTTAATGTTACTTCAAATTAAGTTAGTTAATAAATTATGTTATTCATGAGTACAACATAATTTACCGAAAATTGTATTTGAAAAACTCTTTACGATATATTTAGACAATTGTATAAATTCCAATGAAGCGTAGCGAGATAATGTAATCATTTTATTATTATTTTATTTAGTCTAGTACTAAAATCAAAAACAAATCAATAGTTGTCACTCAATCGAATCGAAAACAAAATGTATGGGATTTGACGTATCGTTGTCGCTTGGGTGACAGTGAAACGTCAAATTCCATACATTTTGTTTTTTTTTTTTTTTTTTTCGTTAATTCTCCCATTCTGGGAAGGCAAAGGGAACAAAGCCCATACAGCCATGTCTTCAGTAATATAATATATATCTCATTTGTAGTAAATTCTTGATGTTTTTACATCAAATTGCAATGGTGTTTTACAATTTGACGCTTTCTTGGAGTATTTGGCGGCAATTCACCCGGTCATGTCACAATATGAGCGTTTTCACGGCGTGGGATAACCACAAAAAAAAAACCGCTTCTGTTGCCTCATATAGAGTGAATTTTAATGTTTCCACAATTACTCACATGCGCAGCATAAAATTACGCAAAATAACACCAATTTTACACAATAATAACCACTAAACTAATTAAGGAAAGGGATAAAAAAACACCTCAACCTTCCCGGGCAAAAGCGCGCCAAACACTCCCATACATTTTGTTTTCGATTCGATCAAGTGACAAGTGTCGATTGGCTTTTGACTTCAGGCCCAGATTTACTTGAGACAACAGAAATGCGTCACCACATAAATAATGAAACATGTATTTCAACCCAACATAGCGAAATATTTTGCGATGCGTATAGAAGGGGCTCATGCGACTTCAAGAAAATCTCTAAATGTTCCGAAAGTCATCAAAAATATCTAATATCGATCTGGAAAAAAATAGCCACAAAACTATCCCAGCACTCGCCAATCTCCGAACGCGCCACATTTTTTTTTTTTTATTGTAGCTCGACATGTGACAACACTCCGCCTGATGTAAAGCTAGAGTGCGGTCCATGAATGGAAACAACTGCTACCACGGAGAAACCTGTGCGGGCAGCAGTTGCAGCAATAAACTAGTTGTCTATAGATGTATAACTAGTTTTTTGGGCGCGCTTCGCGGCGCTGAAAAAGTTACTTTTCGGGTAGTTTTAAAAAAAAAATTTTTTTTGAAAAAACAAATTATGGATTTCGATATTAGAGCGCATTCCCTACGACTTTTGTTCCGGCACTTGTGCCCTATCTCGCTCCGTTTCCGAGATATCGGCATCGCTTCCGGTCCAAAGTCCACTTCCGGTCAAAGTCGAGGTTTTCCTGGGGTCGCGGGAACGCCCTCTACACGCCCCAAAAAGAATCACCCCTCTGACCCCCCGGCAAGTGCTTCATTATATATGTCAGTGAGTCAGTGAGTCAGTGGTAATCGAGCTGTATATAATATAATAGATATAAGTAAAAACCATAATAATGCGACTAAAAGTTTAATAAAAAAAAGTATATTGACAATTAATTTACATTTTGATAAATAATAAATAATCTTACAATCTCACCTCGACTCGAACACTTCTGGGCCCTAGTATGGATTTCACATAACGCGCTCACCGCGGAAAGCGACTACTCTTCGAATAATAAACTAAACTTTAGTTTAGTTTAGGTCCTAGACTGTCAAAATATCTGATTGGTGTAGCGTACTCACTTTACGCAGTGAGATCGTTAATGTAATAATATCACACTTTTCTTAAGTTGTGCCTTTGTTTCCCCGGATGATCGTTACGTACTTTTTTTTTATTGTAGCTCGGCATGTGACAACACTCCACCTGATGTAAAGCTAGAGTGCGGTCCATGAATGGAAACAACTGCTACCACAGAGAAATCTCTACAGGCTCAAGTCGCCTCCACTGTGCCGGCTTGAGGAGACGAGCATGTACCATCTAGATTGACAGTGCACACTCCTCTCGTTATACCTGGCTACTTTCAAACTATTCCCGAAACGCGACAAGGTCACTTCACGGGTGTGTAATTCGAAAGTGGTGGTACTACCCCAGGACGGCAGACTGGACAAACAACCATCATCAGTCTGCCTACCACTCTTTAATGAGCGACCAAAGTACATATAACAAAGTTACATTGGTACCGGTCTTTAGCGAGGTTCGAACACGGGTCTCATTGATCGTGAGTTCGCACGTCTTACCGCTAGACCACAGCCGCTCTGAAACTTGATGAAAAAAACAATGAGGATCTGTTAATGGCGACGCACGGAAGCTGTACAGTCAGCAAGAAAAGTTAATTTTACTTAAGGGGATGGTAAATCAAACAAAATTATAAAACAACTCATTTTATTAAGCTTCCCTTTACATTACAGAAGGCAATAGTTACGACTACAGTGTAAAAAGACAAAAAGCTCCTTTCAACCATAAACATGGCATGTAGGTAAGGCTAGAGTGCGGTCCACGGAAACAACTGCTACTACAAGCAGCAGTCACCTCCGCTATGCCGGCTTGCACGATCCTAATCGACAGTGCACACTCGTCTCGCTATATCTAGCTACTTTCAAACTGCTTCCGAAACACGATATCACTTGACGGGTGTGTAATTCGAAAGTGGTGGTACTACCCCAACACGGCAGACTGGGATAATAACCATCAGTCTGCCTACCACTCTTACGTTACCTTTTTTTTAAAAACGCGCAATGGACGCGTAACAATGCAACATCCCCTTCAATTAGCTTACGAGTTGTATGACCTCGAATGCGATACAAGGCCGTCACAATACCGGCAGTATGTTTACATTGCTTGTTTTTTTTTTTGTTACAAAAAAATTGTACCAAAATGTTATGCAGTTAATTAACGTAAAAAAAAGAACTAAAGAAAAAAAAATTTTTTTTCAATTTTTTGCTCACGAATTTGCTGTCTTTTTACACCCTAGGGAGACAAACTCCATACATCCATACACACATACATACAAACGCGTATGAAAAAAAAGCATAACCCATCTCAAACATTATTTATCAAAATTCATTCCGTTTTTTTTTTCTTCAATTATTTACAATGAAATTAACATTAAATTCGGGAGTTTCACTTCGACCCGACGCCACGCCACGCCACGCCACGCCACGCCACGCCACGCCGCCATCAACAAACAACCCCATTCTTTATCTCATCCATTCAAAGAGCCTAATTTAATTTCGTTTATACAAAAAAATAAAATAAAAAATATATATATTTTACATTATTATAATACAAAAAAAAAGGATTCACTTAGGCCATTTTACATTAACTATATTTCATAACTACAGCGATCGCCTCACGATTATTTATTTTTTTTCTTAAACAATTACTATATATATATTCACTTGCAGTCTCCCCTGGCAACACCAGTTCGTTCAACACATAATTTAAATATAGAACACTTGTCATGATTTCGTATTTTCTACTGTCACACGTGTTGAAAGGTACCCGCAAACATATATCTGGAAATACATAACATAATCAATCAAGGCACGTGACAACACTCCGCCTGATGTAAAGCTAGAGTGCGGTCCGTGAACGGAAACAACTGCCACTACAGAAAAATTTCTACACGCAGCATAGCCTCCGCTATGCCGGCCTGCACACTCCTCTCGCTACTTTCAAACTGCTCCCGAAACGCCCAGCACGGCAGACGGGCTAATAACCATCATCAGTCTGCCTACCACTCTTTAATGAGCGACCAAAGTACATATAACATAGTTACATTGAGGTCAGCATTTAGCGAGGTTCGAACACGGGTCTTTAAGATCGTGAGTTCACGCGTTCAACCGCTGAACAACATTCCGTGCGCTGTAACGCTGGTCTGATCATACGACATCTGTTCCTGATGTTGGTGAAAGGAGTGCGACAGATCTGTACCTCTCCCACTCCGACATACACGGAGAGTGAGGACTCACCTCAGTTATAATGGTCGTGCTCGGCATGCTTGGGCCCGCAATTGAGGAAGTCCCACACGAGTATCGTGTCGTCGTGCGAGGAGGAGACTATCTGGAACTCGTCAAACTGCAGCCGGAACACGCGGCCCGTGTGCTCGACCAGCGTGCGCAGGCACAGCTCGGCCGGCGGGGATCGCGGGTCCAGCGCGGCGGGCAGGTCCCACACTTTGATTTTGCCGTCGTACGCGCCGCTCACTATGCGCTTGTTGTCGAACCTGTGTTAACAATTATCTGTTATTTCGACAGTCAGCAGTCGCCTCCACTATATCGACACAGGATTGACAGTGCACACTTCTCTTTTCTGTTGTAGCTCGGCATGTGACGACACTCTGCCTGATGTAAAGCTAGAGTGCGGTCCATGAACGGAAACAACTGCTGCTACAGAGAAATCTTTACCGGCAGCAGTCGCCTCCACTATGCCGGCTTGAAGAGACGAGCATACACTGTTTAGATTGACAGTGCACACTCCTCTCGTTATACCTGGCTACTTTCAAACTGTTCCCGAAACACGACAAGATCACTTCACGGGTGTGTAATTCGAAAGTGGTGGTACTACCCCAGGACGGCAGACTGGGTTAACCTACCACTCTTTGAGGAGCGACCAAAGTACATATAACATAGTTACATTGGTCAGAATTAGCGAGGTTCGAACACGGGTCCCCCCACGGAGCCTCCCAAACTCACCGTATACACCTGACAAGCTCCTCGTGCCCTTCCAGAACTCGTATACACTGCCCGCACTCAATATCCCACAGTCTTATCGTGTTATCCGACGAGCCCGACACGACCAGCCTCTCCCTATACTGTAGACAGGCAATACCGCGCTTGTGCCCGTTGAGCGTGCGAACGAACTCGCACGAGGACGTGTTCCATACCTGCAAATTACGTACATTCGAAATTTCGTCGCCTCCGCTATGCCGGCCCGAGTAGACGAGTGCGGACAATGCACACTCTTCTCCAGAACTCGAAACACCACTTAACTTCCTTCGAGAGGAGCGTGGAGAGGCACCCCCGAACGGGCCGGCATAGTGACGGTGACATATTTGGTGACAAGAGGAGGAGACTCACAAAAGCAACTCACTTTAATAGTCCTGTCACCGCTCGCACTGACAATGTATTTGTCATCGAAGTCGACAACGTTGACGGCAGCCCTGTGGCCAACGAGCACGCGGCGCAACGTTATCTCAGTCGTCGACGACATGTCCCACACGGCTATCGATCTATCCTGTACAAACAAAACAAAAAACAATCTTCAATAATAATTTTTTTTATATGGCATTATAACAATTTGCCAGTGTCAGTTTTTTTTTTAATTGTAGCTCGTGGCACGCGACAACACTCCGCCTGATGTAAAAGCTAGAGTGCGGTCAACTGCTACTACAGAGAAACCTGTGCGGGCGGCAGTCGCCTCCACTATACGCATGTACCATCTTAGATTGACAGTGCACACTCCTCTCGCTATACCTGGCTACTTTCAAACTATTCCCGAAACGCGACAAGGTCACTTCACGGGTGTTACATTCGAAAGTGGTGGTACTACACAATAGGGATGTTGCGGATGCAGATTTCTTCACATCCGCGGATGCGGATGCGGATGCGGATTTTAAGAGGCTCACATCCGCGGATGCGGATGCGGATGCGGATCTTTACAAAAAACTGTGTGGGTAAAAAAAATAAAAGACAGTAAGAACTATCCTTTCTTTATTTAAAAGTAGTGAGTGAATTATTATTATTATTAACCGACTTCAAAAGGAGGAGGTTATCAATTCGTCGTGTATTTTTTTTTGTGGCGATGTTTCCTCATATCTCCGCCGTTTGTGAACCGATTTTGATGATTCTTTTTTGTTTGATAAAGTATGTCTCGGGATTTAGTAGTACTTACATACAGTAAACAACACAGTTACATGTACGCGATTCAGCGTTGCCAGATTTTTTTTTTTGCCAAGTCGGGATTTCGAATCTTTTTGAGTGAAAAAAAGCGGTATTCTTTCTTCGAAAGCAGGATATAGTAAAAAACATATATAATAGTAGAGCAAAATCGGTCCAAAGGCGCCGCGGCGCCACCTCGCGCGCAAAAAGTACCTGAACTTCATGGATTATTTAAACAACTTTATTCTTTGTCAAGTTATTTGGAAATTTGTAGTTCAACTCCTCCTTAATGCATAGGAACCGAAATTATAACGTTTTTCGAAAATTAAAATACCCTCCCAGTCGATTTAAAAAAAGGTTACTTTTTGCAAAAGTCGACGGTTTGCAAAAAGTTTACAACATTTTCATCTGACAATTTAACTGTAGTTAGAGGACCACAAAACTGACAGCATATTCAAATTTGAACTCTCCATCACTTTCAGAACGCGAGTTATTGATTTTTTTTATTATTATTTAATTTCTGGACCGATTTTGCTCTACCGGGGCTCATTCTCTTTGTTTTTTTTTTTTGCACGCATTTGTTGCATTTAACTTTTTTTTGTCCGAGCTGTAATTTTTCCTCTAGAAGCGAAAAACCGGTTTTTACCATTTTTACCTTTTTTTGGCACTTTAGCGCCCAATATTCACTTATAAATTTTATTGGTATCAATTCCTGATGTATGTGAAGTTGGCCCCCCATTATAAAAATTTTGAAAATTTAAGCGGAGTTCTGGTAGCCCCTTCAATAGTTCTAGAGTTCTCTATTAATAAAAAAAATAGTTCCGCTGATTAAAGTGCTGAAAACACGAAATGAAGTTTACACAATGTCGAAATTTCAAACACCTCATTAACTTAACATGTAACTCTTTCATTTTAGCTCCGATCGATTCTGTTTCTTCAACAAATAGATAGAACTCCGAGGGGGGCCAATAGAACTCCAAAGAAAATTAACGATTTCTGAAAATAAAAATTTTTTCATACAAAATATGCTAATTTAAAAAAACGAAATTTCCGAGCCCCGTAGCTCTTTCATTTCAATTCCGATCGGTTTCATTTCTTCGACAAATCGATAGAACTCCAAGGGGGGCCAATAGAACTCCAAAGAAAATTAACGATTTCTGAGAAATATTTTTTTTTCATACAAAATATGCTAATTTTAAAAATCGGAATTTCCGAGCCCCGTAGCTCTTTCATTTCAGTTCCGATCGGTTTCATTTCTTCGACAAATCGATAGAACTCCGAGGGGGGCCAATAGAACTCTAAAGAAAATTAACGATTTCTGAGAAATAATATTTTTTTTCATACAAAATATGCTAATTTAAAAAATCGGAAATTCCGAGCCCCGTAGCTCTTTCATTTCAGTTCCGATCGGTTTCATTTCTTCGACAAATCGATAGAACTCCGAGAGGGGCCAATAGAACTCCAAAGAAAATTAACGATTTCTGAGAAATAATATTTTTTTCATACAAAATATGCTAATTTTAAAAATCGGAAATTCCGAGCCCCGTAGCTCTTTCATTTCAGTTCCGATCGGTTTCATTTCTTCGACAAATCGATAGAACTCCGAAGGGGGCCAATAGAACTCCAAAGAAAATTAACGATTTCTGAGAAATAAAATTTTTTTTCATACAAAATATGCTAATTTTAAAAATCGAAATTTCCGAGCCCCGTAGCTCTTTCATTTCAGTTCCGATCGGTTTCATTTCTTCGACAAATCGATAGAACTCCGAGGGGGGCCAATAGAACTCTAAAGAAAAATAACGATTTCTGAGAAATAATTTTTTTTTCATACAAAATATGCTAATTTTAAAAATCGAAATTTCCGAGCCCCATAGCTCTTTCAGTTCAGTTCCGATCTGTTTCATGTCTTCAGCAAATAGATAGAACTCCGAGGGGGGCCAATAGAACTCCAAATAAAAATAACGATTTCTGAAAAAAAAATTAAATTAGCATATTTTGCATGAAAAAAATTTTATTTCTTAGAAATCGTTAATTTTCTTTGGAGTTCTATTGGCCCCCCTCCGAGTTATATCGATTTGTCGAAGAAATGAAACCGATCGGAACTGAAATGAAAGAGCTACGCGGCTCGGAAATTTCGAATTTTTAAATTAGCATATTTTGTATGAAAAAAAATTATTTTTTAAAAATCTTTATTTTTCTTTAGAGTTCTATTGGCGCCCCTCGGAGTTCTATCGATTTGTCGAAGAAATGAAACCGATCGGAACTGAAATGAAAGAGCTACGGGGCTCGGAAATTTCGATTTTTAAAAATAGCATATTTTGTATGAAAAAAAATTTTATTTCTCAGAAATCGTTAATATTCTTTAGAGTTCTATTGGCCCCCCTCGGAGTTCTATCGATTTATCGAAGAAATGAAACCGATCGGAACTGAAATGAAAGAGCTATGGGGCTCGGAAATTCCGATTTTTAAAATTAGCATATTTTGTATGAAAAAAAAATTATTTCTCAGAAATCGTTAATTTTCTTTGGAGTTCTATTGGCCCCTCTCGGAGATCTATCTATTTGTTGAAGAAACAGAATCGATCGGAGCTAAAATGAAAGAGTTACAGGTGTTTGAAATTTCGATATTGTGTAAATTTCATTTCGTGTTTTCAGCACTTTAATCACCGGAACTATTTTTTTTATTAATAGAGAACTCTAGAACTATTAAAGGGGCTACCAGAACTCCGCTTAAATTTTCAAAATTTTCATAATGGGGGGCCAACTTCACATACATCAATTCCTGACACTTTAATCTATACAAAAAAAAAAAATCGACCAATAGTAATTTTCTGTACTTTTAAAGAATTTCTGCTAATTCTATATGAGTAATACAAATTTGACAGATCGTAAACGATAGTTATATCAAAATGTATGGGTCCGTTAGAAAAATGTGGTGTTTCAAATAATAGTCTGAAGAGTGAGTTACAATTTGTACTCTTTATACACAGTTTACAGTAAGCTTTATACTTATCCGACGTCACAATACACACACAAGTCCGAGAAGCGGGACTGAACCTGTCCCGCACGGGACATTGAATTTTGATTTAAAAATCGGGACGTCTGGCAACGCTGACGCGATTGTATGTGTGATGCTTGAGTGAGCTTATTACTCTCTTACTAGTCGACTCGCACCACAAGCCGATCCCGCTCCTTTCTTGTCGCGACCTGTTACACATTCGCATCCGCATTAACTCCGCATCGATTTATGCGGATGCGGATGCGGATGTCTAAATCGATGCGGATGCTCCGCATATGCGGATGCGGATGCGAATATTCGCAACATCCCTACTACACAAGGACAAGCCCACAGGCTTTGTTTAAAATTTTTTTACCTCCGCAGCCAAAAACAATAACAGTGGAATCGTCTCACTTTACGCCGTGAAAGCGTCAATATAAATTCATACTCGATCCTCAGAATTTGACGTGCGGAGGTCTTTGAGTATTGACGACTAGAGAACCGCTCGCACGGTGGCTCCAGTCGCCACCACTATGCCGGCCTGAGAAGGATCCAAAAGAACTCTACATGCAGCAGTCGCCTCCGCTATGCCGGCCTGAGGAGACGAATTTTTACCATCTTTTTTTTTTATTGTAGCTCGGCATGTCACTACACTCCGCCTGATGTAACCTAGTATGCGGTCCGTGAACGGGAACAACTGCTACTACAGTGAAACCTGTGCGGGCTGCAGTCGCCTCCACTATGCCGGCTTGAGGAGACGAGCATGTACCATCTAGATTGACAGCGCACACTCCTCTCGTTATACCTGGCTACTTCCAAACTATTAACATTCGAAAGTGGTGGTACTACCACTACCATTAACTGTCGCCCACATACCTTGCTACAAGTGACCATCATTCCGTTAGCAAAGCGCAGATGTAACACAGCCTCGCAATGGTGTATCAGTGTGTTGATCATTGCCCCGCTCTCCGCGTCCCACACTCTCACTGTACTGTCCGAGCTGCCGGAGATGATCGCGCGCGAGTCGTACTGCAGACACAATACCGAGCCCGTGTGCCCTTGTAGCTCCTGGCGTAAATATAAACGGATTAAGACTGGAGTCCACTTTCGAATTGACTTCGACCCACCGCTTTACCGGCCGCACTGTGAATTAACGAGGAGTGCGTTTTGTTCACGGCTACAGTGCGCTCTCCTCTCGTACGTCGTTTTCTCAAGCCGGCATAGCGGAGGCGACTGCTGCCGCATTCATGGACCGCACTCTAGCTTTACATCAAGCGGGGTATCGTTTACAAAAAAAAAAAATAACACCAGACAGTTTTCACTTCTGAAAGTGGTGGTACTACCCCAACATCGCCTCCGTTCATGGATCGCACTCTAGCTTAACATCGTGCTAATAAAGAAAAAACACAGCAGACTGGTGTAACAACCATCATCACTATGCCTACCACTCTTTAATGAGCGACCAAAGTACATATAACATAGTTGCATTGAGGTCGGAATTGAGTGAGATTCGAACACGGGTCTCCATGAAGTGGGCTTCACTCACCTTAATACATTGCAATGTGTTCCTATCCCAAATCTTAATAGTGTTATCGCGTAAACCAGAGACTATTTTATTATCATCATATTGTAGACAATAGACACCCTTCGAATTCTCAGACCTACAGTTTATCCTCTGAAAACAAAATATCACGTTAATTTTTTTTATATGGCATCATAACAATTTGCCATTGTCAAAGTAAATATTTTTGCATCAAGGTAATAATATTGTGCATCACGAGTCATTCATTCATCACACTAAACAGTCAAGTCAAAAATAGCTCCAGTAAAGGGAAGAATCTTTACTGAAACTCCCTACAGAGTTTTGGAGGGAAAATGGATACACAGGTTCTCTTCTTTGTGAATTGTTTGCCCACACTCACGCACGTTCACGAACACTTAATGGTTAATAATCCGCCATTATTACACATTAACACTCGAAGAACACACAAGTTTAGGAAAATAATTCAAGACAGATAACCCGATGTCTCAAGATGGCGTCAACACTCCCTGAGGCGTGCCGGAACGTCGATGGCGTACTGGCCCTCATGCAGGAGATAGGATGGCTTGTATAAGTACGGCAGGACGCACCAGGGACCCCAATAGTGGGTCTGCGTGCGGAAACCAGCCCGGAAAATCAAGAATCAAGTCTCAAGATGGCCACCAAAACTCTTAGTTAATGTTAGTGTATTATGTATCCAGCCGGAATTGAACCTGCGTGTCTATCAAAAGCACAAACCTGTAGATTATGCCTTCCCATTCTCCAGTTGTCTTCAATTGATTGTATATCTTGTATAATTTTTGGATACAACTTTCTGTAGAAGGAATGCGACGGATGTTGGCAGCCAGGCTTTGGTTTAAACAAGTATTGGATCCTGGAATTATATATACTATTAGAAGTCACTGCCTGATTGGAAGAAAGAAACGCTATATAAGGGGACGCATTGTCGAGGCTCCCTCTCATTGCGTCGTGGCTCCCGGACTGAAAACATCGTTGCGTGGTAATATCGTTTGTTTTACCACGTGTACATATTTGTTCGTTGTTGTCTATTACCAAAATTAAATGTAAAATAAACCTAATTGTTTATTAATTATTTTAAAAACTACAAATCGCTTCTGATTCCTAAAAACACACTTAAAAAGTGGTAGGCGAGGCCTGGTGCGGCTGTAGTCTAGCAGTACGATAGGTAAACTCACGATCAATGAGACCCGTGTTCGAACTTCACTAAATTCTGACCAGTGTAACTATGTTATATGTACTTTGGTCGCTCATTAAAGAGTGGTAGGCAGACTGATGATGGTTATTAACCAAGTCTACCGTCCTGGGGTAGTACCACCCCTTTCGGATGTAACACCCGTAAAATTTGCTTGTCGCGTTTCGGGAATAGTTTGAAAGTAGCCAGGCATAACGAGAGGAGTGTGCACTGTCAAACTAGATGGTGCATACTCATCTGCTCAGGCCGGTATAGTGGAGGTGACTGCTGCCTGTAGAGATTTCTACTACAGCAGTTCTTTCCATTCATGGACCGCACTCTAGCTTTACATCAGGCGGAGTGTTGTCACATGCCGAGCTACAATAAAAAAAAAGATGATAGACTCACCATCCCCGTCGTTCGGCGAGCCCTTTCCACAATAACAATGTCCTAACTTTCCTCTCGACAAGTTTCTTCCACAGCATACCCTCGGATATGACTCTGAGCCACTCGCGACACACTAACTCGGCGGCGCACAGCGACCGGGCGTCCAAATATGACAATATATTCTCAGCGACGTGTTCTAAACCTTTTTCTGAAAATTAAAAAAAAAAATTGTAGTAAAAAAACCAGACTGATAATGGTTATTAACCCAGTCTGCCGTCCTAGGGGGTAGTACCACCACTTCCGAATGTAACACCCATGAAGTGACTTTGTCGCGTTTGAAAGTAGCCACGTGCACTGTCAACATGGATGGTGCACATCCGCCTCGTCGAGCCGGCATAGCGGTGGCGACGACAATATAATCAGTTATTTTCAAAATTAAACACAAATATCCACAAATATATTATAGTAATTGTATGTACACCCTGTATACGCACAGTGGGATGTATAATTTATTGTTATGTACATTTTGAATAGAAAAATTGAATTTTAAACATTCTTGATATTCAAATAGCATTCATGACGTAGGTGCGTGACTTAAATGAATAACAATTTTTGCAAATATCACGTGGGTACAGGCCCGCCCAACTCAAATCTCGCGTCAAAAACGTATTACAGCAGACTACACGAAGTTAACATGCTCTCAAAGAAGAGAACCCAGGTCCATGGCTTTTCCCTTCTTTCCTGACCACTACACCACAATTGCAAGTAGCAAGACAGTTACTGTCTTGTGTAATTGTCAAGAACTAGAACTAATCAGTTTTTTAAATTTAATTTTTATTATGGCATTATAACAATTTGCCGTTGTCAAAGTAAATATTTGCATTGAGTTAATACTATTGTTCTTCACGGGTCATTCGTTCATTACACTAAACAGTCCCAGTCAAGTCAAAAATAGCTTTAGTAAAGTGGTAGAATCTCTACTAAAACTTCTTACAGAATTTTGGAGGGAAAATGGTAAAACACAAGTTCTCTTCCTTTGAATTGTTTGCCTACACTCACGGACGTCCGCAAAAATTTAATGGTTAATAATCCACCATTATTACACATTAACATTCGAAGAACACACAAGTTTAGGAAAATAATTCAAGACAGATAACCTGACGCCTCAAGATGGCCGCCAAAACTATTCTTGTACAACGTGACAGTTGTGACATTGTAAATAAATTAAAAAACAAAAATCTCACTGGGCAACATGGAGATAAAGTCCCTCTGCAGCATTGGTTTCAATAATAAATCAATATGGCCGTGCTGATGATGACACATTCTACTAAGTAACTGCTCCACAAACTCCACCTGGAACAAATACACTAGTCAACTAAATGTACAATTAATAATGCATTAAGTTTCAATAGAAAAGGTCTTAACCGGGACTGGCTAACACGGCAGACTGGACTAACAACCATCTACAGTCCACCTACCACTCTTTAATAGCGACCAAAGTACATATAACATAGATACATTGGTCGGAATTTACCGAGGTTCGAACACGGGTCTGAGTGGCAGGCATGAACACGAGCGATCATGATCATCCGTCATAATAGTCACCTGATCAGTCTCGTTCCATCGTACAAAACAATTAAGACAGGCATCTCTCTCTGCGACATATTGCGCGCTCCCCGTACGACACTCCTCATTCAGGGAGGTCATCTGAAACAACACAAAATATTAAATTCATACCACATACATATTATGATTGCTAAGTATAGATAAACCTCTACAGGTAACGGTCGCCTCCACTATGCCGGCTTAAGGAGACGAATGTGCACCATCCAGATTGACAGTGCACACTCCTCTCACTATATAGTCACGTAATTCAAACTGTTCCCGAAGCGCGACAAGGTCACTTCTTTTTTTTAATTTTTTATTGTAGCACGGCATGTGACAACACTCCACCTGATGTAAAGCTAGTGTGCGGTCCAGGAATGGAAACAACTGCT
Organism: Tinea pellionella; assembly: GCA_948150575.1. Taxonomy (NCBI): domain Eukaryota; kingdom Metazoa; phylum Arthropoda; class Insecta; order Lepidoptera; family Tineidae; genus Tinea; species Tinea pellionella. The sequence goes on from OX411272.1 coordinate 3,848,327, forward strand.
ACTACAGATAAACCTGTGCGGGCAGCAGTTGCCTCCACTATGCCGGCTTGAGGAGGCGAGCATGTACCATCTTGATTGACAGTGCACACTCCTCTCGTTATACCTGGCTACTTTCAAACTGTTCCCGAAAGGTGACAAGGTCGCTTCACGGGTGTTACATTCAAAAGTGGTGGTACTGCCTTAGGACGACAGACTGGACAAATAACCATCAGCAGTCTGCCTACCACTCTTTAATAGTGCCTATAGGCACTGAGCGACCAAAGTACATATAACAAAGTTAAATTGGTACCGGTCTTTAGCGAGGTTCGAACACGGGTCTCATCGATCGTGAGTTCACGCGTCTTACCGCTAGACCACGGCCGCTCTCAATGAAAAAAACAAATATATATGACAGTAGTCTTAACTGACTTTGTAGGAAAACAATTGCTACCATAGAGACATATACTAGAGGAGCAAACCTCATTCATTTGACATGAAAAAAGTATAGCCCGCTCCGAACCATTTGACAATGTTGCCTTCAAGTCAAGTACAGGTATAAGAGAGGAGTGTGCACTGTCAATCTAGATGGTACATGCTCGTCTCCTCAAGCCGGCATAGTGGAGGCGACTGCTACCCGTAGAGATTTCTCTGTGGTAGCAGTTGTTTCCATTCATGGACCGCACTCTAGCTTTACATCAGGCAGAGTGTTGTCACATGTCGAGCTACAATAAAAAAAAGTACTAACTGACAGAGAACATAAAGGTGACTACGGTCATCTTCTCTTTCACGTCACATTGGGAGCGTCATTGCATATCTAGTTGTATATATTAATGATTGCTACACTATTTAATTATTTTTTTAATTCTACACATTAAATAGATTATTATAGACACAATATTGTCGTTGATAATAACTTTGCAAGAGAATAGAGGCAGGTTTTTTTTAATAACAAAGATTTATTATTGATAATTTAAGAAAAGTGGAACAACGCTCTGTTAGGTGTAAATAACCTTTACAAAATATCCATTTGCTGTTTACATTTTACAAATACATGCTATAGTACTGTTATGTTCGCATAGTAAGTGCATAATAACTTTTTTCTAATTATTACTTCTAAATTGCAAATAATTCTTAACCTATTTTCGTACAAGATTACTTTTAAAACGATATTAATGATTTTATAACAAGAGTATAAGCTAGATTATGTTAGTATAGGAGGTTTTATGCCGTAAATTCATGAGGGAAAGGCGAAATCTTTGAATGACCGCAATGCAGCTCTATATGAACCCATAAAAATCGCTATCTGTCATTTCCTATCAGTAACTCCCGCTAAAAGTTATTTTAAATTAAACCTAACACATGCAGCGAGTCAAATGTGGTGAAATTTTCAAGCATACTATTACAGATGTTTTTAAAAAGCATAATAATTTCAAATTCGGGAGGTGATGATAGCAGACAAAGATGGCGGATGGGTGATCCGTGACAGTCGGCAGGTGTCCCAAATAATTATTATCTAGCGTACCTGCGGGGAGACGGTGTCTTCTATCATGTTTTCCGTTTCCATTTTTGTAATATCACTGAAAACATCAATACGCCTTCCACTGAATTCGACGATGTATCAAAAATATAAACCACTGAGCCAAACAGTCATCACTCTCATGACGTCAAAAAAGCCTTTTTTATAAAAAAAAAGAAAGCATCACAGAGTATATTAAAGCGAGCACATTGAAACATATGCTGAAACTAATTATAAACACTATTATTATTTTGTTCTTATAACTACACGAAAAAGATCGTCCTCCCGTTCTCCTTTACACAGAAAAGAAAAATATGACAGCCACAGACTAAAATAATGTTTTATTTTTTTTTGTCTTGCAACATTAAAGAAAAACGACAACGCCTAAAAAAATAAAAATTAAAAATACTAATGTCAGAATTTTGTGGTCGTGAGGAGGCAGAGTTGTAAGGTGTATAAAAATTTGTGCAATAATACGATACACTAATTAATTATTTCGTATTACTATTGAATTCGGTATAAGTAATAACCAAACAACATGTCGAAACGATTAAAAAATACTAAGACAGTGTCTAACGAGGAGATAGTGAATGATTTGACAAAAGACTTGCAGAGTTCTTTGGATGTTTCAGAACCAAAACTCGATACAAACCCAGGAAGTAGCGGAGATACAGTTGAAAAAGAAAGTGTACCCATTCCCGGTGAGTTTGATACAAATTGTTCACGCTGTGTGTGAGACATCATCGCAGAATACAAAGTTTAGGAGAGTTGAGAAACATTACGCAGTTAGCGGCTGATTTACAGGGATAATTTCGGCCAGCTATTAGAGGACAGACCTTAAAACTTTGAGATGCTTCCAGTGAATAATTATTGAATTAAATCAATCCCGGTTAGAATTAAAACGCGCTACCAAAGGTTCTCAGACACTTAAAACTAATTTTAAAATCACTTTTAATACACAATTACATTTAATTGTCAGAATCCTTCTACCCGTTACGAATAGGTTAGTTACATCTAGGTTTGTATTAAAATTGAGTGTTGGTTAAGATGAAAGTGGTACCAAATTGAAGCTTTAACTGTGTCTGATTTAACGCAATTATTATTTACTCGAATTTCTAAGGTCTGCAGATAAAATCGTAACCTAAAGTTGATACTTACCATAGATGTGATGAAATATTTTTCCAGATATGAATGCTGAAAAATCTGAACCACTAGAAATATCAGATAGTGAAGGCTCTGAGGTGGAAAGTGAAGATGACATAGATGAGATAGCACTTAAAGATGCAGAATTAGAACTGACGGATGATCAGAAAGCTGAAAGACAAATTATAGGTTTTTTTTTTAAATTATTCTTGCTCTGCTAGTTTTAAATTTGTGAATGCTATTATTATAGCGTGCTATATCCCCTAACCTTGTTTCTTTTCATCCTATTTGGTTTTTCATGTTCATATCCTAGTGTCATCATCATGTTTTATATGTTTTCTCAAGTTCTACATATCACATCATATGGTACTTATCACCAGGTTGTGGGGCATAATTTTACTATACTTTTCCTTGCATTATTTACAATTTTTACACAAAATTACTTACGCACCGGCCCTACATCCCTACACACTCACTAGCCTGTAAGTCTGCTGTTTGTAACTAGACCTTTTAAATTAAAATATAGTAAGCTAACCCACCTTTCTTTTATTTAACTATTGCTTCACGATATTATTTTAAGTAAAGTTATTATTACTATTAATTAAAAATAAAAATTCCAGCCGAAGAACTAAAGAGACAAGGCAACGAGGCATTTAAAACGCAAAATTATGAATTAAGTATAGAGAAGTATAGTGAGGGCCTTCGCACGTGCCCGCTCACGTTTAGCAAACAACGTTCCATATTGTATTGCAACAGAAGTGCTGCTAAAATGAAAATGGACAAATTCAAGAGTGCTATTAAAGATTGTGATAAAGCAATTGAATTAGATGATCAATATGTTAAAGCTTACGTTAGGTTTGTATTTCTCTTTTATTGTAGCTCGGCATGTGACAACACTCTGATTGATGTAAAGCTACAGTGCGGTCCATGAACGGAAACGACTGCTACTACAGAGAAATTTTTCTGCCAGCTTGAGGAGACGAGAATGTACCAAACTTGCACCACCACTTTCGAATTACACACCCGTGAAGTGACTTTGTCGCGTTTCGGGAATAGTTTGAAAGTAGCCAGGTATAACGAGAGGAGTGTGCACTGTCAATCTAGATGGTGCATGCTAGTCTCCTCAAGCCGGCATAGTGGAGGCGACTGCTGCCCGCACAGGTTTCTCTGTAGTAGCAGTTGTCTCCATTCATGGGCCTCACTCTTGCTTTACATCAGGCGGAGTGTTGTCACATGCCGATCTACTATAAAAAAAAAAATTAAAAAAACTCACCAAGGTTACTTTACGGGTGTTACATTCAAAAGTGGTTTTGCACTGACTTTTAAATACAAGCACACAACACATTTTTTAAAGATGTTGGATTTTTATTTTCAAAAGTTATGGAGTATATATTGAGTTTCAGTTGTCACGTCACTTTACAATTGGTGGTGGCAGATTGGGGTGGTAATCATCATCAGTCTGCCTACAACTCACGAGTGACCAACTTGTGTATGTATCTAGTAAACTTTCGTGAGATTGTCTGGCTAGTGCTTTTATACCTAGCGCCATCTATCGAATTCTGTAAGAACTAAAGTTAAGCTCAATAACTTCTACACAAATCATCTAGATGTCGCTAATGAGAGAGAGAATTAAGGCAGGTAATGTTTAAAAAGAGTTTTCTTACCTTTCAGACGTGCCCAATGTTACGAATCAACTAAGAAATATGATGAAGCACTCGCGGACTTCAAAAAGGTGACGGAACTCGACTCAACGAATATGGATGCGAAAGCGGCACTCGTCCGATTACCACAACTTATAGAGGAGAGAAATGAAAAGTTAAAAAGCGAAATGATAGGGAAACTCAAAGACCTCGGCAATATGATACTGAAACCGTTCGGTCTCTCCACTGAAAACTTTAAACTAGAACAAGATCCGGAATCGAAGGGATATAAGATTAATTTCCAGCAATAACTGTTATTATTATATTTTTTTTTTTTTTTTATTGTAGCTCGGCATGTGACAACACTCCGCCTGATGTAAAGCTAGAGTGCGGTCCATGAATGGAGACAACTGCTGCTACAGTGAAACCTGTGCGAGCAGCAGTCGCCTCCACTATGCCGGCTTGAGGAGACGAGCATGTACCATCTTAGATTGACAGTGCACACTCCTCTCGTTATACCTGGCTACTTTCAAACTATTCCCGAAACGCGACAAAGGCACTTCACGGGTGTTACATTCGAAAGTGGTGGTACTACCCCAACACGGCAGACTGGACTAATAACCATCATCAGTCTGCCTACCACTCTTTAAAATATAATATATAATAAAAGGCATTATAATTATTTTCAACCTGATCTAAGAGCGATAACGGGCTTGACGTCTGTCAAATTATTATTTCTATTTCTATTTATTTTGGGAACCAATACTCATCACGAAAATCGGAAGACCTAGTATGGGTTTACATTTACGCTGTCACAGTGTAATCAATCAGACAATAGTGTTTTTTTGCATGCGAAAATACTCTTTGACTAGGCTGCTAAGTTAAAACCATCTATGGAAATAAACTCATTTTTCTAAAGAAAGAAAAAACCTTTACTATGCCTACTAAGTGCAGTCAAACGAACGTGTTAAAGAATTAATGTTTATGTTTCATTTCTTTATTTCATATACAGCCCAGTATTACTGTCAGATTTGAAAAAATGTTTTACTGTGGGCGATCTCTAATCGTCCAATTACATTACGAAGGGAGCTCGGAGGAAGTCAGCTACTCACCGTGAGCTCTGTTCGTAATCGGCGCCCTGAATAGATTTTTTGCGGCTTACTTAATTGCCAATAGAAATAAACCTGCATACGATGTTAGGAGTAACAGCTAGTATAATCTGAAAAAGGTTAACTTCAAATAAAATAAATACATATAATATTAATAAAACATTTTTTTATTTATTTAGTAACAATTTTGTTCTTATAATTAAATAACACAATATTTGGTCCCCATTTAGGCCCTCCACGTACAGTTGGAATTTTAAAACGGAATTCAGAATGTAGCACTTTTTTTTTTAAAATTATAGCTTAGCATATGACCTGATGTAAAGCTAGAGTGCGGTCAATGAATGGAAACAACTGCTACTACAGTTGAATCTCTACATGCACCGCCTTAAGGACACGATTATGCACCATCTAGAATGACAGAGCACACTTCTCTTGTTATACCTGGCTACTTTCAAAAACGCGACATTGGTCGATAGGACGGCAGACTGGGCAAATAACCACCATTAGTCTGCTATCTCCGACTGTATGTGGCAGGGCTAAATGTAATTAATTATTACCTATAATTTAATTTAATTAATAAAAATACAGTGCAGACATGTAGGTGTTTGTGAGTTTCTTTTGAGTTACCCAGACATAAATACCACGCCTTGATCCTGAGTTCAAGTTAGGTACAGTCAAGACAAGGAACCGCCAGTATTCAGACCACAATTAATTAGTAACTTTTGTGACCACTTGTGAGGTAGTCTAAGGCTACGGATTCTACACCTAGCCCCATCTATGGAATTCTGTAAAAACTAAGATTAAGCTCAAAAACTTCCACATAAATTAACTAGATGGCGCTGTAATATGACAGAACGGGAGAGCGGTCCATGGCTCCTATTCTTCATTTGTGGGCGATAACTAAGCAAATATGATTATACAGGGTGGCCAAAAAGTCGTGGATCAAACGCAAGTAGGGGTTAGATGGGGTCATCAGCTGCAAAAAGTTGTTCTAGGGGAGGTCCTTCAGGTCAACGCCTGCAGAGTTATAATTTATTTTGTGTTTTTATTAGAAAATTGATTTTTTTTAACGAATTCTTATTAAATTTCCAAAAATCTACATCCTGTATCTTTTTTATAATTTTCACTAGATTGGTACTAATGAGTCCTTGCATTAGACATGCTATTTATGGTTGTTTATAAGGTGTGTTGAAGATAATATTCACTTTTACGATTATTTTTTTTCTTAAATCATAACTTTTAATTTACTTTGGACCCCACTGTGAAAAAAAAATACTCTACCGAAAACTGTCCCTGTATTACAAGTTTTGGCGCATTTAATGGGGATTCTGAAAAGGTATTACACATGGCTATGCGTCGCTTTAATATCTTTCAAGGACGATTATTCGTAGCAAGGCCAAAGTTAACCCAACCATAAAACTCGGTTAGGCTTATTTAAAAATAAACTGGAACTAATACAATTAATGACGAAGACTCTCTACCTCTCTTTTACACTAACCATTTTAACCTTTGTCAATAAAAGACCGGTTTGCGCCCGTTAGTTCAGATAGCGATATCTTTTCTAGGAAACAAAAGGACGGGGCGGGGGCCGGGGGATGCGTGTGAGCATGTTCCTTTGGAATGTTTAGTGACTCGCTTCCTGCCTGTGACTACGCGCGTATTTTTTTCTCGGTTTTACGACGACTTGTGATCGGTTTCTTTCCTTTGACATACGATTTGTTTTTCGGACTTGCCTACCTGTAACCAGTGCTGTGTGAATCGGACGGATTGGCTACAAAAGTAGACAGATGGCTGCTGCGAGGAGAGAATACACCTTACGAGAGTATGCAGAAATGCATTACCTTTATGGCTTTTGCGACGGTAATGCCCGGGCTGCTGCCAGGGAATATCGTCAACGCTACCCTAACCGTGATCGTTTTCCGGACTACAGGGTCTTTATGCGCGTACATAATTCGTACATGGAGGGAGTCTTACCCGGTCAGCATGCTCCGAGAGCAGGCAGACCAGTGCTACGTCTTGAAAATGAAGATGAAGTGCTGAGAGAATTAAGATTGGATCCTGGTATAAGTCAACGCCAAATATCCCGTAATCTCGGGATTCCAAGATCGACGGTGCAACATATCATTAAAAGAAAGAATTATCACGCCTACCACGTGCAAAGGGTGCAAGCTTTGCTGCCCGGTGACTATGAAACAAGAGTGCGGTTTTGCAGAGAGATGCTAAGACACCACAGAGAGGATCCGCAGTTCTTCAACAAGGTTTTATGGACAGATGAGTCAAATTTTAGAAGAATGGGAGTATTCAATATCCACAACCTACATTTTTACTCCAGAGTGAACCCCCATATCACAAGAAATGATCGTTTCCAGCATCTGTTTGGTATCAACATGTGGGCTGGTATAATTGGCCAGCAATTGGTGCTGCATGAAATGCCAGCAAGGCTGAATGGTGCTAATTATTTAAATTTTTTACAAAATAATTTAAACCAAATTCTTAACGAAGCTGAAGTTCCAGAAGAAAGAATAGCAGAAATGTGGCTGCAACATGACGGCGCCCCGCCTCACTACACTCGAGCAGTTAGAGATCATTTAAACGAGCGCTTCCCCAATCGGTGGATTGGTCGAGGCGGACCTATTGCGTGGCCACCCCGGTCGCCCGATTTAAATCCATTAGATTTTTTTCTTTGGGGCTATTTTAAAGAAGTAGTTTATCAAAAAGAGAACAATACCGAACGAGAACTACGACAAAAGCTCGAATTTGCTAGGGTTCAAATTACTAACAACACAGGTGCATTCCGTAGATTACGTAGGAATTTTATTAGACGGTGCAGATTATGTATTATGGTCAGAGGTAGGAATTTTGAGCATTTATTGTAAAATGTTTTGTTTTAATAAAACAATTATTTCACAACCGTTTGTTTTGTTTTTACGCCCTAGAAAGATATTAAAGCGACGCATAGCCATGTGTAATACCTTTTCAGAATCCCCATTAAATGCGCCAAAACTTGTAATACAGGGACAGTTTTCGGTAGAGTATTTTTTTTTCACAGTGGGGTCCAAAGTAAATTAAAAGTTATGATTTAAGAAAAAAAATAATCGTAAAAGTGAATATTATCTTCAACACACCTTATAAACAACCATAAATAGCATGTCTAATGCAAGGACTCATTAGTACCAATCTAGTGAAAATTATAAAAAAGATACAGGATGTAGATTTTTGGAAATTTAATAAGAATTCGTTAAAAAAAATCAATTTTCTAATAAAAACACAAAATAAATTATAACTCTGCAGGCGTTGACCTGAAGGACCTCCCCTAGAACAACTTTTTGCAGCTGATGACCCCATCTAACCCCTACTTGCGTTTGATCCACGACTTTTTGGCCACCCTGTATATGACAGTTTCTCCACACAAACAAATCATGACTTGTCCGTCGAGTGGTGTTTTCCGAGACTCTGTCAAAGCATAACCACATTTTGTTTCAAGTTGTACTCATACTCGTTCATGTCAAGTTGATGCCCATACTCATGACCGGGTTATTCATTATGTTCAAATTAGTCTGTATTCATGACCATTCCAACAAATAAAATAGCCAAGCGTTAATGAGAAGTGATTGGCGATATTGTCTACAAAAGTAAAAAGCATAAAAAATATTTGCAGCCTGATATACAAGAAAAGTAATAATAATATTATACAGCTGTATGGGCTTTGTTCCCCTTGCCTTGCCAGAATGGAAGAACTAAAATAAACACAGGTGGTATTGATTGCATTATTCTTCTCTCCATATAAATCCACTTAGTCTAAAACTACCACTCATGTCCCAGTTAAAAATCCTCTCTCCCGCCTTGGAGCCACCCGCACCGGCTACGACAATCAATGGCATGAAATGTTCCGCAGCCCTCAACGGATGAGCCGCCGTAGCGCCCTGCTGATCTCTCCAATTTAACAAACCATTTTTTCTCACATTCTCATCATCCGAAGTACATATATGGTTCAGAAAGTCATCAAATTCTGTATTGATCACTTTTCTGCTACTTCTAGTCATAAATTCTCTCATATTATGGTAAGACATGCCTGAACCGAAGACTGCGACGCCTTCCTTTCTAAATTGCTTCAAAACTTCACCTAATTTATAATGTTCGCTCGCATCTTGGTTGTTAAGAACGGAAACTTGAACTATTGGAATATCCGCATGAGGATTTATCAGCATCATCGGTACGAAGACTCCGTGGTCCCAACCACGATGAGAATCCAATCTAGACTCGATTCCGTGCTTTTTTAACGCTTCAGATATCCTATTCGCCAGCGCGGGGTCTCCCGAAGCTTCGTATTTATACTTATAACTTTCTGGAGGGAAACCGTAATAGTCAAAGTACAGGTTGTGCGATTTACCTGATGATATTGTCACTTTATCTTCCTCCCAATGGGCCGTCACTAGAATTATCGCTTTGATCTCTTTTAAATCTACGTATTTTTTTATACCTTCTCGTAAGAATCTGGTGAGGCCGGCGTGATCTTTATCACCTAATAGAGGCATGGGCCCTCCTCCGTGGTTCACGAAGACGGCGGGAGCCAACATGACTGCAACTTTATATCCGGTCAGGTGACGAATAATATTCATAGAAAGGACGGAGAGTAATATCGCGGTGAACAATTGCACTAACACAGTTATTGTATTTAGAATCAGCATTAGTGTTGCAAATGTAGGTCAGGGATTTATTTGTTTCGTTCTGTTAGCTATCAGTCGGTACTTCATTTATTAAAAACATAATAGAATAGCTATATCAACACCAATTTTACTTCGCGAAGGTTATACAACTTTGACAGATTCTTGCTAATTAGAAAACGTTTTGTTATTTCAATGTTGAGTAAATGTCAAAACATTACAGTTTTTGTGTTGTAATTTTGCAATAACTAAACGTCTATAAGTATTTTTTATTAATTTACTTTTTACGCAAAATTAATATAAATTAAATAAGAGGATCATTCTACTGCCACCGTTGAATTCTATCGTCCTTCGTCCATCTCGCTAAGAATATGGGTGGAATATAAGTACAAAATATAATAGAATAAGCACTTTTACGTTGATAACCCAGTCGACCCATAACTTGTTTGTTAGATACATCTTTATTACGTCATATTTTATTTTAAAACTATGATTACAGATCTCTCCAAATATATCCACTAAGTTTAAATTTCCCCAGAAACACACCGCTAAACACTTTTTCACCAGCCCCAGAACCACCCGCACCAGCGTTAACGATCAACGGCATAAAATGTTCCGCCTCTCTCGGCGGGTGCGCTTTCGAACCCCCTTCCTGTGCAGTCCAACGGAGCAGTTTCTCCTTCCTAACTTCACCGTTACTGAGACACGCATCATCTAAGAAGTTATCGAAATCTTCATTCACAATTTTACTATCAGTCACTCTGAGATATTTTAAAAACTCCGCCATGTTGTGATACGACATCCCCGAACCGAATATCGCAATGTTTTGTTCACGAAACTGTTTCAACACTTCACCTATTTCATAATGTTGTTTAGTATTTTGATTCGCTAATAAACTGACTTGTACTATGGGTATATCTGCAGCCGGATTTATCAGCATCATCGGAATAAAAGTCCCGTGATCCCAACCTCTTTCTGAATCCAATTTAGATTCGATTCCCTTCGTTTCCAACGCGTCGCGTATCCTTTCCGCCAGTTCGGGACTTCCAGACGCGTTGTAATGAAACTTGTAACTCTCTGGCGGGAAATTGTAATAGTCAAAATATAAATTGTGATGTTTACTCGACGATATCGTGACGAGAGATTCTTCCCAATGCGCCGTTACGATTATGATAGCTTTTAATGAATTTAAATTAATCAATTCGCGTACAGATTTTAGTGATTCCGCAATTTGTATGTTGTCCTTCTCGCCTAATACGGGATAAGGTCCACCGCCATGATTTAAGAATAATGATGGCGCCGACATATGCACGACTGATACACAAAATAATAAAATTAATATAACTTTTGCGGACATACTCATTGTTTTATGACGACCGATTGCCGCGTTACTCGTCGCCTATTTATCAAAGAAACGTCTAACCGTCACACGCGCCACCAGATAATGGTTTTAAAACCATGATGTAGGGGTCTTTCTTGTTCTTCTATTTTTCTTATAATATAGTGAAATGGGCCCACAAATTTTTCTCGAGGTTGTCGATGATTTTTAGTTAATTTTGTAGAAAAATAAATGTACTTCCTTATTACCAATCAGTTTTAATTTTTTCACCCAAGTTATTGAGCAAATCCTAGAGGGTAATCGTTCCGCATCGTTTGCTCAAATGTAGTGTCTCTTGAATTCGTGGAGATGTCTATTCGAGTATTGGCCTCAAAGTCTGTGAGACCGGCGCGGCGCGGACGCGGCACGAACAAGGGTTAAGTTAGTTCATTAGTGACCTTTGATAATTTGAATATTTATAAAAAAACACTTTAATCATTTGAATATATATCTAATTCAAATAAGTAGTTATAGCACTAGAAAGGAGAATGCCGTTTTTTGGGCCCACTTGATACCTAAGTTTGGTAACAAAACAATATTCTCAAATTATATCTTATTTTTTCATTAATTTATTACAATGAAATGAATTGATCGTTTACCAATCAATAGACAACGTTTAATTAGATAAAAACAGATATAATCAATTATTAAAGCATTTAATATAATAATAACCTCAAATATTGCAACAGAAAACATCTAATTACTCAATAACCCGGGTGATAAAATTAAAACTGATCGGTAATAAGGGAGTAGATTTATTTTTCTACAAAATTAAATAAAAATCATCGACAAACTCGGAAAAAAATTGTGGGCCCATTTCTCTTAGGCAAATGGGCATTCTCCTTTATTGATTTTTGAAGTGAACTTCTAGAAAGATTTATATATTGTTAATTTTTATTTATTTTCAATGTATAGCGGAGGCGATTACTGCCTGTAGTAACTTATCTGTAGTAGCAGTTGTTGCCGTTTTTTTAAAAAAGATTTTTATTACTATATATTTTTCACAAATCTCTCCATACATATCCAGAAATCTTAAACTTTCCCAAATAGACGCCACTGAACACTTTTTCACCACCTTTTTCGCCTCCAGCACCAGCGTTCACTATTAACGGCATCAAATGCTCAGCTTCACCCGGTGGATGACTTTCGAGCGCACCATCCTGCTCATCCCAATTAAGAAATAATTCTCTTCTCTTCATCCGGTTGCTTTTGCAAGCTACATCGAGAAAATTATCAAATCCTTCATTCTCAATAACACCGTTCGAAGGTCTAGCTCTTTTGAAGCCCGCCTCGTTATGATACGTCATTCCAGAGCCCATAATGGCCACTCCATCTTTCCTAAACTGATTTAAAACTTGACCGATTTTATGATGTTGTTCAGCGTTTTGATTTTTCAACACGGAAATTTGGACAATAGGTTTGTTTGCTGATGGGTTTATCAACATCATTGGAACAAAGACGCCGTGATCCCAACCTCTATTAGGATCTAATTTAGATTCGATTCCGTGCTTTTTAAACGTTAAATGTAAGCTTCTAGCAAGATTCGAATCTCCTTTAGCGTCATATTTATATTTATAAGTTTCAGGAGGGAAATTATTATAATCATATAATAAGTCGTGTTTGTCTCCACTCGAAATATTGACTGATTCGGTCTCCCAGTGTGCTGTAACGATTATTATTGCATTTAATTTATTTATATCAATATAGTTGGGTACATCTCTGAGCGATTGGGCTATTTCGATGTTTTCGTGTTGGCCCAACACTGGGTTTGGTCCGCCGCCGTGATTCACGAAGAATGATGGACCAATCATTATTGATACTGAAAAAAACAAAACGGTCTATTATAGTCATGTATTTTATTTTTATTTTGTTTTATATGGCATTATAACAATTTGCCAGTGTCAAAGTAAATATTTTTGCATCAAGTTAATATTATGCATCACGAGTCATTCACTCATCACACCTAAAGTCAGGTTAAGTCACAGTCAAGTCAAAAATTGCTCCAGTAAAGTGGTAGAATCTTTACTGAAACCTAGGGAGTTTTGGAGGGAAAATGGATACACAGGTTCTCTTCTTTTGAATTGTTTGCCCACACTCACGCACGTTCACGAACACTTAATGGTTAATAATCCACCATTATTGCACATTAACACTCGAAGAAACACAAGTTTAGGAAAATAATTCAAAACAGATAACCTGACGTCTCAAGATGGCCGCCAAAACTCCTTAACAAATGTATGGGATTTGAGTAATTTGTAACGTCAAGTCCCATACATTTTTAGGTCGGCGGCACTCTCTCATGCGTCATGCGAAAATTGCTCTTGACTGGGAGAAGTAAATAAATGGCACATATTTATAAATATTAGTATTTCAGAGGGCCAAGTATGAGTTTACATTTACGCTGTCACGGCGTAAAGTGAGTCCTCCCCACCAATAGCATAGTTATTTTTTACATCGGCGCGGCGGTCAAAATAGTAACTGTCTGGCGGAAAGATTTCTAGAATTACTAAACCAAGGAGGATATAACTTGCAAAAAACCAATAAATAATTGGCCACTAACCTAAACCTACAATAATTTAGACAAACTTACATATTTATGGTTTTGCAACAACATTTATAATATTTATAATAAATAATCACTAAACAATATAATTATTACGTTTTCTTCATTTTAGATTGCGAATTTTGATCACAAATTAATTGGTCAAACTTCGCATTATGATTGTAATGAGTAATTCAACAATGAAACAAGATGAAGTTGATTAACAACACATTTATAGATAATTTAAAAGTAGGTACCTATTCTATAATTTTCCTGTTTCGTTGATAAAGCTGCGTTTTGTTTTTGCATAGATTATAATAAATAAATTGGGTAAAACCGGCGATACCCAACATTGACATTGAATTTAAAAAACGAGACTGCTCGTGATAATAAAGTAATTATAAACTCTAGTAACTTTAATAACGTAACGTAACGCGCCGGATATCCAGCCACGGGTTAAGTTAGCGATTCAATATGTGTCGCTACCGAGTAATTAGTTTTACTCTAGATCTAAATCTAGGTCACAAATAATTGAGACTTGCAAAGTTCAAAAACCGTTTGTTTATGAATACGGGCCCTAATGTTGCTAGCATACAGTCATTTTTTTTAAATGCTACTAGAAATAAATAAATAATTAACGGTAGTATCAGAGAGAATTAATAAAACTGCGCCTATAGGATTCATATATGTAAAGATAACATTATATACAGTTACTTCTAGTGTTACACTAATTTAGTGTTATCAGAAAAAAAAGTGATGTTTTGCATGTTATACTATGAATTTATTAACATAGAAAAACAAAGTGTTCTACAAGCATTGTGATGTCTTCTTATATTAGTCGTATTATATCTGTCAGTTGACGCTTCGCGGGAGAAAAAAAGACAGCATTAATTTTAGAAAATGGCGTCGTTGTGAATGTGTTGTCCCTTTCTTTTGTTGACATATTTAGCTTTTCGCTCATATTTGTGAGTTATTAATCGTTTTTATTATGAATTGGTAGCGGTGAGATACTAACATTTCAGTATTAGCATTAGGAAAGCTGTGTTATATACGTTTAAAATGTGTCGTGGGAGGGACGTCGACGTTCACTCCCATGTATTGTTATATCTTGTTAATTTATCAATAAATAAAGTATTAATGAGCGTTTGACGCACTATTGACCGGTGATTCAGTGCAATATTAACAAAAATGGACAAAAAGAGTAAGAAGAAGAGTGTCATAAAGCGTAAAAGTGATGACAGTGCCGAAGCAGAAAAGAAGCCAAAAACTATGGTCAATCGTCAAAAAGTCGAGGAAAAAGAGGAGAAAGTCGAAGTCGTGAACCAAGCGGTCGAGGTGCCGGCGGAGCAGGCGCAGCAGATAGTTCATACCGGTCAATTAGTCGAAGGGAACTTTGAGCAGCCCGTGTTTGTGAACATGAAAGGGGAGCCGGTGCAATTGGGGCCTAATACAGTGATATTATACGAACAGAATGGCAATCCATCTAATTTCGCGTTCGGTGGTATGTGGACCATGGATCCGTCCGGTCGGATCGTTATGGCGGAGACTATTTATGATGTAAAAGGAGAGCCAGTGGAGGAGGAGAGCGCTGCATTCGTTCATAACACACCTGAGGTTAACTCTGTAAGTTTTATATATAGTAATACCCCACTTTGCGTGAGGGATATGTTCCGCAAAAACTCGCGTTAAGTGAAATTCGTGTAACCAAAAGTCAGTACAAAATGCAAATCAATACATACTTTAATTCTAAAAACACATTATGCATTTTTTAAATGGAAAAATGTACCTATCTATTGTCTTCTGGTTGCGTTTCATTGTAAAATATTTTCATAACACGCAATACTGTTTTTTAACCGACTTCAAAAGGAGGAGGTTACCAGCTCGTCGTGTATTTTTACTTATTGACACACAGTTAAAACATCACAGTCTATGCTCTGCAATATGTCCAAACCTGAATAAATCTTTAAAAGAGTCATTTTAGTGTGAAATTTGAAATTCGCGTAAAACCGAAACCGCACATAACGGGGTCATGTAAAGTGGGGTGTTACTGTATTTATATTGTAGAGTGACAGTGGTTTAGGGGTAGGTAGAAGGTGTATAACATAATTGGGGAGAACCGCATTCAAATATTGTAAAAATTGTGACTGGTGCCCAATGTAACTTTGTTATATGTTGGTTAAAAAAATAGTAGACAGACTGATACTGGTTATTACTCCAGTTTTTTGACTCATGAAGTGACCTAGTCGTCTGGAATCTGCTTGGAAGTGGCTGAGAATGGATGGTGAACATACATCCGTTCAAGCTGGCATAGTGGAGGCGACTGCTGCCCGTAGAGATTTATCTGTAGTAGCAGTTGTTTCCGTACATGGACCTCACTCCAGCTTTACATCAGGTGGAGTGTTGTCACATGCCACGAGATACAATAAATATACAGTGTAAACTCGATTTAACGACAAACTCCTTAAAACGGTGAAATTACCTGACTATGGCTGGTTTACATTGTTGTCCATACAATGATACACTCTATGCAGCATCACACCAACTCTAAATAACGACCACAATATGTCCTTATTAAACAATAAACAGTACTTTCTAGTTGCCAAAATTTATAAGAACTGCAGCTGTGTACGTTCTTTTGTTGCTTTATTGTCTAGCGCGTATTTACCTCGACTGTCGGCATCATACGGATCGAAGATTCTGTCGTTAGGTTGTTATGCATAATGTTATATATACTTTATTGCTAAATAATATTATATTAGTAAAATAGTATTGATTTTTCTTCTCTCTGTTTAATGACAACTCTCTATAACGCTATAAAATGCTCTGTCCCTTCAGTGTCGCTATATACAGTTTACACTGTATACGCGTTTTTAAAATGTGCAATGGGTGTAATGTAACGTCCTGGGGTATTACCACCACTTTCGAATGTAACACCCGTGAAGTGACCTTATCGCGTTTCGGGAATAGTTTGAAAGTAGCCAGGTATAACGAGAGGAGTGTGCACTGTCAATCTAGATGGTACAGGCTCGTCTCCTCAAGCCGGCATAGTGGAGACGACTGCTGCCCGTAGAGATTTCTCTGGGGTAGCAGTTGTTTTCATTCAGCACTTGTTTATGGACCGCGCTCTAGCTTTACATCAGGCGGAGTGTTGTCACATGCCGAGCTATAATAAAAAAATTAAAAAAAAAATCTTTATTATTTAGTTTAGACGAATATTGTTATACTATATTATGTAGTATATGAATATAGTTATTACTGGAATAAAGAATATTGCAAAATAGACTTTTTTTAATTTATTGTAGCTCGACATGTGACAACACTCCGCCTGATGTAAAGCTAGAGTGCGGTCCATGAATGGAGACAACTGCTACCACAGAGAAATCTCTACGGGCTGCAGTCGCCTTCACTATGCCGGCTTGAGGAGATGAGCATGTACCATCTAGATTGACAGTGCACACTCCACTCTTATACCTGGCTGCTTTCAAACTATCCCTGAAACGCGACAAGGTCACTTCACGGGTGTTACATTCGAAAGTGGTGGTACTGCCCCAGGACGACAGACTGGACAAATAACCATCATCAGTCTGCCTACCACTCTTTAATGAGCGACCAAAGTACATATATTTAATAGTAGTAGGCGTTACTTTGCGGAAATCCATGACTAAATTATTATAAAACACTACTTTGCAACTAATTTCCGCTAATCAATGTTAGTGAGGGTAGGTGCACAGTCACATTAGCTGTTACTGTTAGACCCGGCACGAACATGCAAAAACCTCTCGACGCGTTTCACCACTCCACGTGGCATCCTCAGGAGACGTACGCTGAATGAAAGCTGGCGTCTTTTTATACCAACGTCACCATCAACCCTCCACCACTTACGTTACACTCTAACTACATACTTAAAAAATATTTAATAATGGTGAAGAATTAAAGGTAACCTGTTCGTTCAACAATGTAAATGAGTTATTCTTATTATGTTTTAATATTTCTAATTGTTCAAACACGGATAGTTTTAAAGATTTTTCATACGTATGTAGAATCGAAAATGTATGATTATCAGGAATAGTATGTCCTGTGTCTAATAGGTGTTTCGCCGAAATGGGATTTTTCAGGATGATTGTTACGATACGCGGATACATGTTCTTTATAACGTGTGTTGAAACTACGACCAGTCTGTCCTATATAAACGGCATTACAGTCATTACAATTAAGTTTATAAATACCGGATTTATGTTTGTCGTCTAATCTGTCTTTGCCTTTACAAAGCCTTCTTAATAAAATCCCATTTCGGCGAAACACCTATTAGACACAGGACATACTATTCCTGATAATCATACATTTTCGATTCTACATACGTATGAAAAATCTTTAAAACTATCCGTGTTTGAACAATTAGAAATATTAAAACATAATAAGAATAACTCATTTACATTGTTGAACGAACAGGTTACCTTTAATTCTTCACCATTATTAAATATTTTTTAAGTATGTAGTTAGAGTGTAACGTAAGTGGTGGAGGGTTGATGGTGACGTTGGTATAAAAAGACGCCAGCTTTCATTCAGCGTACGTCTCCTGAGGATGCCACGTGGAGTGGTGAAACGCGTCGAGAGGTTTTTGCATGTTCGTGCCGGGTCTAACAGTAACAGCTAATGTGACTGTGCACCTACCCTCACTAACATTGATTAGCGGAAATTAGTTGCAAAGTAGTGTTTTATAATAACAAAGTACATATAACAAAGTTACATTGGTACCGGTCTTTAGCGAGGTTCGAACACGGGTCTCATTGATCGTGAGTTCACGCGTCTTACCGCTAGACCACGGCCGCTCTTATCGTGATTTCTACATTCATTCTAAAAAATCAGATTTTGAGATGTCGAAAACGATATATCTTTTATATAAAAAAAGCAAATATATCTTTCGGACTGCATGATTTTATATTTTATCTGTCTCACGTGTGTTATTAGCAGAATCCAGTTGAAGAGTCGAGCAGTACGTTTGAGCAGTTTGAACTTGGTGGTAATCAGACGGAGTCGGAGTATGAGGTGGCCATTATTGACAATACCAGCTCACAGAACAATGAAAGGTAAAACTATGAATATACATTGTATTGATAGCTGAGGTCTAGCGGTGGGACAAATGAACTCGAAGAGACCCGTGTTCGAACCTCAGTCATTCTGACCGGTACCAATGTAACTTTGTTATATGTACTTTGGTCGCGAGTGGTGGGCAGACTGATGATGGTTATTTGTCCAGTCTGCCGTCCTGGGGTGGTACCACCACTTTCGAATTATACACCCGTGAAGTGACCTTGTCGCGTTTCGGGAATAGTTTGAAAGTAGCCAGGTATAGCGAGAGGAGTGTGCACCGTGTCAATAGATGGTGCATGCTCGTCTCCTGCAGCCGGCATAGTGGAGGCGACTGCTGCCCGCACAGGTTTCTCTGTGGTAGCAGTTGTTTCCATTCATGGACCGCACTCTAGCTTTACATCAGGCAGGGTGTTGTCACATGCCGAGCTACAATAAAAAAAATATTAAAGAGTGGTAGGCAGACTGATGATGGTTGTTAGCCCAGTCTGCCGTGTTGGGGTAGTACCACGACTTTCGAAACTCTGGTATTGTTAGAAATAAAACAATAGTATAATTTTCAGTTGTGGCATGGTAATATGTAATGAGGATCAGATGATAACTGTTGGCAACACTGCGATTCGTTGGCTCAATCAGAAATATGATATGGTCGTCAGGAAATTGCAATTAAACTATGGTGAGTTTGTTTACTATGATTAAACTGCGATTGTTGTGCGGTCCAGTGAGAATTTACTTTTTTTTTTAATTCGGCTTCCATTCTGGTAAGGCAAAGGGATCAAAGCCCATACAGCAACGTCTTCAGTTTTATATTTTTGCCTTTTGTACATTGAGTTGTTGGTATTTTCCGATTTTAGTGCCTAGCAGCAGTATTTATTTTTTCTTTTTTACTCATTGTGTTTTAATACTCAATTTTACTTATCAAGGCAAAGGAAACAAATCCATACAGCCACGTTTTCAGTATTAAGTTTTCTTGTTTTGTAAATGTAAATGCAGTTATTCTATAATTCAATGCTTTCGTAGCTTAGATTGTTTAGAAACAAGCGAAAACTATATTTTGTTTTTGCTTCAACATAAATAATAAAGATTTAGGAGGGGACTGTTCTCTGCAGAAATTAATCTGTGATAGCAGTTGGTTCCGTTCATGGACCGCACTCTCGCTTTACATCAAATGGAGTACATGTTTGTTTCAGATGCTGGTGTGAAATTGCTTCACTCGCCCAACGGTTGCACCGAATGCGTTTATTTGACAACACCTTCAATGCAATTGGCGTTCAATGCTGTACCACAATTCTTGTGTATTGAAACAGGTGATTAGCTATCTGGTTAAGTGTTTGATCACTGTAATGTGTTCATATGTTCTATATATGTAGGAACAATATGAGCGTTTTCGCGGCGTGGGATAACCACAAAAAAACCGCTTCCGTTGCCTCATATAGAGTGAATTTTAATGTTTCCACAATTACTCACATCAAATTACGCAAAATAACACCAATTTTACACAATAATAACCACTAAGCTAATTAAGGAAAGGGATAAAAAACACCTCAACATTCCCGGGCAAAAGCGCGCCAAACACTCTCTCAAGTTTTTTTTTGTTTTCTTGCAGGCATTGAATTCAACAGTGTGATGCCAACGATGAATGGACAAAATCATAGTATAAAGCATACTGTGACATTGTTTATGGCTGAAGATGGCAACGGAAAGTCAGTTATTGTCAGTGCAGGTTTGTAGCTAAGAGTAGCTCTCATTATGCTGGCTGACTCACATAGTATCAGTAAATTTTACTACTAGTAAGACGTGTGAACTCACGATCGATGAGTCTCGTGTTTGAACCTCGCTTAATTCTGACTGGTACCAATATAACTTTGTTATATGTACTTTGGTCGCTCATTAAAGAGTGGTAGGCAGACTGATGATGGTTATTAGCCTGGTCTGCCGTGTTGGGGCAGTACCACCACTTTCGAATTACACACCCGTGAAGTGACCTTGTCGCGTTTCGGGAGCAGTTTGTAAGTAGCCAGGTATAGCGAGAGGAGTGTGCGCTGTCACTCTAGATGGTGTATTCTCGTCTCCTCGGGCCGGCATAGCGGAGGCGACTGCTGCCCGAGCTACAATAATTAAAGAGTGTAAAATTGCAGGTATATCGGCGCTGATCGGTCCATCGCTGACGTGGCTGCTGGAGACGTTCAAGTCGTGCAATCCTGCTTGGAGGTCGGTGCGTTGCGTGTTATGCGATCCGCTGATACCTGACGAGGTGCAGATGCAATTCCCGTCGGCGCACGTGGACGCGGGCGTCTGGCAAGTGGTCCGCGCGGCGAAGACGTTGCATCCGTCGCTCGATGCCGGATTACTGAAGACTTACGCGCTCGCAGCACTCAGGGCTGAGAGTACACTCACTCAACTGCAGGTGTGTATCTCTTTTTTTTATTTATTGTAGCTCGGCATGTGACGACACTCCGCCTGATGTAAAGCTAGAGTGCGGAAACAACTGCTACTACAGATAAATCTATAAGCAACAGTCGCCTCCATTATGCCGGCCTGATGCACACTCTTCTCGTTATATCTGGCTACTTTCAAACTGCTCCTAGATCGTGACAAGGTCACTTCACGGGTGTGTAATTCGAAAGTGGTGGTACTACCCCAGGACACGGCAGACTGGGTTAATAACCATCATCCAGCCTACCACTCTTTTTAATCTGTCAAACTGACCATGAACCAAGAAATGTCGAAAGGTTGTACTCCTCTAGTCGGCATAGTGGAGGTGACTGGTGCCCGTGGAATTTTTTCTGTGTTAGCTTTAAAAACAAAGCTTCTATTCACACTTATACGTTTTCTATAATTAATATGTGTGTATATTGTGTTATAGGCAATAAAACGTAATATATTGGGCACGGGGCCCGGGTCGGCTCGTCTGTGGGACCAGTTGAATCGGTCCGGTGGTGTACTCAACAAGCTGGACACGTGGCTCGAACCTGAGAACTACACCAATATATTGCATAAGGTACGTAATGTATGGATTTTTTTTTACCTCAAAACGGGACATGAGCGGCCGTGGTCCAGCGGTGAGACGCGTGAACTCGCGATCTTGGAGACCCGGGTTCGATTCTTGCCAATGTAACTCATTAAAGAGTGGTAGGCAGACTGTAGATGGTTTTAAGCCCAGTCTGCCACCACTTTGAAATGTAACACCAGGTGCTGTCAATCAAGACGGTGCATACTCGTTTCCTTAAGCCGGCATAGTGGAGGTGACTGATGCCTGTTGTGATTCGTCTGTTTCCGTTCACTCTAGCTTTACATCAGGCGAAGTGTTGTCACATGGCGGAAGTTACAAGAATTTTGTGGGATTTGAACCCGGGTCTCATTGATTTCTATAATAATTTCAGGGTCTGGAGCGTTTAATAAATAAATTAACGAGTCAAGTGAGACGGGAGATGTCGCCGGAGGAGTTTGTCTCGGTTCTCTTCTCGGTCAGCGGTCAGTTGGAGGATGATAGGAGACAATATGCCATATCTAGACTCAGGGTACGTATGTGGTGGTGCATAGTGGAGGGTACATATTCCTTTTTTTTTTTATTGTAACTCGGCATGTGACAACACTCCGCCTGATGTAAAGCTAGAGTGCGGTCCATGAATGGAAACAACTGCTACTACAGAGAAACCTGCCCGGGCAGCAGTCGCCTCCACTATGCCGGCTTGAGGAGACGAGCATGTACCATCTAGATTGACAGTGCACACTCCTCTCTTTATACCTGGCTACTTTCAAACTATTCCCGAAACGCGACAAGGTCACTTCACGGGTGTGTAATTCGAAAGTGGTAGTACTGCCCCAGGACGGCAAACTCGACAAATAACCATCATCAGTCTGCCTACCACTCTTTAATAGTGCCTATAGACATATAACAGAGTTACATTGGTACCGGTCTTTAGCGAGGTTCGAACACTGGTCTCATCGTACGTGAGTTCACGCGTCTTACCGCTAGACCACGGCCGCTTATCTCTAAGGGCGAGAAGTGGCAGCTCTACCGATCGGAGAATATTTTGTCCAAAAATCGAATGTAGATGATCCTATTGGTGGATAGTACTCACTTTACGTCGTGACTACGTAAATGTAAACTTGTACTCAGGTTCATTTGCACCACAAGGCCCGTTAAAGTCACTTTTTACTGTGACGTAACCGTTAAACGTTCACATTTACTCCACACGCGTTGCAATATCGTGTAAATTCATATTGTTACCGTTAAAAGGGTGGCTGGTCTCGAAATAATAATAGAAAAACATATTTGGCTTCTTTTCACACATTTGACGTTAGCGACATTGGTTTGACGATTACTTTAACTTTAACCAAGCCGAGATTCGCTGGTTACGGTTGCAACTCAATACAATACAATACAATTGTCACGCCTTTTTCCCACAGGGATAGGCAGGGACAACGGAACGCCACTTACCAACTCGTGTGGAGTAAATGTAAACGTAACGGTTTAACCGGGCCTCCTTTGAAACTAGTGTTTTGGTCAGGGGAAAGACCTTTCATGGAGGGAGTGCTGGGGAATTCCACCATCTCTTCTCCGAGACGCGAAGTAAAATAAATCCTCCATGTATATATATATACATATATATTTTTATTGTAGCTCGGCATGTGACAACACTCCGCCTGATGTAAAGCTAGAGTGCTGTCCATGAATGGAGACAACTGCTACTGCAGAGAAATCTGTGCGGGCAGCAGTCGCCTCCACTATGCCGGCTTGAGGAGACGAGCACGTACCATCTAGATTGACAGTGCACACTCCTCTCGCTATACCTGGCTACTTTCAAACTATTCCCGAAATGCAACAAAGTCACTTCACGGGTGTTACATTCGAAAGTGGTGGTACTACCCCAACAAGGCAGACTGGACAAATAACCATCATCAGTCTGCCTACCACTCTTAAATATAATTTAATGTGGAATGTTTGTTTGTTTGTAGGACACTGAGTCGCAGAAACAATCGCCAACGGACACGATCACGCAGTACGCGTACAATTTGATGAGTCATCAGACTAAGTTGGCGCAGAAGTGCCTAGACGAGAAGGGTGGCAGGTATGTGGACTTTAAAAAAAATTAAGTCAAGTCAGAATTTCAGTCAAGTCAAGTCAAAATATAGTTTTTTTTATAGTTCAACGGAGTGGAAATTGCAACTTTATCAAAGGACAATGTTCATTTGTGAACTAATTTGATATCTGAAAGTGTGCACCGTTTATCTAGTCTCTAGTCGTCTAGTCTATTGAGGCCGGCATAGTGGAGGCGACTGCTGTCTTCAATGATTTGTCTGTCACAGCAGTTGTCTCCGTTCATGGACAGTAGATGGCGCATATTTGCCTCTTCAGGCCGGCATAGTGGAGGCGGCCTGCTGTCTCCAGTGATTTGTCTGCAGTTGTCCCCGTTCATGTGGTTGTCATATGTTGAGTTACTATAGAAAAGCCACATGTTTCAGAAAGCAGAGCAGCGCTGCAATAGCCAAGTTTGGTACGTCGACGCAGGAGTGCTCTTGCCTGTTCAGCCGTGTCTTCAGATTACCATGCAGACATATATTGATGCTTACCACTGAGTTGAAGGTATATATCTCCAATCTCCGCACCAATGTACAAATGTACTTTGGTCTTTCAGTGTCTTCGGGCATCTCACGAAGCAGGCATAGTGGACGCGAATCCTCTTCTTCAACAGCTTAACATCAGTGCGGTTTTATGACCTGCTAACATACAAACAAAATTATTTTAAATGTAACACCCGCGAAGTGACCTTGAACGAGTGCGTGCTCGTCTCCTTAAGCCGGCATAGCGGTGGCGACTGCTGCATGTAGAGATTTATCTGTAGTAGCAGTTGTTTCCGTTCATGGACCGCACTCTAGCTTAACATTGTACGGCCCATGAGTAAAACATAGAGAGCTGTGTGAACTAACATGAACATGGGTTTTTTTTGTGTCTATGTTTACAATAAAGTATTTGATTTGTCTATGGTTGTAGCGTTGAGGTCGCGTCAAACTTCATTGCGTCTCGGAAGTTAGCCGCGGGTGCTGTGTAAAGTTTGCAATAAATATGAGTAGATAAACTGCGGGCGGGTATAGCGGGGGTGTGCTCTTCCCTCTCGCGTTCATCGTGCCCCGCTGACACCTCAATTTGTGTACTCGTGCCTAACTTCCGTAAAGTTCGGTTTGTACTAATGTATGTATGTTAGGTGAAAACGCACATTCCATTCGAGCCACGTTGGACAGTACAGCATTGTCTGTTCGGATGCGAGCAGACCAGCGCGAGCACCACCGCCGCGGGTAGCTCCCACTATGTCGAGCAAGTCGTCATCGACTCGGCGGAACAAAGGCAGCCAGTGCAACAAATACATCAGGTATTCATAATTTACCCATTAATTATTAGAAAGTGGTAGGCAGACCGATGATGGGGATTAAACCCCAGTCTGCCATGTTGTGGTAGTACCACCACTTTCGAATTACACACCCGTGAAGTGATTACGTCGCGTTTCGGGAGCAGTGTAGCGCGAGGAGTGTGCACTGTCAATCTGAATAGTGCGCTTTCGTCTCTCTAAGCCGGCATAGTGGAGGCGACTATTTCTCTGTGCTGTTAGTTGTTTTTTCCGTTTCAATTGGTTTATCTATCATTTGGGTGATTCAAATGTAAAAAAGCCTTAACGAGCAGGTATAGTGGGATGTAATGTTAATATTAAAAATTTCAGATGAGTACTGTACGTCCGCAGCAGTATGTGCTGGCAACACCGGGACAAACGTCGACACCGGTATCACAGGTATAAAAAATGTACATATTACGTTTTTATTATTAATTCTTACTAAAAAATATTAATATGAAAACCCAACGACCGCGGTACGACTACGATTAATCCATTAAACACTGCATGTTCACCTCCTGGAGCCGGCATAGTGGAGGTCACTGCCACTCGCTACCCGTGGACCGCGCCAGCACGCGGGGGAAGTCTTGGGGAAGACGGTATCCTACGTGTCTCTCTCTACGCCATATGGTGGGGTCAAGGGCAAGCGAAAGCTCCCCCATTCATCTGCGACCCCCAACGACCCCACCTCATCACCAAGAAACTACCCTTGGCTTGGTGAGTGGTGCGACCAGAGGAGAGACCCTGGGACTCTATCCACCACGAGACCAGGCAACTGTAACGGTGTCCCTCACGGTCAAAGGACCGCTAGCCACGAGTAAAACGAGCGCAGTCAATCTGTGCACACTTTTCCACTCAAGCCGGCATAGTGGAGGCGACCGCAGTCCGTATGGATTTGTCTGTTGTTTCCGCACTCTTTGTCGAGTAGCCCGGTATAGCGAGAGGAGTGTGCACTGTCGATCTGCCTATTTGTCTCCTCCGGCATAGTGGAGGCGACTGTGGTAGCAGTTGTTTCCGTTCATGGACCGCACTCTAGCTTTTTACATCAGGCGGAGTGTTGTCACATGTCGAACTACAATAAAAAATAGCCTAGCTTCCCTCGTAGTCGTCAGTCGGAACCGCGGTCTCGGGTTCTCGTCCCGATCTTAAGCGTGTTGTTTAATATTTGCAGGTGATATTCTGCGGCGGTGTCGGTTCGTCGGGTAGTGCTGTCCTAACGCCACATCATATACACCACACGTGAACAGTATATTAGTATCTGCTTGCTACATTGGGACCGGGGACTTATGTACCGGATTTATAACGTTAACTATTGTCTATTCCTTTTTTTTTTTAAATAGGTATTGTTTGTCGACTCGATGTCGGAGTAACGTTGTTTTTGTCTTCCCCTTTGGGATGTTTTGTCCATTGAAACGAGTAGTACGCGTACTGGAGGATAGATGGCGCTGCATATTAATAATGTTGCCAGATTAAAATATTCGCTTGACTAAAGCGCTAGTGTTGCCATGTTCTAATTTTCATATTAATTGAATAATTTATTTTGTTTTTAAATTTAGCGTGATGGAGTCTTGCTTCTCTTCAAGTCGGCATAGCGGAGGCTCTGGCTTAGCATCAGACGACGTGTTGGCATTTGCCCGGGTTGCAATTTAAAAAAAAATGGAAAATCTGTTGACATCCATTTATACTGAGAAGGGAAGCTTCTAGTGGATGTTGCTGGTAATATTTTACGCTACGCCACTTATACGACGAATGCTGTCTCTTTCACGCACTCTTTTTGAACATGTTATTCGTTTCAATGGATTCGAATCGGGCGACAAACAATATTTAAAATGTAAAAAGATATACAACAATCTATTTAACTGTTTTGTGTAGCGCTGGAGTGAGTCTCTATGGACAACAGTCGCCTCCACTATGCCGACCCCAGGAGACGAATTTGTGCCATCTTGAGTAACAGTGCACGCTCCCTCTCGCTGTACCTGGCTACTAGTGTCACTTCACAAGTGGGTAATTCGAAAGTGGTGATACTACCCCATCATGGCATTATGGCATCATAAATTAAATGGAGCGCGGAGAAGCACCTTCTCGGGCCGGCATAGTGACGGCGACGCGGTTCTCCAGTGTGCACTGTCAGTCTGGATTGTGCATATTCGTCTCCTGGAGCCGGCATAGCGGAGGCGACTTATGCCCGTAGAGATGCCGCAGGACCGCACTCCACGTACAGGATTGCTTTGTATCTTTTTGCACCCTCCTGTATATACAACTAAATTAAATTAAAAAAAACTCTGTAATTATTATAATAGTGTAGTTTTTTTTTTCTTTTTCTCTAACGTATTGTTTTATAATTACTCATACTCTCTCAACTCAAACTTGAGCGGAGAGACTCATGGGGCATAGCGGGGGCGAGTGTCGCCTGTAGACATTTATGGTTATTTACCTAGTCACGTTTCGGGGTCAGCTTGGAAGTAACCGTAACCGTCTTTCCATGCCGGCATAGCGGAGGCGACTGTTGCCTGTGGTTGTTTCTCTCGAATGTACTCTAGCTTCACTCACCTCCACTGGGGTTGAATTTGAGTTGAGGAATGTTTGAGGTAAAAACGATACTCTTGTTATTGTTAGGTATGGAGTTTAAAAAAAATAAATTAAACCGACTTCTTAATACAACGCTAAAACCACTAAAAATATGTATTTTTTAATAATTGAGAGTACCTACACACAATAAGCATAGACAATAATAGACGCTTGTCGGCGCATAGACAACGCAATCAATTGTTCGAGTAGTATTCGATTCGAATCACCTCACTGATTCGACGCTATGATTGGTCGACTGATTACTTTAGACGCCTTTAGAGGGCGTTGACATTTGTCTCGGGAGCGGGGCCTATTTATTGGTGTTAAAGAAACTTGATCACACACAACGCAGCACTGAAAGCGAAGATGGTGGCGCTAGGGCGGAGTAGGTATAACTCGACGCACCAGCAACAATTTCAATGTAAATTGCAATAATTCGATAATGTTTGACACCAACTTGACACAACACACTAAATACAACCGAACGACACTAAGGGTGGTTTGCACCAGAGATGGCCGGTTAAAGTAACTTTGACTGTTACTTTAACTTTGACAGTTACCTTTACTTTTACTCCACGCGCGTTGCACCATCGTGTAAATTAATTCGTTATAGTTAAAAGGGTTGCTGGTGTAAATGAATTCTCTCAATACAAACAAGAGCGGCTTTTCAAAGATTTCACGTTAGCGACATTGATTTAACTATTACTTTAACTTTGACCGGCCGAAATTCGCCAGTAACGGTTGAGGTTAAAGTAATCGTCAAATGTGACAGATTTTTTCTGAAGCAAACCAATTTTAACTTTAACGTGACAGTAATAGTTAAGTCATATGGTGCAAATGGACATAATTCAACACCGAAATTCACGAAAATAACAGAAAATACGTCGTAATCGTATTTGTCAAGTAACAAGACAGACAAGATAACATTTTTGCCAATTTCTGGGTCGGTATAGTTAGGAGTTTAAGGGATAGATGGCGCTAGATAGATTTATTCTAGTTTTAAGCGACAACCCCATGAGTGAAACGTCAAATCCCATATATTTCGTTGTCGATTCGATCAAGTAACAACTGTTGTTTGGCTTTCGATTTTAGCCCCAGAGGGCCCAAGTTCGAGGTTAGGCGATCCTCTATTGCCACCAAGCTCTCACGTTACGTTGCCACGGAGTAATTATGTTTACAAGTTTTGGTTCGCGCGGATGCCTTATGTCTTTTTACATGCCTGTATATATGGAAAACTTCATTATGGTTTCTTTTCTGCATGAATACAATCTAAATTGTTTTTATCCTATTTCTCGCACTTAAGAAGTTAAGTGCAATGCGAGCCAACTAAGAATAGGACTGCACTTGTAGCTAACTTCACTCTCGACATCTGTCAAATAAGTACCCCAAAAAAAAAAAATGCCGATTCGCCTTATTGGACAATTGGGCCCACAATTTTTTTTCTCGAGGTTGTCTATTAGTTAATTTTGTCGGAGAATAAATCTGTATTCATTGTCACCAAATAATTTAATTTATTTTTTACTCTGTGTATTGACGTTATTATTATATTTTTAGGAATCAGAAGCGATTTGTAGTTTTTAAAATATTTAACAACCAATTAGGTTAGATTCACATTTAATTTTAGTAATAGACAACAAAGAATTCTTTGAACAAGAATGTACACGTGGTAAAATAAACGACCACCGCCACGACACGATGTTTTCAGTCCGAGAGCCACGCCGCAAAGAGAGCGAGCCTTGTCTATGCGCCCTCTTATATAGCGTTTCAATGTTGTCATCTTTTTCTTTTTTCATCAATTAGGCAGTGGCTTCTAACAATAGTAAATGCATCGTGTTTATTTGTTTGTTGCGAATCAAAATGGCGTCCTTAGTCGGCTCCCACAGTTTAATCATAATCATGTTATTAAGTTATTTAATTGTGTTTTTGTTGATTTAAAAAAAAAATGTATCTAAACACTCCACTAACTGTGTAAGTAATATTTCTATGTAGCCGTACAAAATAATTACATTACGCTTCGATGAAAAAAGATTGGTAATTTTCGCTTGATCACATGTTTATTCAGGGGGGCTATTGCGGACGCGAGCTCACCGTGAGTCACTGTGACTATCTGGTTTCCTTCCGGCACTATTTGTAATGTAATTGGACGAGCCACTGTCAACAGGGAACCCCTATCGTGGCTCGTCCAATCACCTTACAAATAGTGCCGGAAGGAAACCAGATAGTCACAGTGACTCACGGTGAGCTCGCGTCCGCAATAGCCCCTCTGATTCGAGTTCCGACATGAATATTTTAATTAGGTTGCGTCCACACGGGCCTCGGCACCGACGAGTTGGATGGGCCTTAATTATGGGTCAAGTATGAGGTATTTACGCCGTGAGAGCGTAAAGCGGTATCTTTCCACCAATAGGACCGGTTCATTTAAATGTCTGTCTGGTTGGTGGAGATAAGCGTTACGCTCTCACGGCGTTAATGTAAACACGTACGTACTCGGCCCACTGAGTACTTTGTTTTTGAAGCAGCTTTATCCAGTAACTATAATATTCTAAAAGATATATAAATTAAAAGTACAGGATGTAAAATTTAGCGTGTTTTTTTTTCTTTTCCTAGTTATTTTATTACTGTGGTAGGCAGACTGTAGATGGTTATTAACCCAGTCTGCCGTCCTGGGGTAGTACCACCATCTTTCAAAGGTAACACCCGTGTAAGTGACCTTGTCGCAGTTTCGAAGTAGCCAAGTATAACGAGAGAAATGTTTAAATGGTTGATATACATTCGTATCCTCAGGCCGGCATAGTGGAGGCGACTGCTAAGCGTAGAGATTTATCTATAGTAGCAGTTGTTTCCGTCCATGGACTGACTGAAAGATACGGCATATCGATAGTTCGATACAAAACAAGATATATCTACTAAAAATCTAAGAGCGGCTGTGGTCTAGCGGTAAGACGCGTGTACTCACGATCGACGAGACCCGTGTTCGAACCTCGCTAATTCTGACCAATGTAACTTTGTTATATGTGCTTTGGTAGCTCATTAAAGAGTGGTAGGCAGACTGATAATGGTTATTAGCCCAGTCTGCCGTCTCCTGGGGCAGTACCACCACTTTCGAATGCAACACCTTGTCGTGTTTCGGAAACAGTTCGTAAGTAGTCAGGTATAACGAGAGGAGTGTGCACTGTCAATCTGGGTGGTGCACATTTGCTCCGTAAGCCGGCATAGTGAAGGCGACTGCTGAGCGTGGAGAGTTTGTCTGTAGCTAGCAGTTGTTTCCGTTCACGGACCGCACTCTAGCTTTACATCAGGCGGAGTGTTGTCACATGCCGAGCTACAATAAAAAAAATCCAGCTGAAACTCCTACTTTTCCGTTTTTTCAGGACTTACAGAAGTTTCTAGATAACACTAAAGAGGGCGTGGTGTACTTTAGTATGGGATCTGTTTTAAAGTCGTCCAAATTACTCGAGAAGACCTCTTGCAAGTGCTAAGCGAGATTCCTTACACGTTTATGGAAATTCGAGGAGAAGTTGGGAACGCCAACCGTATCTAGCAGAGGATAATACTAGAACAGTTGACGCTACAAAAATTTCATAGAAAAAATGTTCACTAGGTGTCTTATGTTGTGTTTGTGCCTTCGACTGCCTACGCGGTCCTCTTTGATGTTGTTCGCACTGACAAACCGAGTGACGTCTTTAAACAACACTAACGCCATCTATTATCGCCGAGATTAACTATCATAACATACACGCTTCGGGAGTCGCGGCCCTTCGCTGACTTCGCTGACGAGAGTTCGCTC
Source organism: Tinea pellionella (assembly GCA_948150575.1). Lineage (NCBI taxonomy): Eukaryota > Metazoa > Arthropoda > Insecta > Lepidoptera > Tineidae > Tinea > Tinea pellionella. The sequence continues at coordinate 3,880,130 of OX411272.1, forward strand.
CTTTGAACTAGTAGGCATAGTGGTGCGTGGTTTATTAGCCTAGTCTGCCGTCCTGGGGTAGTACCACCACTTTAGAATGTAACACGCATGAAGTGACCTTGGCGCGTTTCGGGAATAGTTTGAAAGTGGCCAGCGAGCATTGTCATTCTAGGTGGTGTATACCAGGTCTCAGGCCGGCATAGCGGGGCGTTCGTAGCTCTCGTGAACTGGTCTTTCGGGATCAGGGGCCTGAGTATGAACGCTGTTACGGCGTAAAGCGTAGAGATTTATCTGTAGTAGCGATTGTTTCCATTCATGGACCGCACTCTACAAACCTCTATCAGCTGTAATAATTAGCAATCTTATGATTAATTATCCCTTTTTTTTTAAATAATATAATATTTTTGGTTTATTAATAATAAAATAATATTTTCTGAGAAGGAATCGATATTAATTTTACCCCATAACAATTAAGGCCATTAAAAAAACCAAATACGTATGTTTATATATTATTCACTTAAAATTATTAAATATGTTAAATTCGTTGTGACGATGGCTCATGTGGAATCCCTAAAACATAAATTAATACCAGCCTTAAATAAAATTAAATAAAGTTAATTGTTTTAGTAAAATAAATAAAAACGCACTTACACTAGATTAACACTTACGTTAACTAGATACAAACTTCATTTAGGGCGCTTGGTCTTTAAGGAACCACGAAGCACTGACTGATCCAGGCCCATGCGGCTGGAACCCACCAGCAATTTAATATGGTACGCAAAGAAAACTCTGAATTAATTGTGGTTTGTTATTTCGAACAAAAACTAAACTTAAGTTAACGAAAACAATGAAGTAATGAATAGATGCATACATCGATGATGAACTTAACAAAAAATGCTTTTTCCAAATCAATAACAAAACGGTAATGTGAAATTACAAGGTCCGTCTAAGTAGCTTTAACTATTACTTTTACGGCGACGATGTAACCGATAAACGTTTACATTTACTCCACACGCGTTGCAATATCGTGTAAATTCATATTGTTATCGTTAAAAGGGTGGCTGATCTCGAAAAATAATAGAAAATATATTTGGTTTCTTTTCATACATTTGACGTTAGCGACATTGGTTTGACGATTACTTTAACTTTAACCAGCCAAGATTCGCTGGTTACGGTTAAGGTTAAAGTAACCGTCAAAAATGACAGGCGCGACGAATGGTGCAACGCGTATGGAGTAAATGTAAACGTTTAACGGTCGCCGCAAAATAGTTAAAGTTACTTTAACCGGCCTTCTGGTGCAAACGGACCTGAGGGACCAATGTCAACATGCTGGTCTGCATGTGGATGCGTAACGCCAGACAGGTTAATCCAATGGCGGATTGTGAATGTCCAGTTTTCATAACATTTTAATAATTAAATAAATTAAAAAAGAAATAATAATAATTATAAAACAATTCTGATAATTAAATTCATAAACAATATAGTTATAAATGAAAGCAGAGCGTTATTGGCGGTTCCCTCTGCCGCACTGCATTGCTCGAGGTGGCTGAAGAGCTCGATATAATTCCTGGCGGGAACGTGGTTGGTCTCCATGGTAGGCTCCGTGAAGCCCAAAGCGGAATCCAAGAAGAGGAGGTCCCTGACGCCGTCGAATCGTGAGAATATTTGCAGATTGATCATCTGCGCTGGCAAAGCCGCATTGTAGCCGAAATGATCTTCCATCTGTGACAGCAACGCTCTGATGCTGTTCAACTGATTGTCGTTCCTGTGATGTGAAATATTACAATTAATTACAAAGGACGAGTGTAACTCTCGTGAAGTGAGCCCGAGTATGAACGCTGTCACGGCGTACAGTTTGAATTGGCCGAAGTGAACCTTGGCCGTCAAAAATAGTCTCTCCCTTTACGCCGTGATAGCGTAAGTTTGGAAGTAGTCAGATGTGACGATCAGTGGCGAATTTTGACAGCGAGTAGAGGGTAACTCGTCATATTAACGTGTCACCAGAAAGCCCACCAGCCAATCCCACACAACCCAATTTCTCTGACAGCAAGAAAACCCCCGAAGATTACGTAGAAGTACGAGTGTGCACTGTCAATTTGGTTGGTGCTCATTCGTCTCCTCGAGCCGGCATAGCGGAGGTGACTGCTGCCTCCTGTAGAGATATCTCTATGGCACATTTCTCACCTCCTTCCCAATACTTCTTCATTGACAACAAGTGATAGAAGACAGTCATCGTCCAACACGACGCCAGGTAATAGTGCGAGTGTGTTGTTTCTACATAACGCCCGGAAACCGGACATGTTCAGTTGTTGGCTTGTTATTATATCTGCAAAACGTAATACGCGGTTAGTTTTTATGACATTCCAACAATTTGCCATTGTCAAAGTATCTTACTTTTTTAAATTAATTTATTTCAATTATATGAACACATCTTTTACCAATCAAAAGACAATGTTTAATTACATAAAAACAGATATAATCAATTATTAAAGCATTTAAAATAATAATAACCACAAATATTGCATCAGAAAACATCTAATTACTCAATAAATCGTGTGAAAAAATTAAAACTGATCGGTAATAAGAAAGTAGATTTGTTTTCCAACAAAATGCACGTCCAAGTGTATCGTCAAAGTGTATCGTCAAAGTGTAGAAATGAATGTTAGGCGAACATTTACCTTGAAGTGTTTGCGTTTCAATAAAGGCGACGTTGTTGTCGGGGTCGTTGAGGCAAGCGATGGTGCCGTTCGTGCCGTAAAACAGATTCGTGTGGTCGGCGGCGCACGTGACTGGAACATTTATGCAATGTTAGTGCTACGACCTCCGCTATGCCGGCTCGAAACGTGAAAGTAACTCTGTCCGTTTATCGATCACAAGTTTGGAATATGAAAATTGTTACGGTGTTTCTTTGCAGTTTCATCCCTCGAGAGACTTAGACTAAAGCGGGCCCTGGGCTACATTGTAATTCCGGGCCTAGTTTTCAGTCATGATACATTTGCGTTTGGTGGTTTGGTTTTAAAGCATATCGTATGTAGTTCTATTAAATTATCGGAATCCAAGAAAAAAAAAATGCATGTACAAAAATTAAATAAACATAATTATAATTGCGGGCCCTAGGCCTCAGTCCGCCCATGGTCGAGGGTATGAAAGTTTTGTAGCAAGAAGCCATCATCAAGCATCAGTTTGCAAAAGTTATCATCATCACCGTCATCAATTGTCACGCCTTTCTCCCACGACATCGTCTCTCGCTTCCCTCACATCCACGATAATGTAGCAATAAATATGTACTCACAGTCAGGCCACGGCCCTTGTACAGGGAAGGCATTTCTGCATACAGTACACAATATTGTTGAATTGAAGCCCTGAAACAACATATACAAAAAAAATTATTCAGTTTCTTTTCAAATTAAAAATATTATCTGTTAATTTTCTTTATTGTAGCTCGTCAAGCAGCAGTCGCCTCCACTATGCCGGCTTGAGGAGACGAATATGCACCATCTAGATTGACAGTGCGGTATAGGAAGAGGGGTGTCTTCCTATACTTGATCTCTTTAAATATAAATGGTAATTGTATACGTACAGTGGAAACCAATGAATGGTCTCTGTCCAGTGCTCCCGGTGCGCATGCGCCGCTGTAGAACTCACCGACGGCACGCCCGTAGTCGCATTCACTAACACTCACTATGCCTCGCTCGTGGGCCACGCGCACGAACGACATGAAAGCTGTACATAGAAACACACACATTGGTTGAATGTTTAATAAAATATTCTGCTGGGAATCGAACCAGTGTCTTTCGCTTTTGACCAATTTGGTACACGTGCTTTTGAAGAGTGGTTGGCAGACTGGTGATAGTTATTTAGCCCAGTCTGCCGTCCTGGGGTAGTACCACCACTTTCGAATGTAACACTCGTGAAAAGTGACCTTGTCGCGTTTGTAAGTAGCCAGGTATAGCGAAAGGAGTGTGCACCGTCAATCTGGATGGTACATACTCGTCTCCTCAAGCCGGCATAGCGGAGGCGACTGCTGCCCGTAGAAACTTATCTGTAGTAGCGGTTGTTTTCATTCATGTACCGCACTCTGCCTTTCCATCGGGCGGAGTGTTGTCACATGCCACACGAGATACAATTAAAAAAACTATACCGATGCCGCCATACTCGGGGAAGCATGCCCTGGCACCTCTCAGGTTCTCAAATCTGTTGATTTCGCCGCTGCTCGCCGCAGTTTGCTTGATGAGTGCGGCGACACGCGACGAGTCGGCGATTGAGTTTTGCAATAACTTTATTGATGCCAAATTGTAGTGCCTGCAACGAGGAATATGACGTAAAATAACGTGACCGTCACAGACACCGTTAACGTCTCCCTTTGTAGTGTGTAGCTACAGTCTAGTAACTATTGTTTCAAATACACCCGTGAAGTGACCTTGTCGCGTTTCGGGAATAGTTTGAAAGTAGCCAGGTATAACGAGAGGAGTGTGCACTGTCAATCTGGATGGTACATGCTCGTCTCCTCAAGCCGGCATAGTGGAGGCGACTGCTGTCCGCACAGGTATCTCACTCTAGCTTTACATCAGGCGGAGTGTTGTCACATGCAGAGCTACAATAAAAGAGAAAACATGTTATAAGGCAGGGTTGTTTCTAAAAAATGCGTTCACTCGAGCCGGCATAACGGAGAGAGATCGAGCTGTTCATAAAAAGGGTCATCATGTTAACGCTTACACTCTCGCAATGTAACCATAATTAGAGTCCATTGATATGAAATCGGCCCGGCCGTCGTTGATGTCCTGCATGCAGCTGAACACGTTGTCGCGCTGAGTGCAAGTGAGGACGGGCTGCACGCCCAGCGTGTACAGGGCCACGCTCGTCCACGTGCACTTGGTGAACTCGGCCGCGCTGATGGTGCACCACCGCGGCGACGGCAGGCATTGCGGGGTCGACGATATCGAGTGCAGAGTACGTGCTGGAATATTATTAGGTGGTAGGGGGAAATTGTATCGATATATCGGCTAAAATGTCGATATACTCTGCTCATCTCTAGTTTTATTGTGACTGAGTCCCAATTCTGAATACAATGGTGATAGGAGTTTTGGCGGCCATCTTGAGACGTCAGGTTATCTGTCTTGAATTATTTTCCTAAACTTGTGTTTCTTCGAGTGTTAATGTGTAATAATGGTGGATTATTAACCATTAAGTGTTCGTGAACGTGCGTGCGTGTGGGCAAACAATTCAACAGAAAAGAACCTGTGATTCCATTTTCCCTCCAAAACTCCGTAGGAAGTTTCAGTAAAGATTCTACCACTTAACTGTAGCAATGTTTGACTTGACTGTAACTCTACCTGACTGTTTAGTGTGATGAATGAATGACTCACAATGATGCACAATATTATTAACTTGATGCAAAAATATTTACTTTGACAATGGCAAATTGTTATAATGCCATAAAAAACAAAAAAAGAAATACAATGATGTTATGAGCGAGATTCATGAACATGAATTTTTATGATAGGGAGCGGTCGCTTCCGCTATGCTTGCGACTGTAGACTCTGCCTACCACTGTTTTATTATTGAATATACTATTCTGGGTGTAAAATTACATAAAGCAATCCCGTGAATAAAAAGTTATAGTGATGCGCCCGGTGAGACGCGTGAACTCACACTCAATGGGACCCGCGTTCGATTCTGACCAATGTAACTATGTTATATGTACTTTGGTCGCTCATTAAAGAGTGGTAGGCAGACTGTAGATGGTTATTTACCCGTGAAGTGACCTTGTCGCGTTTCGGGAACAATTTGGAAGTAGGCAGGTATAGCGAGAGGAGTGTGCATTATTAACATGCATGGTGCTCGTTCGTCTCCTGAAGCCGGCATAGCGGAGGCGACTGCTGCTTGTAGAAATTAATCTGTAGTAGCAGTCGTTTCCGTTCATGGACCGCACTCTAGCTTCACATCAGGCAAAATGTTATTGGCTTGGAAGTAACCGAGAACAACGAGATGATGCAACACATCTGTTCAATCCGGCATAGCGGGGGCGACTCTACTTTAGCATCAGGCGGAGTGTTGTCCGCATCAATATATTAAATTACACAATATAAAAATTACCACCAGAGACGTATTCGAACGCATTCGGGACAATGTCGAAGAAATTGACAACGAACTCGTGGCCGCCGACAACACTGTCGAACAGTAACGCCTGCCATCCGGACGTCGCGGGCATCCTGCCGTCAGGCCACCACGCGCGTAGATCTGACTGCAACACCTGATGATGTTCACTGTCGACACATTTATTAAGAAATCAGAGCAGCGTCGCCAATGCATAACTCTATAAAGACCAAAAGGCAGATGTGTTTGTTCAAAGATTATTCTTCTGTTATTATATTTCCTTTCGCTGGTTACGGTTAAAGTAACCGTGAAAAATAACAGTCGATGGTGTGTAAATGTAAACGTAATGGTTAAAGTAATAGTTAAAGTAACTTTAACCGGCCTTCTGGTGCAAACGCCGTTAAAGTCATCGGCAAATGTAGCAGTTGGTGCAATTTCCATAACTATTTTATTACACCTCTTCCCTGTCACTGCCCCTTTGCCACTTCCTGCGGTGTCAGCTGAAAACCAGCGCTCTGACATCTGCCAGAGCACATGCTGAGCTGATTTCCCTTTTGTCACCTCACCCTGTACAAATCTAAAAACATCTGTACTGTGACAAATAAAAGATATTCTATTCTATTGGATCTTAAAGGTCTAACATTCTCTATGAATATAGTAAGTTATATTAATATAGACTGACGTGCTGGCGACGAGTGCGCCCCACGGCTGCCTTATCCAAGCGCACGGCGACGTCTGTTGGAAGAGTGACTCCTCTGTTAGTTGCTGCAGCACGCCGTTCTCGCAGAGGAGGGCATACGACGACGTCAGGTGGGGCGCGTTCTGCAATACATGCTCGGCTCAATTGCAATTCTTACTTTTACACTCCGCCTGATGTAAAGCTAGAGTGGGGTCCATGAATGGAAACAACTGCTACTATAGTTGCCGGCTTGAGGAGACGAGTATGCACCATCTAGGTTGACAGTGCACACTCCTCTCGCTATACTTGGCTACTTTCAAACTGTTTCCAAAACGCGACAAGGTCACTTCACGGGTGTTATGTTCGAAGGTGGTGGTACTACCCCAACACGGCAAACTGGACTAATAACCACCATCAGTCTGCCTACCACTCTTTAATAGTGCCTATAGACACTGAGCGACCAAAGTACATATAACAAAGTTACATTGGTACCGGTCAGAATTAGCGAGGTTCGAACACGGGTCTCATTGATCGTGAGTTCACGCGTCTTACCGCTAGACCACGGCCGCTCTTACTGGCAGCAGTCGCCTCCTCTATGCCGGTTTAAGGAAACAACAAAAACAACTCATAGACCTGCAGCTACATTTCTACCATATTCCCAAAACTCGACAAGAAATGTGAAGATTAGATGTAACCGTGGAAAGTGCGGCACTAAGCCTCATACGAAAGGGTCACCTGTAACTTGTTTTGGAAGTTCAAAAGGTCATTGACCCCGCAGGTTTCGTGCCATTATGAAACTACTAACTATATACAGGGTGTATCGGGCAACGTGTAAAAAATTTCAAGAGATGACTCAGTAAGTGATTCTGAGCAGAAATTAATTTAAAAAATAGATACTTTTTTTTAATCCAAATGTCCACCTTTTCCTTGTCGAAACATACATAATTTACTACACGAACGCGTAATCGTTGTCGTCGGGCGGTGCATCAAACAAGTGACCTTGCCTTTGATCTCGCGTCGACAAGCCGTGTGTCGGCCCACCTGCAACGGCGGTCCACGACGGCCGGTCCATTTATAGACCTTTTGTTTTTGTATAATACCATACACGAGAACTTTTATTTAGTAAATTTAACTTTTGAGGGGTGTTCATCCCTCACTTAATATTTACCTTAATTTTTTTACACGTTGCCTGATACACCCTGTATAGCATTTATTTTTGTTGGCCGGCACTTTTAAAGAAAGCTCAAAAATGTATGGACGCTGAATTCCTGGACTCGCTGGACTCCTTTGAGTTCCAACCACGAATTGGTTAATTAATTCGAGTCGGGATTTCGGAACTTTTTAAGTGAAAAAAGCGGGACATAGTAAAAATGTATGGAGCATGTGTCCGTTAGAAAAATGTGGTGTTTCAAATGATAGTCTGAAGAGTGAGTTACAAATTGTAACTCTTTTTGCACAGTTTACAGTAAGCTTTATACTCATCCGACGTCACAATGCACACACAAGTCCGAGAAGCGGGACCGAGCCTGTCCCTTTTGATTAAAAAATCGGGACGTCTGGCAACGTTGTTCCAACGACACGTTGTACTGAATATGGTCTAAGCAAGTTTTTACAAGTAACAGTCTCTGAGCTTCTTAAAATATTATCGGCCTACATTGATGGGTAAAGTGAAGCCAAGACGTTTATACAACCGCGGCTTACGAATTGCGAACGCCCACTTGTCAATGTCACGCGAACGTAGACCCCCGTCGAGTCTTCCGTGGACCACTTTGGGAACTAAGGATCTAGATTGAAAGTGCACACTCCTCTTTCAAAAAACGGTTAATTCTGACCAATGTAACTTTGTTATATGTACTTTGGTCGCTCATTAAAGAGTGGTAGGCATAGTGATGCGTGGTTATTAGTCCAGTCTGCCGTGTTGGGGCAGTACTACCACTTTCGAATGTAACACCCGTGCAGTGACCTTGTCGCGTTTCGAGAATAGTTTGAAAGTAGCCAGGTATAACGAGAGGAGTGTGCACTGTCAATCTAAGATGGTACATGCTCGTGTCTTGAAGCTAGCATAGCGGAGGCGACTGCTACCCGTAGAGATTCATCTGTAGTAGCAGTTGTTTCCATTCACGGAAACTGCTCCCGAAACGCGATAATGTCACTCGACGGGCGTTGCAAGTGGTATGTATGTATGTACCTGGAAGTATTGTTGTACATGTGTCCAGGCGACGTAGGCGACAGTGTGATTGTGCTGCGCGAGGCATTGCAGCGCCTGGATGTGTCTGTTGTTAGTGTCGAAGTCGCTCTGCTGCACGCCCATCTCGTAGCTGAAACACATTTGTGGCAGCCGTGTCCGTCAATACGCGTTTACTTAATTATTTCTTTCGTGTCAGTGGCGGTACGTGACTGACACGTGACGGTGTCTGTAGATATGAAAACAGTAAAATTTTGTAAATACAAGAATGAACGTTCCAAAAAGAGTGGTAGGCAGACTGATGATGGTTATTGGCCCAGCCTGCCGTGTTGGAGTAAGTAGCTTCAACACCCGAAACACGGAGGCGACTGCTGCCTAAACATGTTTCTCTGTGGTGGCGGTTGTTTACCGTTCACGTACCGCACTCTAGTTCATCACCATCACCATCATGTTATAAAAAGAACTCACTCGTAACCATAGCAGTTGTCGGAATCCCCGGCCTGGTTGCACAAACGGCACAACGATGGATTGTCACGTTCTGAAATTCAACAGAGTAATCAGTGTCTCTTCACATCAAACAGGCATAGCGGAAGTGAGTGCCACTCCCCACTGCATATGGATAGGCAGACTCCACAGTCTCTGCATACCACTTTCGCTAACTTCCGTCACACATACACGTCGGTTGACGGTGCAACTGCTACTATAGAGAACTCTCTACTGGCAGCAGTCGCCTCCGCTATGTCGGCTTGCGGATACCATCTAGATCGACAGTGCACACTCCCCTCGCTATACCTGGCTACTTTCAAACGCAACAAGGTCACTTCACGGGTGTGTAATTAGAAAGTGGTGGTACTACCCCACCCAACATGGCAGACTGGGGCTAATAAATAACCCAATCGAACGCGGGTCTCTTAGATCGTGAGTTGACGCGTCTCACCGCTAGACCGCGGCCGCTATGTTCCCAGTAGGTTTTGCGTAAGTTCAGCAGTTGGAAGCGCCAACGGCTCAATAGTTTAGTGGTCAGAACAACAGAAGGCGTCTCCGGTTCTAATCCCGATCACACCCCAGGCTGTTGTTTGCTATTTTGCCGATGACTCAATATTTCGAGCGGCCGCGGTCTAGCGGTGAGACGCGTGGACTCACGATCGATGAGACCCGTGTTCGAACCTCGCTAATTCTGACCAATGTAACTTTGTTATATGTACTTTGGAAGCTCATTAAAGAGTGGCAGGCATAGTGATGCGTGGGTCATTAGCCCAGTCTGCCGTCCACTTTCTAATGTAACAACTGTGAAGTGACCTTGTATATGTGCACTATCAGTCTAGACGATGCATGCTAGTCTTCTCGAGCCGGCATAGCGGAGGCGACTGCTGCTCGTACAGGTTTATCTGTAGTAGCATTTGTTTCCGTTCGTGCACCGCACTCTGGCTCAAGTGATGGTGAATACTAACTGAGCCGTGCATCGATGGTGGCGTTGTTGCTCCACGGCCCTGGTCTGCAGCTGGGCCCGAAGAATCTGGACAGAGTGGCCACCTCCAACTCTTCGAATGTCCTGTGAGGCAGGTCTTCCTCCGCGCAACGGTCCGTTCTTGCTGACTGATTATTACGATCGATATTGTTAAAACAAACACCACATACCACTACCACCACCACTCTCAAACGAAGACACTTAGTCAGTTTAGAAGTAAGTAACCGTGTATAGCGAGAGATGTGTGCGCTGTCAATGAATAGTGCACAAGTCGGCATAGCGGGGAGGACTATTGCTCGCAGACATTTCCATTTTCCATAGGCTCGAATGTAACACCCGTCAGAGTTTCGCGATTAAATTACACGTGGCGAGGCAAAATGAGAATTGAGTACGTTGTAAATGAAAGCCGGCATTGCGGAGGTGATTGCCGCCTGTATTTTTTATTTTTTACTGTATCTCGTGGCATGTGACAGCACTCCGCCTGATGTAAAGCTAGAGTGCGGTCCATGAACGGAAACAACTGCTACTACACACAAATCTCTACGGGTAGCAATCGCCTCCACTATGCCGGCTAGAGGAGACGAGCATGCACCATCTATATTGACAGTGCACACTCCTCTTTTATACCTGGTTACTTTCAAACTATTCCCGAAACGCGACAAGGTCGCTTCACGAGTGTGTAATTCGAAAGTGGTGGTACTACCCCAGGACGGCAGACTGGACATATAACCATCATCAGTCTGCCTACCACCAAAGTACATATAACATAGTTACATTGGTCAGAATTTGCGAGGTTCGAACACGGGTCTCATCCATCGTGAGTTTACCGCTGGACCACAGCTACAATAAAAAAAGAAATACATACGCGTTGTTCGAGATGCCTGAGCACTCTCGGTGACCACCTCTGGTCCTCGTTGTCGAAGCCAGGGTGGCACAGGCCAGCCCCCCTGAGGCCCTCGACGCCGCCCGTGTGCTCCGCGCTCACCACGGCCACGGCCTCGAATGCGAAGTCACCTAACACATAGTACAGTCCACTTTTAAATTCAAGCATGCCATCACTATGCCGGCCTGAGATGGTGTACTCTTTTCGTTTTGATCAAAGAACACAACTAATTTCATTTTCACATGCTGAGGCGGGGTTCGAACCCGATGCCTTCGTGACCACTGAGGTCCATTTACACCAAAAGGCCCGTTAAAGTTACTTTAACTATTACTTTAACCGTTACGTCTACATTTACTCCACACGAGTTGCACCATCGCGCGCATGTCATTTTTGACGCTTTAACCTTAACCGTAACCAGCGAATCTTGGCTGGTTAAAGTTAAAGTAATCGTCAAACCAATGTCGCTAACGTCAAATGTATGAAAAGAAGCCAAATATGTTTTTCCATTATTTTTTCGAGATCAGCCACCCTTTTAACGATAACAATATGAATTTACACGATATTGCAACGCGTGTGGAGTATATGTGAACGTTGTAACGATCGTCGTCGCCGTAAAAAAGTGCAAATGGACCTAAGCAATGCAGCCATTGGTGTCTCACGTGGTCGCCGCTCGTGCTTAAATTCCCTCATTCTGCGTTACAAACAAATATCATTTCATCCGAGTAATCAGACGAGCAACGCCCAATACGATTCGATTCGGTTAGACCCTTTACTAATAATGGACGCAGTGTACTACCAAAGCGAATTATTGCAATTCGATTTGGCAAATCCTAGTGGACACCAGCCAGATGAAGTAACCATTTTAATCTAGCAATTGTCTCCTACAGACATTTTCTCATGAAGACAAATAATGTATGGGATCTGACGATTCACAGGCACCTAAGCGATATCGTGAAATCAACTTTATTCACGACCACTCAGATCAGTCCCTTGACACGAATGAATACCCCGCCATAGAGGATAAAGCACCTGGTGTTCATTATCCTCTATAGTCTATGCCCGTTACGTGAGCTCTATGTCCCTCTCCTCCAAGTCTTGGCCTCGTTTCTCCGGTACTAATAGTCGTTGCATTCCTTATTATTTTACAGCGACAACAATCGAAACGTCAAATCCCACACATTTCCCCACAGCCGCTCAATCTATAGCAAATAGACGAAACACCACCGGCGCCGTCTACTCGATGGCGATGAGAACACGAAGAAGCGTCACTCACGTTGTCTATCTTGGTGCCTTATATTGGCGATGACTCTGTGCGCTTCGGGCTGCTGCTGCGACAACAGCACCATCTCCTCCTCAGTGAACACACCCAGCTGGGCCTCGTTGCGAGATAACTTGAGCGCGCACTCGACACTGTCAAAAGTAACCAAATAAGATATAGCAGAAAACGTTCGAACGAATCTCGAGGACGAGTTTCATGAAAATTAAAAATTGTATTTATCAAATTTCCAGCCGAGAATCGAACCCGTTAACTTTGTAAAATAAAACACACGCTGTATTAGCGCACCCTCCACCATTGTGTCGCCCCTTAACGGTCAAATTCTAGGAAGTAATGTAATACGACAAACCGTTTTAGAGCGGCCGTGGTCTAGCGGTGAGACGCGTGAACTCACGATCGATGAGATCCGTGTTCGAACCTCGCTAATTCTGACCAATGTAACTTTGTTATATGTACTTTGGTCGCTCATTGAAGACTGGTACGCAGACTGTAGATGGTTATTTGTCCAGTCTGCCGTCCTGGGGTAGTACCACCACTTTCGAATGTAACACCCGTGAAGTGACTTTGTCGCGTTTCGGGAACAGTTTGGAAGTAGCCAGGTATAGCGAGAGAAGTGTGCATTGTCAATCTAGACGGTGCATATTCGTCTCCTCAGGCCGGCGCGGCATAGAGGAAGCGACTGCTACGTGTAGATATTTCTCTATAGTAGTAGCCGTTTCTGTTCATGGACCGTCTGGTCTGGTTCAACATCTGACGGAGCGTTGTCACATGCCAAAGGAGAGCATAATATTTACCTTGTCTGCACAACTTCGCACTGCACCCTGCTGTCGTCCAGGAGTAACGCGTTGCATATCGTCTGGTGTGACATCGGCATGCACACGCGGTCTGCCAATTATACAATTACATATACAGGTATGTCGGTCACACATACACGGTCATGAATACGGACTCTCATTTGAATGGTTACGAAAACTAACTTTGAACAAAATGAACACGCGGTCATGAGTACAAGCACTAACTGAATATGAAACAAAAGCGTCGTTACGCTTCGACAGAGTCTCTGAAATCACACGACGCGGCGAACACGTTGCGACTTGTTTGTGCGGAGGAACTGTCGTGTTTCAGCGTATTTGCTTAGTTATCGCCCGCAAATGGAGGATAGAAGCCTTGGACCGCTCTCCCGTTCCGTCATATAAACAGGTGTATCGGACAACGTGTAATAAATTTCAGGAGATGACTCAGTAAGTGATTCTGAGCAGAAATTAATTTAAAAAATAGATACTTTTTTTTATCCAAATGTCCACCTTTTCCTTGCAGAAACATACATAATTTGCTACACGAACGCGTAATCGTTGTGTCGTCGGGCGGTGCATCAAACAAAACCTCGCCTTTGATCTCGCGCCGACAAACCGTGTGCCGGCCCACCTGCGACGGCTATTCTGTCACTTGCCGAATGGCCGCGTAACTGTGTACACGTGCGCGTATTCGTAAGATTTGCGGTGAATGCGACAATGTCACTAAACGCGACAATGTCACTAAACGCGACAATGTCACCTTCGAACATTGAACTTTGTGATCGTTTTCTTGTGTGGAGAAAGTGGTGGAAACTTAAGTGCTACCTTACGTTCGTGGTGAGAACGGTACCCTACACGATTCCGTACGACGCGTATTAAGAATTGTTCAAAATCTTGTGTTGAGGTTATTACGTGCGCAAGACCTACACCCGTATATTAAGCTGTGTGCAGAGGCGCGTGTATTCTGACAGAGACTGTGAGCAGTGAACTTCGTAGGCGGGTCACTGTGTTTAGCGCGAAATGGCCGCCACTTTGAGCGCCTGTCATGAGTAACATAAACACATCCATTTTTGTTTTTTGTAAGTAAACTACCTAATCTTTGTGTTAATAAGTCAATTATACTAAAACACTTTTGTTCTACTACTTTCTCAATAAATTATTTTTTATGACCGCTGTAGTTTCGTAGCGCTCGATGTCCACGTCGGCCGGTCCATTTATAGACCTTTTGTTTTTGTGATAATACCATACACGAGAACTTTTATTTAGTAAATTTATTTTTTGTGGAGTGTTCATCCCTCACTTAATATTTACCTCGATTTTTTTACACGTTGCCTGATACAGCCGTATATATGATAATAGTAAGTACGGCTCATAAATAGATAGCCTTCGCCATGACAGTGCACACCCCTGACGTTGTGCCTGGCTTCATTCAAACTGCTCCCGAAATGCGACAAAGTCACTACACTAGAAAGTGGTGGTACTACCCCGACCAACACGACAAACTTCATTACTGTATCTAACAATATTTTCCTTGAGTTTTTTTAAATTGTATCTCTAACTACAGAGAAATATGCACAGGCAGCCGTCGCCTCTGATATGCCGGCCCGAGGAGACGAGTGTGCATCGTCTAGATCACTCCACTCGTTATACCTGGCTACTTTCAAACTGTTCCGAAACTAACCGACCACAGGCGGAGTGGGCCAATAACCAAAAGTGTGTGAAATGAAGTGTTTTTATTTTAAGCAAAGGAGGATGCCCATTCGCCTAAGAAAAATGGGCCCACAATTCTTTTCTCGAGTTTGTCAATGATTTTTAGTTAATTTTGTCGAAAAATAAATCTACTTCCTTATTACCAGTTTTAATTTTTTCACCCGGGTTATTGAGTAATTAGATGTTTTCTGATGCAATATTTGAGGTTATTATTATATTAAATGCTTTAATAATTGATTATATATGTTTGTTTATGTAATTAAACATTGTCTATTGATTGGCAAATGATGTGTTGATATAATTAAAATTAATAAGATACTATTTTGGAATATTGTTTTATTACAAAACTTTAGGTATCAAGTGGGCCCAAAAATGGGCATTCTCCTTTCAGTCATATCTTTTTCAGATACTCGTAGGTGAACAGTTCCAATAAGGAAAACGACTTCAGTATCAGTTCGCCTCGAGTCACATTCCACGTATTGGTTTCATATTCGCGATCGTCCATATTACAATGCAATAAGTGTCACAATTCCAAACTACTCGAATCATTATCGAATAAAAATGTAATTGATTCACACATTATCTACTTTGTTAGTCATATGATCGCTTCATTCACTTCCCACCAATATACTGCAACGTTCGGCCAATGCGAGCGGACACTTTGTACTCGAAGGTTGATGAAATTGCTTATTAACACATTCTGCCTTTCTGGATACCATCTGGGGGTGCGCTCTTCAAGCCGGCATAGCGGTGACCTATTTGTTTGTTTTTGACATTTGAAATTATGTGCTCACATTTATCAACTAAATATCATCCGGCCGATTTTGAATTAAAATGCAAAAAAAGTGGCAACCTAACATATTCTAGTGAATTTGTTGTTATTTATAGGTTATTGGTTTGCCATCGAGTTCAAAAAAATAAATAATTCAATAAATTTTAGTCGGCTGGTTCACACTGAGGCATCTGCTAACGTGTAACCTCTGATACACCATAAAATTAAGGAAAAAAATTTGAAATAATTTTAACAACTTCCGGTGCATAAAATTACATAACTATTTCCATACTCACATATAGTGTTTTGTGCGTATGCGCAACTAAACAACACCACAACACTGAACAATTTGAGACCCATTTTGCATAGACACGGATTAAAATTGGGTCAAACCGACACCCTGCAGCGCACCGCACTGTTTCAACGTATCTAATGTAGATAAATATTGTAAGGTGAGTGCGATGATAACAAAAGATAATACGAATGATATCAATGCGTATCTAATAATAATAGCCTGTGTACACACTAAATACCAAAGAACCATTTAGAATAAACGCTATACCGACTTCAATAAACACTAAAGGCACTAAAATGATTTTTTTTAACAAAAGTATCAACTACACACAAAGTTATTATGGACAAAATTGTCTACCTACTGCCTCCGATATTTCTGGAGTGCCGAGCAAACATAAAACTGCTTTGGTTGAAAATATCATACTCTTAGGAAATGCTAGTCCATGTATCTAAGTGTATTTCCAATCATCAAACATGTAATAAGGTTCAGATTTCAAAACAGCTCATATGACCACATTCGAGTGAAGTCGAGTGCGGTCCATGAATGGGAGCAAATGCTACGCGTATCACAGATAAATGCAAATTGTAGCTTCACCAATAATAAAGTACATTTGTCTCGTCTACAAAGTTCAGTCGGATCACTAAATAAGGCCGAGTCTGCGCCAGGCTGGGGCACTCATTATTCTGTGGTAAAAGATGCTCCGTGCACGGACCGCACTCGAGCGAATTCATCAGTCAAGTATGAGCTTACATTTAGACATATAGTACTAACCAAACTTAATGGCGGCACCGAAGTTAGGCACGAGTACACAAATTGAGGTATCACGCTATACCCGCCCGCAGGTTATTTTTAACCGACTTCAAAAGGAGGAGGTTATCTATTCGTAGTGTGTTTTTTTTTGTGGCGATGTTCCCTCATATCTCCGCCGTTTGTGGACCGATTTTGATGATTATTTTTTTGTTGGATAGAGTATATGTAGGCGTCGGTCCCGTTTCAATTTGAAGAAAATATTCCATCTCTAAGGGTGGAAAATTAAGGGATGTTTCGCCGTTTGTCGCGTGTGTTCTATTTAGAAGTCGGTTTAATATTTTTCAGAAATGTTGCGAAATAGCGCCCGCGGCTAACTTCCGAGACGCCATTAAGTTTGAAGCGATCTCACTTGTGTGGCGCATGCGTCGTGAGAGAGCAGATTAGCGAATATGTAATTGTAAGAGAGGGAGGGAGTGTGTGCGCGGCTTTAGTGCCATTATCGACTAATCCGTGCGTCACTCATCGCATTCGGGAGTGGTTGCTGGTTAAATTACACATATTGTCTATGAAATGTTATTATTAACAGGAAATGTCTGTGTGACTAACTTACGATTCGAATCATTCGAACTCGTGATGACGTCACACAATTTATATACGAAAACTCCACAATAAGCCTGCTTTTTGTATTGACACGATATGTGACCCCGAATGAGCGGCGACGCTCGGTGGAGGTCCACGAGCCACACGGATGGCCCCAGTCGCCGTCACTATGCCGGCCCGAGAACGCTTTGTCACGCCCCGCTGAGTGATTATTTTGCTGAATAACGATAATTAAAGTCGATATATTTTTTACGACAAATTACTCGTATTTTGTCATTGATTTACGTATTCTTATCGTAATTGGCATCCTATCAAGCCGGCATAGCAGACGCGACTGCTGTTTGCAGATCCCCTTCTCTGATAGCAGTCACCTCCGTTCATGGACCGCACTCAAGCTTAACATCAGGCGGAAAATAATATATTTCCATTGAGACAACACACTTGCAGACAACTTGCGTTCATTATTATTATTGTATCTCGTGGCATGTGACAACACTCCGCCTGATGTAAAGATAGAGTGCGGTTCGTGAACGGAAACAATCGCCTCAGCTATGATAACCTCAGGAGACGAGCCTGTACCATCCAGATTGACAGTGCACACTCCTCTCTTTATACCTGGCTACTTTCAAACTATTCCCGGAACGCGACAAAGTCACTTCACGGGTGTGTAATTCGAAAGTGGTGGTACTACCCCAGGACGGCAGACAGGGTTAATAACCATCATCAGTCTGCCTACCACTCTTTAATGAGCGACCAAAGTACATATAACATAGTTACACTTGGGTCCGAATCGAACACGGGTCTCATCGATCCGCTCTTGCACTTATTATGTTTTTCAAGCACAATGAACAGTAGCGAGCTTTAGTTGTACAGTCGAGTTCGTTTCTAATAAAACGCCACAATTCGTGAATCAACCTTTATTTGCGTTTTAAACAGGTTTATTATCATTTACGAGTTTTGTGGGTAAATCTATTTATTGAACAATACACACAAGAAAGGGGCAAATCGATGGTGCCACTATTAATGTACCTAAAAATACATTTATGGTGCAATGGTGTCGAGATAGAGTGCGGTTCATGAACATATAAGTGTGTGTGCTACACGCTGGGCCTGTAGTTAGAATCCAATCGACAGTTGTCACTTGGTCGAATCGAACGAAAATAAAACGACTCGGGTGACAGGGAAACGTCAAATCTTATGTATTTAGTTTTCGATTCGATCCAGTGACAACTGTCGCGTCGGTGGGGTTTTAATTTTAGCAACTGGTCCTGTTGGATTGGGAAACGGCCGTTTTGACTGCATCCGTGGTGGTCCACTCCGCTCCCGTGAAAGCAGACCGATTATTAGCAAGCGTGTCACCACTCTGCCACGATCGTTATTAATATTTTGTGTTTAATAGTTGATTTAGTTGTTGAATACGACGTTCTTCATATGACGTTGGTAATGAGACATCACTTCTGTCACTGCTGTCACTCAAATGAGCCTGAAAAACAATGCTTTTTAATAGATATATATATACTTTTTAGTTGTATTTAGCAATGACGAAGGAATTCTTTTATTTTTCCTTAACAATAGTCGCGTACTAGCTATCCAGGTTGACAGTGTACATGTACACTGTTCTCGTTATATCCGACTACTTCCGAGTTGATCCCGGAAACGCAAATTAGGTCCAGACTGGGCTAATAACCATCATCAGTCTGCCTACTACTCTAGATTATAACATGGTTTACATTGGTCAGAATTAGCGAGGTTCGAATCGATCGTGAGTTCACGCGTCTCACCGCTGGACCACGGCCGCACTAATCATTGCATTAATATAAGTTTGTGTTTATTCGTGCATGTCTCACGTGAGCCACTCACTTGATGTCGTTTCTTTGTCGCACAAACCGCCCTGAACACACGCTCCACTACGAAATAGAAGATCTCGACAAAACTGAGGAAACTCGCGCCCAGGAAGAAACCAGCCGCGCCGCCGAATGATACTGTAATGCCGACATAGAATTAAATGCAAAGTTTGAGATGGACACGCCAGGTGTGTGCATCGGATGGTGCACATTCGTCTCCTCAGGCCGGTATGGTGGAGGTGACTGCTGCCTGTAGACATTCCTCTGTAGTGGTTCAGTATTTAACTAAATTAAATCCCTAACAGGGTGAATAAGGATTGTATGTCTCGTGATTGTTTGTACGAACATTTTATTAAAATCATATTTATTCAGTTGCAATAGACGCAATGCCGAGCTACAATTTAAAAAAAACTTAATAAATTACGGGGGCCAGAGTCAAAAGCCAATCGATAGTTGCCAGATCGAATCGAATACAAAATGTATGGGATTTGACGTTTCACTGTCACCCAAGTGATAACTAAACGTCAAGTCCCATACATTTCGTATTCGATTCGATCTGGCAACTATCGATTGGCTTTTGACTCTAGCTTGGGGGTCGTACATACCTACTAGATCCTGGAAATGGAAGACGATCTCTCTGGTATACCTCTCGCGCGGCGCCTGCACTGCGATGCGGACTGAACCGCGGCTCACGAACACGCCTCTATCCCTGACGAATACGCACATTCCGGCGATCACCTACGCTATGCCGTCCTAACTGACTGTGCACACTCCTCTCGTTATATTCAAGAGTGGTAAGTACTAGCTGTGTCCACCGTCCCGAGCGGACTAATCGTTTCTGCATCAGCTCGGAGCGGTGCACATTCGTCTACTAGAGTCGGCATGGCGGAGGCGATTGCTGCCTGTATGCGGTAGCTTTACATAAAGTGGAGTTTTGTAGTATCCCACCACCACCACCATCGATCACCACCACGGATGTAATAATAGTCACCATATGGCTTCATCGAACGCCAGCTCCTGGTATACAGCGTCGACGCACTGCGGCGTGCACGTGCATTCGAACGACTGGTGGAATATCTCCTCGTGCTCGGAGAGACACGCCATCCCGGCCGGCCCGCATGCCACGCCCGCTGTACACGCACGACATACAAAATTATTGTGTTATATTGACACTTTTTTTCACCATTAAATAGTGTTTTTTTTTATAGGATGCGCAATAACGTTGCTAATGTGACGCGAGAGAAAAGATGACCGCAGCCACCTTTAGGCTCTCGGTCAGTTAGTATTTGATTTGACGGCAACATTGTCAGATCGTTTGAAGCGGACTACGGTTTTTTCATGTCAGATGTATGAAGTTTGCACCTCTAGTATATATCTCTATGAATTGTATTGTTGCATCCCGCTCGAGAGAGAACTAATCAATAAATAACTATTTTTCTATTTATTGAGTCTCGTTTGCCAAATTTTATTAAAATATAACAAACAAACAGACAGATTTATTTTTCATGTTTATTATACAGGTAGACGGCAGTCGCATCCGCTACGTCACGAGGAAACGAATATACACAATCCAGATCGATGGGGAGTGTCACTCGATCGAATCGAAAACAAAATGTATGGGATTAAACGTCAAATCTTATACGTTTTCTTTTCGATTCGAACGAGTGACAGCTGTCAATTGACTTTTGACTTTAGCGCCCTGCTACTTCGTCTGTCCCTGTCACTCTTGTAGTTGACAGATTGCAACCGCACACACCTTCATATTTATTGTAGAATGGCTTACACCCGCACAATTTGACGGCTTCATTGTTCCTGCACGTTCGCCGGCACATGTTCATGCTGTACACCTGCATTTAATACATTACAATTGACTAATACGATAGATTAGTCCCGCGTTCGAACCTCACTGAATTCTGTCACACCACACTAACTTAACATCAGCGCGTCTTTTCCTTTATTGTATCTCGTGGCACATGAGAACACGCCGCCTCATGTCAAGCTAGAGTGCGGTGCATGGTGACAAATGAAACTCTCTACCGGCGGTAGTTTATGTCGGTTTGACAGTTCACGGGTATTACATTCGAAAGTGGTGCTAGTAGAGGATTATGCACACTATAGGATGTAGAGTGGTCACTCCCATTTTCTTCAGAGATGAAAGAAAAGCGCCATCTATCCGCTAAACGAAGAACTAACGACAATATACATAGGTGTATGCTATAATTCTGTTTTTAATGTTATTTTATAATTTTTGACAATAAGGGGTAGTTTTCACCCCTAAAAATCAAAAAGCGTACAATATAGAAAATGAACTAGAGGGTGAACTAAGCCTAATCCCAAATTTTTGTACAAATCGGTGCTGGACGAAAAAATTGCGAGGTATTAGCATTTTTTTACCTTCATTTACTGGACTATTAATAAAAGTGTTACTTATTAAAGTCGTCAGCCGAATCGAACCGACCTGCGTATGATCGGTCGTGTGCTCGTCCGTGTAGAGGCATCTCCTCCTGTCGACGGCGAGGTCTCTGACGCCGGCGCCGCACACGGAGGCCACCACGCTCATGCCGATGTTGCGGTTGTACAGGGTGCACAGGTCGCGCGCGAACGCGTTCGTGTCCGCCACGTCGTACGGCGAATGGAAAAAGAACTGCAATCTAAATACTTATATAAAATGCTAATGTTAGTACGTAAATACAGGGTTTTCTCCATGATCACCAACTCCAATCTGCTTCCCGTTGGGGTGGTAGATACCCCTCGGTCTCCTGGTGAAAGTAAGGGAGTTTGGTCGCGGTGGGTGCAAGAGGGTGGTTGTGGGAGGCGAAAATCTTAAAAAATGTATATCTGTCTCTTTCTAACATATGACATTTTGAGTACTAAGTCTGTCTTTTTCTAACTTATGAGATGTTGAGTACTAAGTATAGAGTTCTAAATTTTTAAAAAATAATTTATAAAAGTTTCAAGAATGATCTAGAAAGTTCCAAAACGTTATCAACTGCTAAAATCGATACAGCATGTCCTAGAAAGTTCCAAAATGAGCTCTACTGTTAAAATCGATATGAAATGTTCTAGAAAGTTCTAAAAACTTCTAGAATGATCTACAAACATTAAAAATGTGTATAGCTGCCAAAATCGATGTAGAATGTTCTAGAAAGTTCTACAAATTTCCGGAAAGATCTAGAAAGTTCCAAAATGAGCGCAATTGTTGAAATCGGTATAGAATGTTCTACAAATTTCTGGAATGATCTAGAAAGTTCCAAAATGAGCGCAACTGTTAACATCGATCTAGAATGTTCTAGAAGGTTCTAAAAATTTCAGGAATGATCTAGAAAGTTCCAAAACGTTATCAACTGCTAAAATCGATATAGAATGTTCGAGAAAGCTCTACAAATTTCTGGAATGATCTAGAAAGATCTAAAAACTTCTAGAATGATCTACAAACATTAAACATGTGTATAGCTGCTAAAATCGATATGAAATGTTCTAGAAAGTTCTACAAATTTCTGGAATGGTCTAGAAAGTTCCAAAATGAGCTCTACTGTTAAAATCGACATGAAATGTTCTAGAAAGTTCTAAAAACTTCTAGAATTATCTACAAACATTAAAAATGTGTATAGCTGCTAAAATCGATATAGATTTTTTTTTTATTTTGGCACGACATGTGACCTCGACTGGTCTGATGGTAAACGCAGTGGAGGTCCATGAGCATTGACGACTAGAGAACCGCTCGCACGGTGGCTCCAGTCGCCACCACTATGCCGGCCTGAGAAAGTGCTTTTTCACGCTCCGCTTGAAGGATCCAAGGATTGGGAGAATACATTCTAGAAAGTTCTACAAATTTCTGTTTCCACATTTACTAGAGTATTTCTTATTTTCAATTCGTTAATTAGTTAATTAATTTGATTTGATTAACTCTATAAAACCCGTATGTTTAATGGTCAAATAAGTCTCTCAATATCTAAGATAGAAATCTACAATATCTACTTTAAAAACGGATCCTTAAATATTTTTTATACCATTAAACATGCGATATATTTTGACCCGAGCAACGCCGGGGGTTTCGTCGCTAGTATTATATACAAAGAAATAGTCAAATTGAAGAGGACTGTGAATATAATTATATGCGGTGTAAAAATACATAGAGCTGTTGTTTGCAATGTATTTTCCATGTAATATTCATTATGATCGAGCCGCGATGGAATCGAACGATGTGTGTTCTATCCGAATGATACGAATGCCACCAGTCAACGAACAATCTCGCTTATTAGTAGACGCAGTGACTCACTTTGACGCAACTGCCGACCTCCAGCGTGACGTAACAACTGAACGATGCATATTTGCAATGGACGGGGAAATTGCGCGTCTCGTTCTTCTCGGATTCTCTGCGACACAGAAGTGCAACGAAGTATGAGACGACAAACTCACTCGATGTGCAACACAATGTAAAAAGACAACAAAACAACCACTCTTACAACAATGTTGCATTACAACAATTTTCGTATTTAAATCGGACCGCAATGGACGCGCAGCACCAGGCAGCACTACTCGCTTTTCGTATTTCGATGATGTTATCTGGTTTATTTTTACAATAATGCTATCGTAATGTTGTATAGACCAATGAATGCCACAAAAAGATTTATATTTGTAGTTGCCGTTGAAGGATTTGCTTTTTGTCTTTTTACACCCTGTGTGTATAAAACAGTGATTGACGTTGTGTTGTGTTGTGTTGTGGTCGCGTTACCTTATTATGATATCCGTGATGGCCACAGAATTGGTCGTGTAACACACGCCGGCCTCCGTCATCACGGGCAACCACTTCGGATTGAGGCTGTCCACCCACGTCGGCTTCACGATTTGCTCCGGCATCACCTGATCGTTCATTTATTACTATATGCCCCGGCGACGCCGCGTCCGCCCGTCGCACTCACCCCGACCGCGAGTTCGTACAGGTCGACGTCGAGCGCCTCGTCATGAGCGTATCGCTCGTAACCGCTCAGATTCGTCATGTTGCTGTTGGCGACGGTCTCCACGAACGACAAGTAATATTGGAACTCGTCGTCCGCGGGCGACACTCCCCACAGCGAGCCGATCACGTCCTCGGCTTTCGAGCGGTCCACTTTGTTCTGTTGCAGAATTGTTTGTTAGGTGATTAGCGATTGCGACGATTGCGACAGTAGCGATACCGACCGCGGCGCATTCCGTGATGGCGGGCAACGGGAACTTCCAATTCCTGAAATCCTTCTCCAGCGTGACCACCGTCGGGTTCTCGTTGTATCTGGTCCATTGATCGCACGAGATATTCACCACCATGTAGATCGCGCACGACGTTATCGCACACCAGAATAATCTGACACAAATACATATGCATGTACGACTCTTTCCTCTGAGATGAACTCATAAAGCGACTAAAGATATCTCTCACTAGACGAGAGTCTGTGTTAGTAAATTCTTTGCGCTTATAAGGTGCGTGCGTGCGTGCGTGCGGACTCACCTCTCGAGCAGATGTCTATTTCTCTGAGCAATGTGATTGAATCCGTGTATACTCGTTTCCAGACAAAACTCACGTACAGTATTGTACAACGCATCGGACATTCCGAATAATAAAGTACGGCCGCGGCGGTCAGCTTTTGATGCTTCGTGCATTGTGTACGTTGACAGTGCACACGATTGGAAAGCAATATTATTCTGAATATGTCCGATGCGTGAGTGAGACCGATTGCGGTGTGCCGTGTCTACTGTGTCGTTGTGAATGCAATTGTCGTGTTTGCTTTTGTGGACACGTCGGCGTCACGTGACACTAATTATATATCACATCATGCGACATATACAGGTTGAACGTCGTTCCAAATGGGCTCTCATGACCAAATCCAAGATCATAAGAGATAGTGATGACACGCGGCAAACTAAACGAGAGCCTTCATTTTACACAAAAATATCATTAACCGACTTCCAAAAAGGAGGAGGTTATATGTTCGTCGCGTATGTTTTTTTTTTTATGTATGTTCATCGATTTTTTTTAAACGGCTGAACCGATTTCAATGATTCAAATTGTACTGTGTTAAGCTGCATCCCATAGTGGTCCCATATATTTTTCTAAGATGCACAGTGTGCAGTTTTTCAGTAAAACGGAACAAAAAGTCAGTTTGTAAATTTTTTTTGCTCCGATTTACTTGAAATTTGGCATACATACTTTACAAAATAAATAATGAAACACGTGTATCAGCATTTCTTAAAATTCAACCCCTAAGGGGGTGAAACGGGGCAAAATGGGTGGATTTTTTTTTTAATCAGAATTACTTGAAATTTGGCATACATACTTTACAAAATAAATAATGAAACACGTGTTTCAGCATTTCTTGAAATTCAACCCCTAAAGGGGTGAAACGGTTTACCCAGTTGGTTGAATTTTTTAAAATCAGACTTACTCGAAACAGCAGATTGCTTTACCACGTTAATAATGAAACTTGCGTTTCAACCCCGAAGGGGGTGAAACTGGGTGAAAATAATCAATATTTTTAGTGACAAAATACATATTAAATAATGCTGTATAATATAATATAAACAATTAACATGCGTTTTACCCCGAAGGGGGTGAAACGGGATAAGATGAATTGATTTTTTTTGTCAGATTTACTTAATTTTTAGTATATTTGCTCTACACACAACATAAATAACGAAACGTGTATTTCAGCTTTTCCCGAAATTTTATCTGAAAGGGGGTTAAAGGGGTTGTACGAGTTTCTTTTTGCTAGATATATTTCATTTGGACTACGATTAGTATTTGTACGTTTAATAGGGAGTATTTGTTGGTTTTGGTTCGCTACCCTAAAAGTGGAAAAATAAAAAACCTT
Organism: Tinea pellionella; assembly: GCA_948150575.1. Taxonomy (NCBI): domain Eukaryota; kingdom Metazoa; phylum Arthropoda; class Insecta; order Lepidoptera; family Tineidae; genus Tinea; species Tinea pellionella. The sequence continues at coordinate 3,906,306 of OX411272.1, forward strand.
TTCAAAAAAAAAGTTGAACCGACTTCAATAAACACTAAAAGCACTCAAAAGTGAAAAATAATTTTTAACAAGAGTATAAACATAAACACTTATAGGTGTTTATTATGTACAAATTAACTATCTACATACCTGCCATATTTTTGGAGTAGGTGCCAAGATATACCAATTCAAAATTTCAGGATAGGAACACTTGAATATCTTCCTAGATATCAAGTATATCTATAAACGTTTGCTTGGCACCTACTCCAAAAATGTGGCAGGTATGTAGACAATTAATTTGTACACAATAAACACCTATAAGTGTTTATGTTTATACTCTTGTTAAAAATTATTTTTCACTTTTGAGTGCTTGCAAAAAAAAAGTTGAACCGACTTCAATAAACACTAATATTGAAGTCGGTTCAACTTTTTTTTTGAAAAGGTTTTTTATTCAAAGTAGCGTTTACGACACTCAACTAAACTTGTCTTATTACTAGTGTTTCGGGCGAACATGTTCACTCCGCGCTTCGCTATCTCATATACGAGTAGTTGATGATTTGGCCATTTCACCCTGTATGTCTCTATGTGATATACATTATAATTAATATACACTTTTTATTGTAAATAAAACACCATAATAAATTATTTATTTTTTATTATTTACATGCATACGTCGAAAGGTGGCAACTTATTTGTTATATTCAACAATACGGCTTTTGTTATATAAATGCACCAACCACTCAAATATAATAGTTGACATTGGCAACATTGGTGTGTGAAGACAACTAACCCCTTGTCGTTTTGGAGTGTTGAGTGGATGGTGCAACGACGACTATGCACACTATGACAGGCTCCCGCTATACGTGAAAATCGATGACCCAAATAAACTTTTCCTTCAGGATCGCGTGTTCGAACATCATCCGTGCGAATATCACGATTATTACCAATGACACAGAGTTTATAATCGGTTGCGTGTTCATTGTACTCATAATGGCAATATAAACTCTCTGGTCTGAGCTTTAAGGTCTATATTTGTGTGACCGTTCGCGTGTTATCGTTTCTATGCAATTTTTATATTGTGATAGTGAAGGGGGCAATTTGGTGTTGTCATTACGAGACCTAATTAAAGGGCCGACGTCCACGGACGCGTTATGGCCACGGAATTTACATTTTGTGTAACTTTTTATATATTCTTGGATTTTAAACGTTTTAAAATAGCATATCCATTCAATGCACTGTCAAACATTCGCCTCCTCAAAGCCGGCACAGCGGAGACTTCTCTCTCTGTCTGTGCGCGCGTGGCCAATGTTGTCGTGTTCACTCATTGATGCCGCGCATTCTAATCATGCGACGGGAACAACACTACGCGTCACTTCCAATCCACCCGATTCTCCCTTTTCCAATCACTACCATCATTACATGATCATCATTATGAGCACGTCGACTGGCAACACCGCGCTTCCTGTCGTCCGATGACGCTGAAATTAACAAAACACCACAAAATGCTCAACTAACAGCAGAATTATTGTTTCATAAAGTAAATACACACATACCGTGCACCCGTCGACGTCGTTTCTGTTATCTGGCGACGATACTGGCGACACACAACACGACGTGACAGAGTGTCAACGTCCCGTACACGACGCCGCCGTACGTTCGCGACCATTCGGAGACACGCGACGAACAACTCTGGAAATTGTACGTTAGACATAATTAAACGCACATTCAGAGCCGGCACAGCGGAGGCATATGATGCCTGGCCTCACGAACGATGCCATATTCAGCTCCTTCTTCTCCTAATATACAGGTAACACAGGCTGTGGGAAGATATAAAGCAATTCCTTAAAACGTGACATGTTACAACTACCAATAAGTACTAAAACCTTATTCCAAGATATTATTTGATTATTTGTGTAATTTTGATGAAAATATTGCATGTGAAATAATTAATTTGTGAAATTTTATACAATCGTTATCTTAATAACGAACATGAAGGAAGTCGTCCAAGTGTCATGATGTGCAGCGCCATCTATTATTCGCCTTACGTAGATTAGCTTCATAACTTGCTACTAGATGTCGCAACAAGCTTATTAAACATTTTCAAACGAAATCAAAATCAATGCAGCTTTTTCTTAAGTATATAAACTATACTAATAACAAACGAATAAATAATTATTTATTTATGTATACCTGTGTTATTATTGTATGTTGTGTACAATTATTGTTGTGTTCTTGTCGTTGACAACACGACCACGGTATCGCGTCCACGGAGGCAACCACCGCATCGCTGAAATCATAGTGATCATAGTGGGAGGGAGGCCATTATCATATGTTGACATTTAATAATTAGATCGGGAGAGATGAGCTATGCGAGTATAATCGCTGGACCATAGACAATCAATAGTTCAACTTACGTCACATTAATATCACAACATTTGTATATGAGACGTATTGAATGGGACAACAGACCATCACCATCACCGTCACCGACACCATGCTGAAATAAATAATACTATAATATAGAATGTAAAGTTAACACTGAATGTTTGTTAGTTTTTTCACTCGTGTTTGCGGACGTTTCTCTGTTGGCTGATGTTGAAACACGTCTGCACCACCCCTCACTATGTACGCACCTGAATTATGTTCGTCGTGTAATAATAGAACAACGAACACTCCAGCAATAACAACAATATCATCAGACACGAATACTGAAACAAACGGTGAGCACCGATCACACGCGAGCGCCAACAATAGCAATTATAGCAATAATAGCTCACAATGAACAGTTGCAGCGGCGCTCTCGCGATGCAACCATAGACACCCATGTAGGAGACGCACGCGACGAACGCACACGCGCACGTCACGCACGCACACTCGGACGCGGACATGTGCCACAATAACATCTGAAAAGAACACTTTATTGAAATGTTTCTCTCAATGCGAGTGACGCGAACCCTTCGATATACCACCACCACCACCACCACCACCACTAGGCATGGGCCGAGCGTACCCACCATACCCTAAAGTAAACATAATAAATGATGTTCAGTGTTGGCCATGACACCAATATATTGGTTATGCATTCACCTACTACTCACTGTCGAATGTAGATCGATTCAGACGCGTCGTGTGCCGCCACGAACGTCATCAATCGAAAGCGTCAACGTCACCGTTCACTACTCTCTCTATTCTTTATCGCGCGACTACATTCGGCACTATAACAAACCACCGCTGCACCGCTCGGTCTTCCTCGCCAATGGAGGATGACTGCATATGGAGCGCAAACATAGTCGTGCTTCGGGACAATTTCGAAGTAGACGAGCGGTGTACCATCCATCTAGATATATATCCATTACGATATGTATAATTGGCGCTGGATCGTACCAGCACGTACCAGACGCGCGCACTGCGGCGACACGGTCACCTTCTTTCGCACGACATGATGACTCGGCGTCATTCGAGACGCATTATGCCACAATCGCGAGTAGAAACAGAAGGTATACGATGATGATCACGGCTTTCGGGCGATGGCAGGCGGGCGCGGGGCGGTCAACTGGTCACGTGCACACCGGCACAAAATATATCGGATTTGACGTTTCACTGTTTGGTAACATCACCTTGAGTCCGTGCAATCCGATAGTGTGCAACGTCGCATACAGCGTCCTCGTCGACACGGCACACCACATCACGCACATCAACAACACGCATGTACATAACGCCTGAAACAAGGAGACAAGTAATACGTAAAACTCCATTCACATCGAATATAGACACGCACCACCATGCACGCAAAGTTAGTAATAAACAAGTCTTTATTGCTGCTCGTATTGCTGCCTGCTGTGGTGGTACGTGTCCGCCGCGTGACCTATGGGCCCTGCGAGTCGCGGAGTACATACCACTATGGCGACGTTGACGATGACGAGGACGAGGGCGGAGACGCGTGACGCCACGCCGACGCCGCCACCGCTCATCGCAATATCTGAAACATGACGAACGCCATTGAAGCGTCCACTACCATTCAGCAGGTGCTACCGCATGACCTGTATCTCCTGTGGTTTAGGATTCCCCCATACAATCCCAAAAAACCATCCTGTTATAACATATCACTTTGAAAGCGTCCGCATATGAACTGCGGTCGTCTCCGCTATGCCGTCGTAGGTGGATTTATGTTTATTAGTATGTAATCAATTATATACATGTGTACAATGAACGTTGCGTGTGTGCGTGTGTGTAATATGATAATGTACATGAACGATTACCCTCAATTTGCATCATTATAACTTCGTGTAAAGTTTTGTTCGTCCACCCCGACTTTCAATAGAATAACGTCGATATGGAACGATGATGATGTCGCTGGTGGCACGGATTCGAGCACACGACGCTGTATTGTGATACAGTGCGGCATGCGGACTATCAGAGGGTCCCTGGCGAGTGTGCGCGATATATGAACAATTGGATGGCTCTAATAATTGGGAAATTTTACTATGTTGTGGGATTGTCCCCAGAGTTGGCGATGTCAGTCACACAAGTGTTGATTCCCAACAGCAATTAAACCGCCTAATGTCGCGTGACCCCAAACAGCATTATTAAAATGAATAAAACAAATATAAGTACAACAAAGTGGATACAATGTTCTTATTAGTTCGTTAGCCCTGCTTTCCAATTTTAATATTTTATCTCTTTCTATAAATAGCACATATGTGTATGTATGTATGTATGTATGTCCCTCGGGAAGGCGGGAGCAGGCACTCACACGCGACACATTAGTGCCGTTCACCTCGCATGTAGTAGTGCATTTATTATGCATGATTATGATGCGAGTTGTACGCGCCGCCGAGCCGGTATAGCGGCGGTGAGCGAAGAAAGAAAGAGAATGTAATTATAATAATAGATGATATAAGTAATTGATTGTTAAATATCGTATGTAGGCAATGAATAATGTAAATTGAGGTCGGCGAGCAGTGTTGCCAGACGTCACGATCTTTAAATCAAAATGAAATGTCCCGCGCGGCTCAGTCCCGCTTCTCGGACTTGTGTGTGCATTGTGACGTCGGATGAGTATAAAGCTTACTGTAAACTGTGTAAAAAGAGTTACAATTTGTAACTCACTCTTCAGACTATTATTTGAAACATCTATTGTCACGTAAACGTAATTCAAAACTCAAATAAAATATACATATTTAAACACTTCCGATTATATATGTTTTTTACTATGTCCCGCTTTCGCAGAAAAAGTCCCGCTTTTTTCACTCAAAAAGTTCCGAAATCCCGACTCGGCTAAAGAAAAATCTGGTAACGCTGTCGGCGAGCGAGGCGGCGGGCAGGTGTCTTCATTACCTTCGAACGACGCATCCTTCGACCTAATGCCAAGGCGAGGCGGCCAATCATAACATCACGGGAAACAACACTTAGCAAGGACACACGACTCGATGTATAGTGTCTACAACGAGTACTGTAATATAGTGATGCCACGAATATTGCAAACTATTCGGCCGAATACTGAATAGCATATCATGAAAAAAAGAACTCACAACATTACTCAAAGATGTTTATTTATCCCATCTAGAAGTGCCCGCGCCTACTTCAGCGATGCAAGTTCTGGCTTGTCACCTGCGGATAGTAGGTAGTAGGTACCGAGTGCTGCCGAGTATTCGGCCGAATAACTATTCGTGGCATCTCTACCATAACATCACCGCAGCCGCACTCTATCTAAGGACGGACGTGATGCGAAGCCGCCATCCACCTAAGTGCACTCAACGCACGGGAATTCGAGCATTTCAAATGTATGTTGAGAGCGTCGCATTTCATTATTGTAAAATATTATATTAATTTGAATTATTATATTGTGGTGTTGTCAAGAATAATTGAACAGAATATTACGAATAAAATATATATTATAGACAAACTAAATAGTCAATATAATAATAACATTTTTTTTGAAATAATAATTAGTGTGTAATACATACCTGAATTATTTATGTCATAATTATATTATTGACTTTCGTAGGAATCTTTTTTACGCGGCTGTTATTACGTGCGCGCCATGCACGCGCCAGGACACGAGCTCGCGGCGGCACGGACGACCCGCGACTGCCGCCGACGCGCTCGGAGGTCATCAGCGGCTCAACAACACAGAGCTGATTAAAAGTTTGCTTCCAAACATTATTATCATTACGTGACGAGTGTTGTTGGCCATATTATACCTAACATGCGAAGATGCGAGTGCGGTGCCGTCGTGTAGAGTAGCGGTAGTGGCGTGTGCAGTGTTCGTCGCTCCTCGGGCTCGAGCAGCCTGCACAATTCGGTCTACGTTATTCAATAAATCAATATCTGATGTAGCGAATGGGGAAAATATCGTCGTATATGAAATACCCAAAACAATAAATTGACAAACGGGGAATCCTCCATATAATAATGACACCAGCGCGGCTGCGACGCTGCGTCGTCCATTGACTGTTTTGCCAATGCACACGCCAATGCCCCAATATACGAGACACGCATTCTAATAAGCACGCTGCGAACACGCGGGAAGTTCCGCGACCTCATCTCGCGCCACTGTGCGCCAGCTGATCGGCGACGGCGCGAGTTGGCGGTCGTGCGCCCTGTCATCATGATTCAATTAACTATTTACATCATTATTGGTAAGTTCAAAACAGAACAACTTATGATTCCATCGCGCGCAGCTCCTCCGCTATGCTGGCTTGACGACCGAAGGCCCGCTTCGAAGCTCATCCAAGAAGCGATCATACGTTCGTTTGAATAATTAATAATGCTAATGTTATTATAGAGTGGTGTTAGTGTATTTTACATTATTACAGTTTTATTATTATGAGTGCCGTGAGTGCCGTGAGTGCCGAATTACTAATAACATAGTTGTACAAGGATCGCACAATAGGCAAAAATGTACAATAGTGACGTTATCGAATACAACATATAACGTAATTAATGTTGATTTTCCTGTTAAAATGTTGCCGGCTCATACCGAACGTCGTACGGTCGGGCGGGGCGGGGCGGGGGCAGCTTCGGGCCGGGAGCACCCGTCACTCCGCGCGGTGGACGCATAAGTTTTAATAGAATAAAGTATTTGAAAGCAATTTCTGTCAATAGTGAATGAATGTCTGCCGTGGTATGCGTTGCAGGCGGTGTGGTGCGGTGCGGCGTCGTGGACGAGGTGCGCGCTCGGTGCAGGTAACACACACACAACACACACTATTAGTGATCAATCTAACGTGCATGGCCCGCTCGACCCGGACGTGTTCGTTCGGTCGCAGTGCAAACAAATATATCGAGTGTCCTCGTGCTTGCGTTCGCAGTGATTCGCAGTATCGTTGCGAGGACGGCGCGTGCGTGAGCGTGTCCGCGTTGTGCGACGGCGCCGCCGACTGCACGCGCCAGGAGGACGAGGCCTTCTGCGCGCCGCAAGCGAGATACGAGCGGCAGACGACGAGGCGCGCTTGCAGGTGTTCTACTCTAAAATAAGCCACACTGTGCAGGTGGCGTTCGCTTCATGTTGGCTTCATGTTCGCTTCATGTTGGTTTCATATTGGCTTCAAGTTGGTTTCTTGTTGGCTTCATGTTGGCTTCTTGTTTGCTTCATGGTGGCTTCATGACGGCTTCGCATTGGTTTCACGTTGGCTTCTTGTTTGCTTCATATTGGCTTCATGTTCGCTTCACATTGGTTTCATGCTGGCTTCTTATTGGCTTCATGGTGGCTTCATGACGGCTTCACATTGGTTTCACGTTGGCTTCTTGTTTGCTTCATATTGGCTTCATGTTGGTTTCATATTGGGTTCTTGTTGGCTACATGTTGGTTTCATATTGGCTTCATGTTGTTTACATATTGGCTTCTTGTTGGCTTCTGTTCGCTTCTTGTTGGCTTCATATTGGCTTCATGCTGGCTTCATGTTGGCTTCTTGTTGGCTTCATATTGGCTTCATGCTGGCTTCATATTGGCTTCATGGTGGCTTCATGACGGCTTCACATTGGTTTCACGTTGTGTATAATAGTTTGTTAAGATTAGTATCTTTTTAATTCACTAGATGGCGCCACTGTCGTTTAACAACGTCTGGTGGTTTGGTCGTCACCTTTATACAATATAGATTGTGAAAGAATAAACTGCCTTGGTGTTAATATTGAAATTAGTAGTTTTATTTAAGTGATATCGAAGTGCGCGAACATTGGTCCATCGAACCGCGGATTGAAAAAAGTGTTACCAGTGGAAGAATAGTGAAAGACTTTGAAGAATTTACTGATGAAGACACTTAGAAAAATTCTGAAAATTTAAAAACACTTTGAAGAATTTACTGATGAAGGGACTTAGAATAATTCTGAAAATTTAAAAACACTTTGAAGAATTTACTGATGAAGGGACTTAGAAAATTTTACTGATGAACGAACATTGTGAAGTTGCATTATAAGAAGAACTTAAAACTATCGATAATAAAAAAACGTGTGAAATTGTGTTAATTTGTTGTTGCTGCTTAATTACAATACTGAAACATCATGGCGGAACAATTGATCAACAATCAAATATCAACATTTAATCAAATAGTTCGATTAGATATTAATTTCAAGAAAACTAGTCAAAGCAGACATTCAGTATCATATTTGGAAACAAGACTTGAACTTTTAGAAGGATATTGGAGTAGCTACATAAATAAACATGAAGATATTTTAAATTTACTAAAAGTTACCGAACAAAAGGACAAATATTTTACAGAAAATTATTACAATCGAGCTGAAGATGTATATATCGAACTTAAAACAACAATAAAGGAAAGTCTTCTAGTGCTGAATAATAAAAATACTGTGACACCTACGACATCAGTAACAGAGGTAACGAGGAATCATGTTAAATTGCCACCTATCCAAATTCCTACATTCAGTGGAGAATATAAAGATTGGACAAGTTTTAAAGAATTGTTTACCTCAATTATACATAAAGATACACAACTTACGAATATAGAAAAATTTCATTATTTAAAAACTTCATTATCCGGAGAACCCGAACAATTGGTAAGACATTTTTCGCTCATTGACACTAATTATGAGATGGCTTGGAAGACACTAGAACAAAGATACAACAACCCGCGCATAATCGTTGGCACTATTTTGAAGCGATTCTTAACACATCGGAAGATCACTACCGAGAATGCCAAACTATTGAAAGACCTGCTCGATAACACGAATGAATGTCTCAGTTCATTGAAGTCACAGAACATCGATACGGAGAGCTGGGATCCCCTAGTAGTGCACGTGGTTGTTTCGAAACTCGACACCGATTCACTGAAAGAGTGGGAGCAAGGACTTGGATCAACTCACGAACTACCCTCTTTTTCAAGACTCGCAAGTTTTATTGAAGGTCGGTTTAGAGCCTTAGAAATGGTTCAAAGTGCCACATTTCATTCACCAAAACCACAATTGAATAATTCCAAACCGGACCAGAAAAAAGCCACAAATATTAAATCTTTTGCCACCGAAGTTGAGACTACTTGCACATATTGTTCACAATCACATTATCTTAGTCACTGTAAAGCTTTTACTGAAATTGATATCAGTAAGCGTCGAGAATTCGCTTCTAACAAGGGCATTTGTTTTAACTGCCTCGTTAAAGGGCATACACGCAAACTATGTCGTCAAAAAACATCATGTCGCATATGTCATAAACGACACCACACCTTGTTACATGAAGCTTCGTCGGAATCTACCAGTGTTCATGATCACGAACAAGCGAAAACCTCTGCAGTTTCTGAACCTGTCACCATTACCACAATGAAGGCTGAAATCAATTATCCCGTGATACTAGCTACGGCGAAAATACAAGTAGAAGCGGACAATGGAACCACATACGTCCTACGAGCGCTTGTCGACCCAGGATCACAAGCTTCTTTCGTCACGGAATCGGTTGCTCAATTACTCAACTTACGAAGAACTAAGGTACTCGGCAAGATCAGTGGTATCAGCAACGGTATAATCACATCGAAATCATTAGTCCAATTTAACATACAGTCCACACATTCTGAAGAAAAACTACTAATAAAAGCATATGTACTGAAATCCTTAACGACGCTAATGCCTTCACATCGCTTTGATATTACTGAATGGCCCATTTTAGAAAATCTAGATTTAGCAGATCCAGATTTACACAAGCCATCACACATCGACATATTACTCGGGGCAGAAGTTCATGCACAAATTATACAACAAGGATTACACAAGAAAGGATCATTGATTGCTCAAAATTCGACACTGGGTTGGTTAATCTCAGGAAGAGCTGACTCCGACACTGATGAGCAACACACACAAGTAACGGTATTACACACCCAATTACTTTCACAACAATTGCGGCGTTTTTGGGAACTCGAGGAACCGACACACGATGAAAAACCGTTATCCGATCTAGAACGAGAATGTGAGCACCATTTCCAAACGACACATTATCGTAACCAAGAAGGTAGATATGTTGTGAGCCTACCTTTTAGAAAATCTTTTGCTGAAAGATTGGGAAATTCACGTTCTATTGCCACTAAACGACTTTTACAAATGGAACAGAAGTTTAAATGTAAACCAGAATTTGAAATTCAATATATGAAATTCATGGATGAATATTTGTCGTTAAATCACATGGACAAAGTTTCACCAATCAATGACGATGCAACACCTGTGTATTATCTTCCACATCATGCAATTTTAAAAGAATCCAGTTTAACTACCAAGCTGAGAGTGGTATTCGATGGTTCTGCCAAACCAACTACTGGAACTGCACTAAACGATGAACTTTTGATTGGACCTCCACTTCAACAAGATATTTGTGATTTAGTAACGAGATGGAGACAACACAAGATATGCATGGTAGCTGATGTGAAACAAATGTATCGACAAATATTAGTTGCACCCACTGATGCTAATTACCAACGAATACTTTGGCGTACTAATTCACAAGACCCAATGAAGGAGTATCGATTACGAACAGTCACATACGGTACATCCTGCGCTCCGTTTCTAGCGATTAGAACTCTGAAGCAACTCGCCAAAGATGAGAAAGCGAATTATCCAGAAGCGTGTGCTGTTCTGGAAACTGATTTCTACATGGATGATCTTCTGTCTGGAACTACAAATGAAAAATCAGCGATTACCCTTCAGAAACAGCTTTCTGACCTGCTAGGTCGGGCTGGATTAGAATTACATAAATGGGCATCCAATAGTAAAGCTTTGTTAAGAAATATTCCGACTAACAAGACACTCACTGATAAAGCAGTCACTATTACCATGGACTCCATCAAGGCGTTAGGAATCTGTTGGAACCCCCTGAATGATGCTATAGAATTAAAATTGAATGTGTCGCCTCCACAAATGCCGTATACCAAAACGACGGTGTTGTCGGACATTGCCCGAATTTATGACCCACTCGGATGGTTGGGCCCTACCGTCGTTATAGCGAAGATGTTCCTGCAAAAATTATGGCTTCTGGGACTGGACTGGAAGGACAACTTACCAGAAAATCTGCTCTCCGAATGGTCTGAATACCGTAACAGCCTGCAAGAGATGGAACAGATCGAATTGCCCAGATGGTTAGGCATAACGAACCGTGACAACATTGAGCTGCATGGCTTTTGCGACGCGTCTACTGCTGCTTACGCTGCTGTTATTTATTTAAGATTGGTAAGCGATAGTGGAAAAAGTCAGACGTGTATGCTTGTCGCTAAAACCCGTGTAGCACCCGTAAAACAAGTTTCACTCCCCAGACTCGAACTTTGTGGTGCGGTGTTATTGTCACAATTAATTAAAAATGTCAAGCGTAGTTTAAATATTGAAGACAAGTGCATATACGCTTGGACCGATTCTACTATTGTACTATGTTGGTTGCGAAAGCATCCAAATACTTGGAAAACATTTGTCGCTAATCGTACTTCTGAAATTCTAAATGTTTTGCACTATAATCAGTTCCAACATATTCGATCTCATGATAATCCAGCGGACTGTGCTTCGCGTGGATTAAAACCCGATCAATTGAAAAATTGTTCTTTGTGGTGGAACGGACCTCCATTTTTACAACAAAGTGGAAGTATCCCACGTGTGATCCCTGATCCTGATCATACTGATTTAGAGATTAAACTTAAGGTACATCTTGCTCGAGACAGTGACGATTGGCACATTTCTTTTCTGAAAAATTATTCTAAATTGTATAGATTAATAAGAGTTGTTGCATATTGTTTAAGATTCAAATTACATAAGGAAAAATTACCAAATTACTTAACTTCTTTCGAACTAACTAATGCATTGTTTGTATGTATTAAAATGTCACAAATGATTTACTTTATGAACGAAATGGAATGCTTATCCAAAAATCGGCCACTTTCTAAATCTAGTAAATTGTTGACGTTGAATCCTTATCTTGATGACAAAGGTGTCTTACGGGTAGGAGGACGAATTTGTAATGCTAAGATTAATGTAGATAGTAAAAATCCGATTATTTTATCCAAAGAATGTAATTTGTCTAGTTTAATTATTGAATATACACATGTAAATGTTGCCCTACACGGTGGTCCACAACTCACTTTAAATCTTGTTCGTAGAAAATATTGGATAATAGGTGCTAAATTTATTATAAAAAGGGTCATACGTACCTGTTTGAATTGTTTTCGCCAAACCGCAACACCTATTATTCAAAGAATGGGCGACTTACCTTCCAGTCGTGTGACTCCACTGCGCGCTTTCAAGCAAAGTGGTGTAGACTTTGCTGGCCCTGTAACACTGAAATTTTCTCCTGGTAGATGCAAGCGAACAACTAAAGCTTATATTAGTCTGTTCGTGTGTATGTCCTCGAAGGCCATTCACCTGGAACTGGTTAGCGACCTATCGTCGTCGGCCTTTTTGGCTGCCTTTAGAAGATTTACAGCTCGCCGTGGTCCCTGTTCTGACCTCTGGAGCGATTGTGGTACTAACTTTGTTGGAGCTGCTAAGGAACTCAATATAATGTTAAAAAATAGTAAATATGAACTAAGTGATGAACTTGCCGAATTGCTCGCCAATGATCATACGACTGGGCATTTCGTTCCACCCGGCTCCCCTAACTTTGGCGGTTTGTGGGAGGCTGGTGTCAAATCTGTCAAAACTCACCTGAAAAGAGTCATTGGATCGACGCTATTGACTTTTGAAGAATATTCAACCCTTTTATGTCAAGTGGAAACTTGTGTGAACTCACGACCGTTAACCCCATTGAGTCTTTCTCCATCCGATGACTTACCTCTCACACCCGGACACTTTCTGATAGGAGAAGCTCCTATCATCATTCCTGATGAAAATGTTTTACGCTCCCCTTTGACACGTTGGAAAATGATCCAACGCATGATGCAAGATTTATGGAAGCGATGGAGTTTAGAATATCTTACCTCTTTAAATCAACGTTATCGTTGGCCCTCGAAAATGCCCGAACCCGACGTCGGTGGTGTTGTTTTAGTTGTCGATGAACGACTACCACCAGGTAAATGGCTTTTAGGACGTATAGTTGAGAAGCATCCTGGGAAGGATGGTTTGACCCGCGTTGTTACATTAAAAATGAAAGACAAACTGTTTAAGAGACCAGTCACTAAATTATGTCCTCTACCTCTACCTTTATAATGTTTTGTACATAGTTTGAAGGACCATTCGTCCTTGGGCCGCGGCATGTATAATAGTTTGTTAAGATTAGTATCTTTTTAATTCACTAGATGGCGCCACTGTCGTTTAACAACGTCTGGTGGTTTGGTCGTCACCTTTATACAATATAGATTGTGAAAGAATAAACTGCCTTGGTGTTAATATTGAAATTAGTAGTTTTATTTAAGTGATATCGAAGTGCGCGAACACGTTGGCTTCTTGTTGGCATTGTGATCCCGAATGATGTCTCTCTATGATGATTCGCAGCAAGGAGGAGTGGCGTTGTCGCAACGGCGAGTGCGTCGCGTTCGACAGCAAATGCGATGGCGCCAGACAATGCGAGGACGGCAGCGACGAGACGCACGCGCTGTGCCGACACAACATGTAATACGCTATGACCGTACACTATGACTACGCACGCGGGTTCGAATCCCATATCGAACAAATATTTCCAGATGTCAAAGCAATTGGTTCAGGTGCACGTATGGCGCATGCGTGGACGGCGATGCCAAATGCGACAACGTCACGCAGTGCGCCGACAACTCGGACGAATTACATCCGGACTGCACGCCGCGCGTCACGTACATCAACAGGTGCGTCACACTCTCTCTCTCTCTCTCTCTCCTCACATCCATCACCCAGATTCGAGCCCACGGTAGACGGACTGACTATCATCACCACGCTGACGCCCTTCGAGTGTGCATGTGCGTCGTCAGACCTGGATGCCGTACATTCGACTCCTGAAAGCCGACACAGCGGAGGGCGGCCGCCATCTCCGTCCGTGAACCGCACTCTCGAACCCTCACGGACGACACTCCCGGTCGATCGTTCAGTAGGCGATCGCGTCCGCTCTGTTGCAGTGGCAAATTCTCGTGTTCGGACGGCACCGCCATACCGGCCTCGTCAGTGTGCGACGGCGTCGCGGAGTGCACCGGCGGCGACGACGAGTCGGTGCGCGTGTGCGGCCACACCGTATGCGACCGATACTTGTTTCAATGCGCGTACGGCGCGTGCGTGGACGGCGACGCCGCCTGCGACGGGGTCAGTACCTCTGCGCCGCACTCGTCCGGCACTAAATAGAGATCAACTCATGATTCGTTCTGGCGCACTCGATGTCGTTGCAGAGGGTCGACTGTGCTGACGGATCGGACGAGGATGAGCAACTGTGCAACAGAACAATGATCACGACGACGACTAAAACGATATTAAACGGGTGCGTATGGTAGGCCCCGAGCGAGGCACTACTGGCACTACTGGTGGCGGTATCGAGCGGCATCACTCTATGGCTGTTTCGGCAGATGCGAGTTGCCGCCGTCGCCGGAGCACGGGGCCTATGTCATACTGGAGCCGGCGAGTCGGGCGAGCTCTCTGCGCCCGGGAGATGTTGTCGACCTGTTCAGGATAAACGTGACATGCAGAGAGGGGTACGGGTTCGAGGACGATCCGAGGGTGAACTGCTTCTCGGGAATATGGCTCGAACGGATGCCGACGTGTCGACGTATGCGCCCATATATATTATTGCAGCCGTTGCGCCGCGCGTGGCCCGCGTGTATTCCATTCTTGTGACAGGATACTGCAAGCTGCCGCCGGATCCGAGCGTCGAGTACCAGTGTTCGATTCCGAACAGCGACGGCGGCACGAGACCTTGCCGTCCGTACGAGCCGCCGGGCGCGTCGGTGAGGCCGTCGTGCGCCGCGCACTACTACGCGACGGGAGCGCAGCCGCTCATGAGATGCGTCGACGGCTCGTGGAGTGCGCGCGCGCAGTGCCAACCAGGTATCGTGCGTACATATGTACATACATTCGTGACACATCACATCGTACCGGATTATAGTTACATCGATCCCTCTTATTGGCGATGACAAACTTCGCAAAATAATATATACGTGTATGTGTGTGTGTGTGTGTATTTAAAAATATATCTTTAAGTGTAATTTGTTTTATTTATTATCCCGATATAGTAGTGGGTGTGTGTGTGACACCGATCACATTGCTCGTTCTCGACATTTCAATGACGTTCTTTGCATTTCAAAGTAAAATGTTGTTCATACGCCGTCCGCGGTCCGTGTTCTCGCGCAGATTGCGGCACGAAGACGGCGCAGGGGGAGGCGCTCGTCGCGGGCGGCTCGAGCGCGCGCAGGACCGAGGTACCGTGGCAAGTGGGGATATATAAAAAGCAGTCGAACAAACATATTTGCGGAGGTGCACTCCTCACTAATCACAGAGTCATATCCGGTTCGTACGCACGACGTCGTCTCGCCTGACCCGCGTTCGATACGAACTCACGATGACGCACGGCGTCGAACGTTTCAGCCGCACACTGCTTCTGGTCGTCCCGAGAGCGCGCCCAGTCGCCGGCGCGCATGTACGCGCTGTCTGCGGGAAAGCTGTACAAGAGCAGATACGACGCGAGGGACGACGACGGCGCGCAACACTCCGACGTGAATATCGCTCGGCGGTGACCCCCGTGGCACTATAGTGCGCTTCGACCTCATTCTCATACAGTTATGATTTCAGGTAAGCGAAATACACATTCCGAAACAGTTCCACGGCGTCGAGACGCATTACCGCGAGGACATCGCGATGGTGTACGTCGCCAGCCCGTTCGTGTACACGTCCGTCGTGAGGCCCGTGTGCGTCGACTTCGACGTCAACTTCGAGAAGGAGCAGCTCCGCGACGGAAACGCGGGAATGGCGGCCGGATGGGGACTCGTCTCGGCGGTCGGGGACGCCGCGACGGAGCTGCGCGTCGTGTGGCTGCCGTACATAGACCCGGACGCCTGCTACGAACTCTCGCCGGAAGATTACCGCGCGCACATCTCGAGAGACAAGTTCTGCGCGGGATACACTAACGGTCGGTCGCGGCGTGAGACTCGCATCAGAATCGCGAAAGAGCGACCGTCTCCATCCCGGCGTCTCCCTCTCAGGTACGGCCGCGTTGTGCCGCGGCGACAGCGGCGGGGGACTGTCGTTCCCGACGCGCCAACTGTCGCGCTCGAGGCATTACCTGCGCGGCGTGGTGTCGACGTCGCCGCAGCTGGACATGTACGCGTGCAACACGCAGGCGCCGACCGCGTTCACGTCGCTCATGCAACACGAGGACTTCATACGCGCACACATCTCTACATAATATAGACGTCGTTGCCGCTCATCGCTACATCCACGCGCAAAACTCCATGTGCCAAACAAACAAAAATAAAAACCTGTTATCTGAATAAATACTTATTATTCAATCACGTGTCGGACTCGGCTCCTGATGGGCGTCTCATTCGCAGCCTCCACAATTGTCGCCTCTCTCTCTTGTTCTCCACAGTTTAATGTTTGCGAGGTACCACTCAGTCGACTTATTAGATTCCTTCAGGTCGGACACCCGCGGCATCTATTCGATTAGACTTATGAATGAATCTTTTGTTTGTGTGCAGATCAGTGTACTCTCATCTCGATTAGTGACTCCCATTAAATGAAATGAAACTCAATTTCACGAGAAGGAGCGCGTCGTGCACGCGAGAGCGACTCATCCGTCTGAGCCTATTGAAGAGCGGGCCACCGGACATTATCAAATGCAGCTTTCATATCCAGAAATTATTCCTTGTTTTGTCGCTCTTCATTGTGTTTTGTGCATCAACTGTAGCCGGTTGCTCCTCGAAGCCGAACTTATTAGAGTTGACTTTTCCAGCTTTGACCGCGTAGTGTTTTGTTTTTCTGTCCTGTCTGTCCATAAGTCCGATAGCCCCGGAAACGAAATCAACAACTAATACTTAAAACTAATTATGTTAAATTCTAAAAATCATAAATAAAACAAAGGTAAGTGCACACTGCTGCTTCTCATTGAGCTGACTGTCAATGACACCACTACTATCAGTTTCTTAGCCTTCAATCTTCCGCGTATGTGGTGCATCAAGTCATAGAGGGAGTCTTCGGTACTTTTCTGTGGCATAAAACTGTGCTGGCGTGTGCACATGTTCGGGAGTAGATGCCGTTTTCAACCTGCCAACTATCATCTTCTCCGGAATCTTTCCCATCACCGGTAGTAGTCCGATAGTCATCCTTATTCGGCTTTCTCAGGACTACCACCGTGCCTTTCTTCCTGGTGGTCGGCAAGTGCCCTAACTCCAAGCATTTATTCGTCAGGGCTTGGAAAAGGTCTGGGTCTTTTAAGATGACTTGCTGGCAGATGTCAGCCGTAAATTCATCAGCTCCCGGGGCCTTCTTGAGGTTCAAGCTGTCCACAGCTGTTTTTAGTTCAACAGTTGTGCACGGTGGGTCATGATATTCTTCATGGCCCAACACGTTCACTTCGTCAGCCGTTTCTCTAGTCCGCTGGTGGATTGCGTTCTCTCCCTCTTTTGTGTCCAGCAGATAAAATGTCTCCGCCAAAACCCCCGGCGATTCCTTTAGATGAATTTCATTTCCATTCCATTCCGCAAAAGTGGCACATCTTTCTGTCCTCTGGTGGTCCTACCAATTACCCTGTAGATTCCCTCCCACATTTAGGTTTCGGTCAGGTTAGGTTTAGGTCAGGTTAGGTTTTTTTTTTTTTTTTTTTTTTTTTCTAGTCCCCTCTGACATAATATTTAGTCAGAGACCTTGTTTGCTACTTTATATTACTCTACCAAGGACCAGTTTTTCACAGTTATTTTCTTTATTAACCGACTTCCAAAAAGGAGGAGGTTATATGTTCGTCGCGTATGTTTTTTTTTTTATGTATGTTCATCGATTTTTTCTAAACGGCTGAACCGATTTCAATGATTCAAATTGTATTGTGTTAAGCTGCATCCCATAGTGGTCCCATATATTTTTCTAAGATACACAGTGTGTAGTTTTTTATTAAAACGGGAAAAAAAGTCAGTTTGTAAAATTTTTTTGCTCCGATTTCCTTGAATTTTGGCATACATACTTTACAAAATAAATAATGAAACACGTGTTACAGCATTTCTTGAAATTCAACCCCTAAGGGGGTGAAACGGGGCAAAATGGGTTGAATTTTTTCTTAGTCAAAATTACTTGAAATTTGACATACATACTTTACAAAATAAATAATGAGACACGTGTTACAGTATTTCTTGAAATTCAACCCCTAAGGGAGTGAAACGGGGCAAAATGGGTTGAATTTTTTTCTAGTCAAAATTACTTGAAATTTGGCATACATACTTAACAACATAAATAATGAAACACGTGTATCAGCATTTCTTAAAATTCAACCCCTAAGGGGGTGAAATGGGGTAAAATAGTATGAATATTTTTAAATCGGATTTACTTGAAACTGCAGAAACGCTTTACCACATTAACAATGAAACTTGCGTTTCAACCCCGAAGGGGGTGAAACGAGGTAAAAAAATCAATATTTTTTAGTGACAAAATATATAATAAATTATGTTCTACAATAGAAACAATTATATATTAACTTGCGTTTCACCCCGAAGGGGGTGAAACGGGATAAAATGGGTTGAATTTTTGCCAGATTTAATTAATTCTTAGTATATTTGGTCTACACACAGCAAAAAAAAAAAACGAAACATGTATTTCAGCATTTCCCGAAATTCAGCTTGAAAGGGGGTGAAAGGGGTTGCACGAGTTTCTTTTTTGTTAAATTTATTTAATTTGAACCACGATTAGTAAATGTACGTTTATTAGAGACTTTTTGCTGTTTTTGGTCCGCTACCCTAAAAATGGAAAAATAAAAAACCTTTTCAAAAAAAAAGTTGAACCGACTTCAATAAACACTAAAAGCACTCAAAAGTGAAAAATAATTTTTAACAAGAGTATCTACACACAAAGTAATAAACATAAACACTTAATAGGTGTTTATTATGTACAAATTAATTGTCTACATATCTGCCATATTTTTGGAGTAGGTGCCAAGATATACCAATTCAAAATTTCAGAATAGGAATTACACTTCCTAGATATCAAGTATATCTATAAACGTTTGCTTGGCACCTACTCCAAAAATGTGGTAGGTATGTGGACAATTAATTTGTACAAAATAAACACCTATTAGTGTTTATGTTTATTACTTTGTGTGTAGATACTCTTGTTAAAAATTATTTTTCACTTTTGAGTGCTTTTAGTGTTTATTGAAGTCGGTTCAACTTTTTTTTTGAAAAGGTTTTTTTCTACATTTTATTTTTCTTTGCTTTATCCACTGTTATTTCTACTACTTTCAAGTTCACGATACTTACAATTATACTTACGATAGTCTACTTTGTCATACATACATACATACTGCTTCAATGCTGTAACATAAATACTTATATCTATCTTATCTTATTTATTACTGTACTATTTCTAACATATTTTTACTTATCTGTAATTAACCTATGCTTGTTTTACATATAATCATTATATTTAAACAACATATCTTATACGCTATTCCGGTTTTTAATCTATAACATAATTTAGTTTAGTACAATATATATTTACAGCTAAGTATTGGGATAACCCCATGGCTTTGCATATGGTTTGGAGTTCCGCTTAATTTACAGCAAGTTTGATCATCTGTTTGATAATAGCTTCATGAACTCCAAGCTCATATGTTCCACCAGTAGGAATTCTCCTCTTCGTCCTCTTCGGCGGACTCAGCAGTATGCGACCGAAGCTCTAGCTAGCGCTTCCCACTTTCGTCGCACCGCGCACTCTATGCTGAAGGCATTGTGCTCGTTGTTTGCCAACTTTGCCCGCACGCAGTTACAACATTGTGGGATCGCACCAACGAGTCGATCTGCGCAGTCTTTCGACAAGTGCGGCCCGCCACAGTGACTGCATATTTCCACCTTTTCCGTGCAGAATCGCCTGCCATGTCCGTATGCTAAGCATAAGGAACATTGGGTAAGCGGTGACTGATCAGTCACGATTATTCTCTGCAGGTCAATGTGGACCTTTTCTGCCGATGTCAGTCTCTGCCAGACTTTGGGCGACACCTGCATGATGACATGTCCTTCGAGTGGATTCCTGGTCTTCCGTCTATATTTAACGACCAGTCTCTGCTCCTTAATGTCAATGTCACCGAGAAGGTTTTTATTTTGGTTCCTCAAAGCCGCTATGATATCCTCGTCGGTGTTATAGTTGAGGACATGCTTGAGGATAATTTGAGGGTCTTTATTTTGTACCTCCTCTAATTGTAACTTAGTGCCAAAACTTTTTACTCTCTCGGTGAATTTCGCCAGTTCTTCCTTTGACCCACATCCGATAACAACTTTTTGATCCTTTGCTTTCCTCAGTCTCTCTATCCTGATACCGGTCGTTTTTGCGTCCACTGCTTTCCGAAGTTTCTCCACCACTTCACCGCTACTATCACCGTCGCTCGATACCAGTATGGAGTGCATCGGAGCTATCTGCCTCCCCCCTGCAACCGCAGATGCATAGGTTTGCGCAGGCTCTACGGGTTTGTTTGGCAGCGACAGTGATTCTATGCGATCACTGAGAGCGAGGGTGTGCTGGTTACACTTGGCTAAATGCTGTATGTGTTCCTGCATGCCCTCCATCAGTGACTTCATCAGTTTCGTGTGTGGAGGTTCTTCTGCGACGGTCGACTCTACATCCTTTTCCTCTTCCTTTTCTTTTTCTTCTCTTCTAGGCTTCTTATTTTCTTCCTTTCCTTGTCCTATTTCCCCTTCCGCTTCCTTTACCAACTGGTAGAGACGCTCCAATGCTACCATGACCTCGGTTTTAATTTCGGTCTTGATGTTTCGTGAATTGCCTAGGTGTATTTTGGCTTTAGTCAGACAAGCCTTAGCCTCGGCTGCCCTGCTAGCATATTTTGGAGTTACTGGGTTTGGCGCAGTCTCTACCACTTGTTTCCGAGTAGTTTTGGTCTCCTGCGAGTGCATCACCTTCTCTTTTGGTTTTGGAGGGGCGGTTGGAATCGTTTTGGTCTTCTTTTCTGATTTTCCAGCTTCCCACTCACCGATACTTCTCCTCACGTGTGAGGTTAGCGTTATCGTGTCATTCAGCTTAGAAGGCCCTGCCTTCTCTGTCCTGTTTTCAACGCTATGGGAGCCCGAATCGCTGGAATCTGACATTTTGACCGGTGTTCGGATCATTTTCAAAGTTCGGGGACACGTCAATTATAAAACTTAATCTAATAATAATGTATATAATACTAAGTGTAAATAAATTTCTTATATAAAATAATAAATGTCAGGCTACTAACTTATCTACTAACTTAAACTAATTTTGTTTTCAGGTCGCCGGCGCAGCGGGGAGCAGTACACAGGTAAGTATACCTCCAGGAGCCACCAGAACCGAAATTTAGGTCAGAAAACGGATTCCCAAAAATGGGCCCAAAATGGGCCCCGAAATGGGCCCGGATGGGAACAATTGGCCCAGAAGGGCCCAGACGTACCGACGGTGCCGGAGAGCACCAGCCCTGACCCTATGAATCGGCAGCACAGCGGATGGCACCTGAGAAAAGTATACTCACCGTATAATTTTTTAGCTATGAAAACAGGTCTTGGTAGAAATGGGCACAACTTTTACAATCTTCTGTCAAAACTGGTCGAGTTTGGACTCGTTGTGAAGAGGACGTCGAGATCTACCCAATGCAAGCGTGACAGATTTTGTAGCTTTTTCTAATACAGTATTATCTGCAAAATACTAAATTATAATTTTCAATTAATTTTTAAAAATATAAATGTTGCTCAAAAAGTGTCGGAAAAACTTGCAACGGTTTACAGGGAATTTATATTATTTTTTGAGATATAAATCTCCAAGATCGGGTTGCGTTTGGGGTGCCTCGCGTGCCCCCCCAAGCCCCCTTTCGTTAAAATATTTATATCTCAAAAACTACTTACCCAATTTTAACCAAATTTTGTACAAACTAAGAGCTAATTAGTGTCTATTTATTACAATAATATAAAATATAGGTCGTCGATCTACTTTTTCTTTTAAAAATTTTTGAATTTTGAATTATTTTAGTGATTTTTGTTTTATTTATTACTTCGTCAATTTCCAACCTTTTTTTTTCACGCTTGAGGTGTTATTCTCTTCGTCTCTTCCCACAGTTGCCGTATATATCACCCGTAACACCTCCGGGTGGAGACCCCAACTGATCCTGGCGGCTCTCGACAGTTGCTTATATATATTTAGAGCTTTAACACACACATTAGCGACGTGTTTTTTAAAAGTCAGCTTGTGGTCTATCGTGAGCCCCAGGATCTTTATCTCCTCCGACAGACCGATGCCGACCCCGCCCATGGTCAGGACCGGGGTGTCATATTTTAGTTTGTTCGTCAGAACCATTGCTTTGGTTTTGAGTGGACCGAAATTTAGTTTGTTCATGACACCCCACTCCCGAACATAGGCGAGAGCGGCGTTGGCCTGTCCCTGCACGTCCATCGCTCTGTCCCCGTCGAACACCAACACTACGTCGTCGGCGAAAGCCTGACAGTAGTGGTTAGGTTAGGTTAGGTTAGGTTAGGTTAGGTTAGGTTAGGTTAGGTTAGGTTAGGTTAGGTTAGGTTAGGTTAGGTTAGGTTAGGTTAGGTTAGGTTAGGTTAGGTTAGGTTAGGTTAGGTTAGGTTAGGTTAGGTTAGGTTAGGTTAGGTTAGGTTAGGTTAGGTTAGGTTAGGTTAGGTTAGGTTAGGTTAGGTTAGGTTAGGTTAGGTTAGGTTAGGTTAGGTTAGGTTAGGTTAGGTTAGGTTAGGTTAGGTTAGGTTAGGTTAGGTTTTTTTTTTTTTTTTTTTTTTTTTTTTTTTTTTTTTTTTTTTTTTTTTTTAATTTCATCCCCTCTGACTTTACAAGTTGTGTCAGAGACCTTTTCACTTTATTTAATTTATTAGCAGAATTTTTATTTTGGGTACTCTACTCCAACTAGTTTGCCTTTCTGTTATTTTTCCATGCATTTCTTTATTTTATTTCTGGTCGTTTTAATTGATACTTACACTATACTTACACTCTTAAATCATACTTAATCATACCAATTTATCATACTATCTGCCAGCTGTAAAAAAGCATCTCTTATTCTATCCTATATACAATGTTCTTTTGTCTTACTGTCTATCTTATTATTTACTCAATTCACTATTTTACACAATTCCTATTTTCTATCTTATACTATCTTAATTACATGCTTGCTATATATATAATTATTATATGTATACATCATGATTTATTTGTCCTTATTTCTATTAATTACTCTATTACAAACTTTTGTGCAAAATTTTAGAAATTCGGCCCTTTTAGTTTTATCCTTAAAGATTTCATGGACAGTATTCCTATTTATCGCTGTTTCAATTTTTATTTCAGCTTCTAGCCTTTCCAGATTATGGATGGGGCATTCGAACAACAAGTGGGCCACGGATTCGTCCACGCCAGGTTCACAGATGCACGATGGGTTCTCCTTACACTTGAACCTGTACAAGTATTCGGAGAACCCACCGTGCCCCGTCAACACCTGGGTTATCACGCCGGTCGGTTCCAACTGTCGGACTATTTTATATGCTTCTATCGCATTCGGTAGAAACATTTTTGTTGTGGCACCTGTATCGCCGGACCTGTACCTTTGGTTCCATTCGTCAAGCGACCCCTGACGGATATGTCGCTTAACGAATGAAACCGGGCACAGGTCATAGTCCGGTTTTCGCTTTAGTTTGAGGGCAGCCTCTTTTGCGAGCTCGTCCGCGCGCTCATTTCCCTCCAGACCAGCGTGGGCTTTGATCCAATACAGGGATATGCTCTTATTTAAGAGACCCGCCCTCCGGACGTTCTCTCGTGTCTCCACTGCCAGGGGATGAAGAGAGTCATCGCCCACCACTGTTTCCAGGGCCGACCGCGAGTCGCTGTATATGCCGAAGCTCCCCTCCGCTCTCTTCAGAGCGGTCCTCGTGGCCTCACATATGGCCAGGAGTTCCGCCTGATAGACCGTGCAGTATGGAGGCAACTTCAGCTTGAGGGTACCGGTCTCGGCTTCACCGTTCCAAATGGACAGTGCCGCCCCGACCTGTCCCTCAATCTTGCTGCCGTCCGTATATATTCTGACTTCCTGCACATTTTCTTTATCTACTTCTTCCGGGTCTATCAGGCTCATGAACCCCAGGCTCATATGCTTGGCCGGATGAGGAGTCTCGGCATAGGCAACGACACGTTCCACCTCCCTTCCTCCCAGGGCTGGCTGTGATACCCCCCTCCTCGCCTCGTACAGGGCAGCTGCCTCCTGTATCCGAAGGTCGAGCGGCAGTATCCCAGCCAGCACCAGTGCCGAGTTTAGGGAGACAGTTCGATATGCCCTGGTCAGCTTCTGGGCGAAGCCCCTCTGAACAGAGGCGAGCTGCCTCTGCACTCCCAGCTTTTTCGCAGCCTGGGCCCAGGCGCTGGATGCGTACAATATAACTGGCTCCACCGTCGCCGTGTATATTAGGCGTATGATCTCCGGGTGGAGACCCCAGCTAATCCTGGCGGCTCTCGAGAGCTGCTTATAGATGTTGAGCGCTCTTTTACAGACATCCGTGACGTGAGTGTTAAAAGTCAACTTTTCGTCTATCGTGAGCCCTAGGATTTTTATCTCTTTGGACATGCCAATGCCGACACCGCCCATGGACAGGAGAGGAGTGTCATATTTCAGCTTCTTGGTCAGGACCATCGCCTTCGTTTTATGTGGACCAAAGTTTAGCTTATTCATGACACCCCACCCCTGAACATAGGCGAGGGCGGCATTGGCCTGTCTCTGCACCTCCAACGCCGTATCGCCATCGAACACCAGGACTACGTCATCTGCGAATGCTTGACAATAGTCTCCCCTCTGTCCCAATCCCCTCAGGAGTGGATCCAGCAAGATATTCCAGAGAGTCGGGCCTCCTATGGATCCTTGGACACACCCCTTATTTGTGCTCCTCGTGTGCTCCTCTCCACCGTATCGCAGTCTAATGCACCTGTCTTGCAAGTAGCTGTCCATTAATCTCCTCAGATTAACAGGACAGCCCTCCTCTGCCAATCTGACCCTTATGGCCGGCCACCAGGCGTTATCGAAGGCTCCCTCTATGTCCAGTGAAATCATAACAACCAATTTTTTCGCCCTTATTTTACCGCGTATGTGCTGTAACAGGTCATAGAGGGAGTCTTCGGTACTCCTCTGGGGCATAAAGCCATACTGGCGTGGGCTGATCTTCCCCAGCAAGTGCCACCTCAGTCTTCGTACGACCATCTTCTCTAGGATTTTCCCCAGCACCGGCAGCAGTCCTATGGGCCTGTACGACTTAGGGTTCCTATAGTCCTCTTTCCCAGGCTTCCGTAGGACTACTACCGTCGCCTCCTTCCAAATCCTAGGGAAGTGTCCCAGCTCTAGGCACTTTCTTGTGATGGCCAGGAAGAGTTCGGGGTCATTTTGAATAGCATGGCTGCAGATATCGGCCGTGAAACCGTCAGCTCCTGGCGCCTTCTTGGGGTTGAAACTGTTGGTAGCAGCTTTAAGTTCTACCATCGTGAACGGCGGGTCATGCTCCTCGTCATGGCCCGGTACGTTCACTCGGTCAGCTGTCTCTCTAATTCGCTGATGTTCTGCGTTGTCCCCCTCTTTCGTGTCTTCTTTATAAAAGTTTTCCGCCAGTATCTTCGCCGACTCTTTCATATCTGTTTCTTCCCCATCCTTCAGCAGCGGTATGTCTTCCTGTCTTTTCCTTGTCCTTCCTATCACCCGGTAGATACCATCCCACACACTTTCCTTGTCCTGTTTTCCACAGAAACTCTTCCAACTCTCTATCTTGGCTTTCTTAACTTCATTTTCATACTTTTCTTTTGCTTGCAGGTACTCTTCGACGACTCTCGCTCTCCGGACCGGCGCGGCGCATCGGATGCGGCGTTTCTTCGTGACTGTGTCTTTCTTCAGCAACGCGAGCTCTTCGGACCACCACGGCGAGGTAAGTTTTTCTTTGGATTCCTTTATTGGCAATGTACCGGCGCATGCGTTTCCAATTATGCTCGAATACTTTTCCACCAGTGAATCCAGTACCTCTTTTTGGCTTATTTCTTCGACCTCACCCTTATTAATCCCACTTTCTTCTTTTAATTGGTCTAAATTTTCATTAAATTCCCCCCAATTTGCTTTTTTGGTCTTAAAAATTCTGGTGGTTCTCTTAATGGTTGTTCCTTTAGCCTTTTGTAACCTGATTCTAAAGGTAATACCGTTGTGGTCCGAGCTCGTGATGCTGTCGTCTACCATCCAATCTTCAGTCAGCTCTACCATGTCCAAAGAGCAGGCCGTGACGTCTACATGGCTGGTGAACGCCTTGTTCCCCCTAATGGTGTCAAACGTAGGGGTGTCTCCTTCGTTTAGCACCTGCAAGCCTATTTCCTCCAATGTCCCGCTCATTGCTTCCCCCCTATGATCCAGTTTTCCGCTTCCCCACCAGGTACTCTTCGCGTTCGTGTCGCCACCAATGAGCAGTCTTCTAGGTCCCAGTTCATTTGCGATGTTCTTAACCTGCTCCAGGTATGGCTCTATAGGTAGGTTCGGCTCAAAGTACAAAGAGACGGCGGTGATCTCCCACGCGCTGCTCCGGATCCTCACCACTACGATGTTATTTGTGGTGAGTTTCGGGTACTGTGTGACATCAAGGTCATGATCAAAGACGGCTATCGCCGCCTTCACAGGCCCATCTTCCTGTCCAGCGCTCTGGTAGATCCTCGCTCCCCTTTGGCTCTTCATACCTCTCGCCCCCCCCACATACGGCTCCTGGAGCAGTGCAAAGGCCGCCTTCCTTTTCCCTGCTTCTATCATAAGCTCACTGGTGGCCAAGTCCTTCCTCTGGAGGTTCGCCTGGACCACGAGATAACCGGCTTCATTGGAAGAGATTCTGTGGGTGTTGTCTAAGTGTGCTCGTGCGACGCCCTCAGCAATACGCCACGGAGGCCCTGGCGAGCGCATCCCACTTTCTGCGAACTGCACACTCCTGACTAAAGGCGTTGTGGTTTCTTGCGGATATTTTCGCCTGTGCGCAGTTGCAGCACGACGGCTCCACACCGACAAGTCGGTCTGCGCAATCTGTCCAGAGGTGATTGCCTCCGCAATAGCTACACCTCTTTTCCGTCTCTTTGCAGAACCGACGTCCATGCCCATAAGCGAGGCAGAGCGAACACTGCACTAGCGGCGATTGGTCCGCCACCCTTATGTGCTGGAGGTCGATGTGAACGCGCTCCGCCGCCGTGAGTCGCTGCCAAACCGCTGGTGACACCTGCAAGACAACGTGACAGGCGTGAGGGTTTCTCGTCTTCCGTCTATATTTTACAGCAATTCTTTGGTCGGCCGTGGGTATGTCTTTGAGTAGGTGCTTATTTTGGGTTCTCAGGGCTGTCACGACGTCATCATCCGTGTTGTACGCCATGACATCCTTGAAAACTACCAATGGGTCTTTGTTCTTAACCTCTTCCACCTGCATTTTTGTTCCTGCCTCCTTTATCCTTCGCGTGAATTTTTCCAACTCCTCCTTCGTATCACATCCCACTATTACTTTCTGGTCTTTTGCCTTCCTTATCCTGTCCACCTTGATTCCTGTTGTCTTTGCGTCCACTGCCGACCTTATCTTTTCCACGACCTCCCCGCTGCTGTCACCCTCACTACTTATGATGACTGAGTGCATCTGGGTTACAGGAGCCCCCCTCGCCGCCACCTCCGCGTATGATGCACCCCGCCCCAGCGCGACGTCCGATAGAGAGCACGATTGGAGACGGTCGACCAATGTCCGAGTGTACTCCTTACACTCGGCCATCTGCCGCCCGTGCTCCTCCATGCCCTCCATCAGAGATCGCACCATGGCGGCCTGCATCGCCCCGGAGTCGGTGGGGGGGACTTCTTCTTTCTTTTCCCTTTCCCTTTCTCTTGATTTATCTTCTCTTTCTTTTTCAGGTATGGCTGCACCCTCCGCTTCCTTAACCAACTGGTAGAGCCGCTCTACAACTGTGGTGACGTCAGTTTTAATGTCAGTCCTTAGGTTTCTTGCGCTGCCCAAGCTGACCTTCGCCTTCTTTAAACATTCTCTGGCTTCAGCTGTTCTGGTGGCGAACCTGGGCGTCGGAGGATTGATTGGCGTCTCTACCGTTGGCCTGCGGGTAATTTTGGCGTCCTGTGAGGATTCCGTCTTTTCTTTCGGTTTCGAAAGGACAACGGTAGCGTCCATTATTGGAGGAGTCGCTGTAGTTGGAGTACTATCCGGTTTCCCAGTCTCCCATTCGTCAATGCTACGCCTGACCTTTGAGGTTTTGGCGGAAGGCCCTGCCTTCACTGTCACATCAGCGGCGATGTTTTGGGAGTCTTGGTTGCCGGTCGCTGTCATTTTTGTTGGTGTACGATAGCCAAACATGTCGGGGGATTCGTCAATATGTATAAAATTGTATAAAAATATAAATTTGTCAATATTAAAATTGTAAATAAATTCTATTTTAAAATATAATTTCTTAACCTAGTTTCGTCGCAGCACAATCGCCAACCCGTAAAAAAAAAAAAAAAAAAAAAAAAAAAAAAAAAAAAAAAAAAAAAAAAAAAAAAAAAAAACTGAGTAAATATACTGATAGAGCGAGCAGCGCTGAGCACAAATCCAAAAACGATTTTTGAATCGGATCACCCCCCGAAGAGTTATGACCGATTCAATTTTGTGTAGTGGGTGATGGGCTTTATTTTGGCACTTTATCTGGCTGGAGAGAGCGGGCGCCGCCGAGCACAACGCAAAAATCCGTTGTTCGCTCAGGTAACCCTGTCTCAAGTTATAACAGTTCCAAGCGCGTGTTGTGGGTGATGGCCTTTATTTTTGTTGTTCCGAATGCACCCAAGTTTGGGCTTGTTTTGTTGGGAAAAATATTTCCCGTCGGTTTTCGAATCGGTACCTATATAAAAAGCACCCCTAATTTAAGTATTTAATTTAACAAAAAATTTATTATTTTAATTTTTTAAAAATTTTTTAAAAATAGAACAACTTGCCCAAAAATCTTCAAAAAATTATTAGCAGATACAGCAAAATTTATATTATTTTTTAGAAAACGGATTACCGCGATATAGTGAGGTTTGGGGTACCCCCCTTGCCCCCCTTTGGTTCTAATGCTAATATTTAAAAAACTACTGGGCCGATTTCGATAAAATTTTGCACCGACTAAGAACTAATTACACCCTAATTTTTACAATAATAAAAGTGGTACCTTACCGATCTACTTACAAAGTTATAATTATACGAAATTTACAATATTTTGTTTTATTAATAACTTTTGATTTCTTCAGCCGATTTTTTTGAATGATATGTCCTTTGACTCGCCTCGTCTTCGTCTTTCATATAAACACGTTCGTTTCTTTGTTTACAGTCTGGAACAGGTACCTCGCGCCACGTGCTATGTTGTTTTTTTGCGTTTTATTCCAAGATGGTTGGTGGAAAAAATCAGCAAAAATATCCACGTTGTAGAGCTCGATGAGGCGCGTCTTTTGACACTTTAAAATTTATATGTCACCGCGATAGATTTCGCGTAATCCTTGTTTGAAGAATTTTTTGTCAAATTTTTCACTATTTCTTCAATAACTTTCGAAATTGAAACGTTAGGAAAAAAACCACTTTCACTATCTTGTTCAGCGTAATTTTCCGCGTCTTTTGGTATATAGCAACCAATTTTTAGAACACTTTTTTGTCACTTTAAGATTTTTTGTGCGTTTTTCGGTCGCGGAGCGAGTTTTTTGCAGTTTTTGCGCGCGTATCCGCTCCGGCGGTTCGTGTGCGACTGGTTAGGTTAGGTTAGGTTAGGTTAGGTTAGGTTAGGTTAGGTTAGGTTAGGTTAGGTTAGGTTAGGTTAGGTTAGGTTAGGTTAGGTTAGGTTAGGTTAGGTTAGGTTAGGTTAGGTTAGGTTAGGTTAGGTTAGGTTAGGTTAGGTTAGGTTAGGTTAGGTTAGGTTAGGTTAGGTTAGGTTAGGTTAGGTTAGGTTAGGTTAGGTTAGGTTAGGTTAGGTTAGGTTAGGTTAGGTTAGGTTAGGTTAGGTTAGGTTAGGTTAGGTTAGGTTAGGTTAGGTTAGGTTAGGTTAGGTTAGGTTAGGTTAGGTTAGGTTAGGTTAGGTTAGGTTAGGTTAGGTTAGGTTAGGTTAGGTTAGGTTAGGTTAGGTTAGGTTAGGTTAGGTTAGGTTAGGTTAGGTTAGGTTAGGTTAGGTTAGGTTAGGTTAGGTTAGGTTAGGTTAGGTTAGGTTAGGTTAGGTTAGGTTAGGTTAGGTTAGGTTAGGTTAGGTTAGGTTAGGTTAGGTTAGGTTAGGTTAGGTTAGGTTAGGTTAGGTTAGGTTAGGTTAGGTTAGGTTAGGTTAGGTTAGGTTAGGTTAGGTTAGGTTAGGTTAGGTTAGGTTAGGTTAGGTTAGGTTAGGTTAGGTTAGGTTAGGTTAGGTTAGGTTAGGTTAGGTTAGGTTAGGTTAGGTTAGGTTAGGTTAGGTTAGGTTAGGTTAGGTTAGGTTAGGTTAGGTTAGGTTAGGTTAGGTTAGGTTAGGTTAGGTTAGGTTAGGTTAGGTTAGGTTAGGTTAGGTTAGGTTAGGTTAGGTTAGGTTAGGTTAGGTTAGGTTAGGTTAGGTTAGGTTAGGTTAGGTTAGGTTAGGTTAGGTTAGGTTAGGTTAGGTTAGGTTAGGTTAGGTTAGGTTAGGTTAGGTTAGGTTAGGTTAGGTTAGGTTAGGTTAGGTTAGGTTAGGTTAGGTTAGGTTAGGTTAGGTTAGGTTAGGTTAGGTTAGGTTAGGTTAGGTTAGGTTAGGTTAGGTTAGGTTAGGTTAGGTTAGGTTAGGTTAGGTTAGGTTAGGTTAGGTTAGGTTAGGTTAGGTTAGGTTAGGTTAGGTTAGGTTAGGTTAGGTTAGGTTAGGTTAGGTTAGGTTAGGTTAGGTTAGGTTAGGTTAGGTTAGGTTAGGTTAGGTTAGGTTAGGTTAGGTTAGGTTAGGTTAGGTTAGGTTAGGTTAGGTTAGGTTAGGTTAGGTTAGGTTAGGTTAGGTTAGGTTAGGTTAGGTTAGGTTAGGTTAGGTTAGGTTAGGTTAGGTTAGGTTAGGTTAGGTTAGGTTAGGTTAGGTTAGGTTAGGTTAGGTTAGGTTAGGTTAGGTTAGGTTAGGTTAGGTTAGGTTAGGTTAGGTTAGGTTAGGTTAGGTTAGGTTAGGTTAGGTTAGGTTAGGTTAGGTTAGGTTAGGTTAGGTTAGGTTAGGTTAGGTTAGGTTAGGTTAGGTTAGGTTAGGTTAGGTTAGGTTAGGTTAGGTTAGGTTAGGTT
The DNA here is from genome assembly GCA_948150575.1 of Tinea pellionella. Lineage (NCBI taxonomy): Eukaryota > Metazoa > Arthropoda > Insecta > Lepidoptera > Tineidae > Tinea > Tinea pellionella. The sequence goes on from OX411272.1 coordinate 3,938,105, forward strand.
AGGTTAGGTTAGGTTAGGTTAGGTTAGGTTAGGTTAGGTTAGGTTAGGTTAGGTTAGGTTAGGTTAGGTTAGGTTAGGTTAGGTTAGGTTAGGTTAGGTTAGGTTAGGTTAGGTTAGGTTAGGTTAGGTTAGGTTAGGTTAGGTTAGGTTAGGTTAGGTTAGGTTAGGTTAGGTTAGGTTAGGTTAGGTTAGGTTAGGTTAGGTTAGGTTAGGTTAGGTTAGGTTAGGTTAGGTTAGGTTAGGTTAGGTTAGGTTAGGTTAGGTTAGGTTAGGTTAGGTTAGGTTAGGTTAGGTTAGGTTAGGTTAGGTTAGGTTAGGTTAGGTTAGGTTAGGTTAGGTTAGGTTAGGTTAGGTTAGGTTAGGTTAGGTTAGGTTAGGTTAGGTTAGGTTAGGTTAGGTTAGGTTAGGTTAGGTTAGGTTAGGTTAGGTTAGGTTAGGTTAGGTTAGGTTAGGTTAGGTTAGGTTAGGTTAGGTTAGGTTAGGTTAGGTTAGGTTAGGTTAGGTTAGGTTAGGTTAGGTTAGGTTAGGTTAGGTTAGGTTAGGTTAGGTTAGGTTAGGTTAGGTTAGGTTAGGTTAGGTTAGGTTAGGTTAGGTTAGGTTAGGTTAGGTTAGGTTAGGTTAGGTTAGGTTAGGTTAGGTTAGGTTAGGTTAGGTTAGGTTAGGTTAGGTTAGGTTAGGTTAGGTTAGGTTAGGTTAGGTTAGGTTAGGTTAGGTTAGGTTAGGTTAGGTTAGGTTAGGTTAGGTTAGGTTAGGTTAGGTTAGGTTAGGTTAGGTTAGGTTAGGTTAGGTTAGGTTAGGTTAGGTTAGGTTAGGTTAGGTTAGGTTAGGTTAGGTTAGGTTAGGTTAGGTTAGGTTAGGTTAGGTTAGGTTAGGTTAGGTTAGGTTAGGTTAGGTTAGGTTAGGTTAGGTTAGGTTAGGTTAGGTTAGGTTAGGTTAGGTTAGGTTAGGTTAGGTTAGGTTAGGTTAGGTTAGGTTAGGTTAGGTTAGGTTAGGTTAGGTTAGGTTAGGTTAGGTTAGGTTAGGTTAGGTTAGGTTAGGTTAGGTTAGGTTAGGTTAGGTTAGGTTAGGTTAGGTTAGGTTAGGTTAGGTTAGGTTAGGTTAGGTTAGGTTAGGTTAGGTTAGGTTAGGTTAGGTTAGGTTAGGTTAGGTTAGGTTAGGTTAGGTTAGGTTAGGTTAGGTTAGGTTAGGTTAGGTTAGGTTAGGTTAGGTTAGGTTAGGTTAGGTTAGGTTAGGTTAGGTTAGGTTAGGTTAGGTTAGGTTAGGTTAGGTTAGGTTAGGTTAGGTTAGGTTAGGTTAGGTTAGGTTAGGTTAGGTTAGGTTAGGTTAGGTTAGGTTAGGTTAGGTTAGGTTAGGTTAGGTTAGGTTAGGTTAGGTTAGGTTAGGTTAGGTTAGGTTAGGTTAGGTTAGGTTAGGTTAGGTTAGGTTAGGTTAGGTTAGGTTAGGTTAGGTTAGGTTAGGTTAGGTTAGGTTAGGTTAGGTTAGGTTAGGTTAGGTTAGGTTAGGTTAGGTTAGGTTAGGTTAGGTTAGGTTAGGTTAGGTTAGGTTAGGTTAGGTTAGGTTAGGTTAGGTTAGGTTAGGTTAGGTTAGGTTAGGTTAGGTTAGGTTAGGTTAGGTTAGGTTAGGTTAGGTTAGGTTAGGTTAGGTTAGGTTAGGTTAGGTTAGGTTAGGTTAGGTTAGGTTAGGTTAGGTTAGGTTAGGTTAGGTTAGGTTAGGTTAGGTTAGGTTAGGTTAGGTTAGGTTAGGTTAGGTTAGGTTAGGTTAGGTTAGGTTAGGTTAGGTTAGGTTAGGTTAGGTTAGGTTAGGTTAGGTTAGGTTAGGTTAGGTTAGGTTAGGTTAGGTTAGGTTAGGTTAGGTTAGGTTAGGTTAGGTTAGGTTAGGTTAGGTTAGGTTAGGTTAGGTTAGGTTAGGTTAGGTTAGGTTAGGTTAGGTTAGGTTAGGTTAGGTTAGGTTAGGTTAGGTTAGGTTAGGTTAGGTTAGGTTAGGTTAGGTTAGGTTAGGTTAGGTTAGGTTAGGTTAGGTTAGGTTAGGTTAGGTTAGGTTAGGTTAGGTTAGGTTAGGTTAGGTTAGGTTAGGTTAGGTTAGGTTAGGTTAGGTTAGGTTAGGTTAGGTTAGGTTAGGTTAGGTTAGGTTAGGTTAGGTTAGGTTAGGTTAGGTTAGGTTAGGTTAGGTTAGGTTAGGTTAGGTTAGGTTAGGTTAGGTTAGGTTAGGTTAGGTTAGGTTAGGTTAGGTTAGGTTAGGTTAGGTTAGGTTAGGTTAGGTTAGGTTAGGTTAGGTTAGGTTAGGTTAGGTTAGGTTAGGTTAGGTTAGGTTAGGTTAGGTTAGGTTAGGTTAGGTTAGGTTAGGTTAGGTTAGGTTAGGTTAGGTTAGGTTAGGTTAGGTTAGGTTAGGTTAGGTTAGGTTAGGTTAGGTTAGGTTAGGTTAGGTTAGGTTAGGTTAGGTTAGGTTAGGTTAGGTTAGGTTAGGTTAGGTTAGGTTAGGTTAGGTTAGGTTAGGTTAGGTTAGGTTAGGTTAGGTTAGGTTAGGTTAGGTTAGGTTAGGTTAGGTTAGGTTAGGTTAGGTTAGGTTAGGTTAGGTTAGGTTAGGTTAGGTTAGGTTAGGTTAGGTTAGGTTAGGTTAGGTTAGGTTAGGTTAGGTTAGGTTAGGTTAGGTTAGGTTAGGTTAGGTTAGGTTAGGTTAGGTTAGGTTAGGTTAGGTTAGGTTAGGTTAGGTTAGGTTAGGTTAGGTTAGGTTAGGTTAGGTTAGGTTAGGTTAGGTTAGGTTAGGTTAGGTTAGGTTAGGTTAGGTTAGGTTAGGTTAGGTTAGGTTAGGTTAGGTTAGGTTAGGTTAGGTTAGGTTAGGTTAGGTTAGGTTAGGTTAGGTTAGGTTAGGTTAGGTTAGGTTAGGTTAGGTTAGGTTAGGTTAGGTTAGGTTAGGTTAGGTTAGGTTAGGTTAGGTTAGGTTAGGTTAGGTTAGGTTAGGTTAGGTTAGGTTAGGTTAGGTTAGGTTAGGTTAGGTTAGGTTAGGTTAGGTTAGGTTAGGTTAGGTTAGGTTAGGTTAGGTTAGGTTAGGTTAGGTTAGGTTAGGTTAGGTTAGGTTAGGTTAGGTTAGGTTAGGTTAGGTTAGGTTAGGTTAGGTTAGGTTAGGTTAGGTTAGGTTAGGTTAGGTTAGGTTAGGTTAGGTTAGGTTAGGTTAGGTTAGGTTAGGTTAGGTTAGGTTAGGTTAGGTTAGGTTAGGTTAGGTTAGGTTAGGTTAGGTTAGGTTAGGTTAGGTTAGGTTAGGTTAGGTTAGGTTAGGTTAGGTTAGGTTAGGTTAGGTTAGGTTAGGTTAGGTTAGGTTAGGTTAGGTTAGGTTAGGTTAGGTTAGGTTAGGTTAGGTTAGGTTAGGTTAGGTTAGGTTAGGTTAGGTTAGGTTAGGTTAGGTTAGGTTAGGTTAGGTTAGGTTAGGTTAGGTTAGGTTAGGTTAGGTTAGGTTAGGTTAGGTTAGGTTAGGTTAGGTTAGGTTAGGTTAGGTTAGGTTAGGTTAGGTTAGGTTAGGTTAGGTTAGGTTAGGTTAGGTTAGGTTAGGTTAGGTTAGGTTAGGTTAGGTTAGGTTAGGTTAGGTTAGGTTAGGTTAGGTTAGGTTAGGTTAGGTTAGGTTAGGTTAGGTTAGGTTAGGTTAGGTTAGGTTAGGTTAGGTTAGGTTAGGTTAGGTTAGGTTAGGTTAGGTTAGGTTAGGTTAGGTTAGGTTAGGTTAGGTTAGGTTAGGTTAGGTTAGGTTAGGTTAGGTTAGGTTAGGTTAGGTTAGGTTAGGTTAGGTTAGGTTAGGTTAGGTTAGGTTAGGTTAGGTTAGGTTAGGTTAGGTTAGGTTAGGTTAGGTTAGGTTAGGTTAGGTTAGGTTAGGTTAGGTTAGGTTAGGTTAGGTTAGGTTAGGTTAGGTTAGGTTAGGTTAGGTTAGGTTAGGTTAGGTTAGGTTAGGTTAGGTTAGGTTAGGTTAGGTTAGGTTAGGTTAGGTTAGGTTAGGTTAGGTTAGGTTAGGTTAGGTTAGGTTAGGTTAGGTTAGGTTAGGTTAGGTTAGGTTAGGTTAGGTTAGGTTAGGTTAGGTTAGGTTAGGTTAGGTTAGGTTAGGTTAGGTTAGGTTAGGTTAGGTTAGGTTAGGTTAGGTTAGGTTAGGTTAGGTTAGGTTAGGTTAGGTTAGGTTAGGTTAGGTTAGGTTAGGTTAGGTTAGGTTAGGTTAGGTTAGGTTAGGTTAGGTTAGGTTAGGTTAGGTTAGGTTAGGTTAGGTTAGGTTAGGTTAGGTTAGGTTAGGTTAGGTTAGGTTAGGTTAGGTTAGGTTAGGTTAGGTTAGGTTAGGTTAGGTTAGGTTAGGTTAGGTTAGGTTAGGTTAGGTTAGGTTAGGTTAGGTTAGGTTAGGTTAGGTTAGGTTAGGTTAGGTTAGGTTAGGTTAGGTTAGGTTAGGTTAGGTTAGGTTAGGTTAGGTTAGGTTAGGTTAGGTTAGGTTAGGTTAGGTTAGGTTAGGTTAGGTTAGGTTAGGTTAGGTTAGGTTAGGTTAGGTTAGGTTAGGTTAGGTTAGGTTAGGTTAGGTTAGGTTAGGTTAGGTTAGGTTAGGTTAGGTTAGGTTAGGTTAGGTTAGGTTAGGTTAGGTTAGGTTAGGTTAGGTTAGGTTAGGTTAGGTTAGGTTAGGTTAGGTTAGGTTAGGTTAGGTTAGGTTAGGTTAGGTTAGGTTAGGTTAGGTTAGGTTAGGTTAGGTTAGGTTAGGTTAGGTTAGGTTAGGTTAGGTTAGGTTAGGTTAGGTTAGGTTAGGTTAGGTTAGGTTAGGTTAGGTTAGGTTAGGTTAGGTTAGGTTAGGTTAGGTTAGGTTAGGTTAGGTTAGGTTAGGTTAGGTTAGGTTAGGTTAGGTTAGGTTAGGTTAGGTTAGGTTAGGTTAGGTTAGGTTAGGTTAGGTTAGGTTAGGTTAGGTTAGGTTAGGTTAGGTTAGGTTAGGTTAGGTTAGGTTAGGTTAGGTTAGGTTAGGTTAGGTTAGGGGTTAGGTTAGGTTAGGTTAGGTTAGGTTAGGTTAGGTTAGGTTAGGTTAGGTTAGGTTAGGTTAGGTTAGGTTAG